>JAPEVW010000025.1:3449194-3651694 GCA_027921565.1 Artemia sinica | reverse complement strand
AATGAAACAAACACATATAAAAAGGGACAATAGATTTATTGAACTTACATACTTAGTTGTACAGCAACGGGTCACTTCTATGACAACAACGGTGACCAAAATACAATAATTCGTCTGAATCTCTCTAGTTCTAAGGTACTAATCGCTTCAAATCTGGATAGAGATTCAATTAAAAAGGCACATTTACCCCACTCCCAAACGCAGTTCTTTCGTCCTGCGCCCTAGGGACTGCCTGCCATTGGCTCACGTGCCCCAAGGACGCGAATCCTCGTCCAATAATCTCTTAAAGATTTTTCAGATGATTCAGGAGTTCACACAGTTTTTTGCCTTTTAAACTTCCTTGGAAATTTTATGCATTGCATTTTTTTTTGCTACAATTATCTTAGCGAAATTCGAACGACTAGCGCCGTTGTCTGACTGAAGCTAGAAATGCAATTTCTCTTTTTGCTGATTAAGGACTTTTCATTTTTGCGACTAGATTTAGCTTAATTATAAGAAATCGGAATTATCTTTAGAAAGGAACTTTATTTTGGTATTTCAAATACGTCGTGTTTTACTCCCGGTACATATCACCCTTCCCATCAATTAATGACGTCCCGTCATTAGTAACTGCTCGCCTTTGGGCTTTTTTTAAATGTTCGCCATTTATTAACTATTTTTTTTTTTTTTTTTTTTTACATAATTATTTTATATATATGTTATGACTTAATCAGGAGTGCTAAAAATTTTCTCTATTACTTTTCTTATTTTATTCTACATCCCTATCTAAAATTCATCTACCGGACTAAGATTATTCATGGTTCTAGGCTAGCTACTATACTAAAGATTTTTTTTTTTTTTAATTCAATTTTTTACAAGGCTTTTTTTTTTGATTTTGCTGTCTATATGGCATGCTACATTCTATCTACGCTACATTAAATGAACGACATGATAATACTACACCTAATTCTACTTGTGGTACATACATGAATGATTTATAACATACAATATTTGGTTCATCATATTCACTGATGACATTAAAACACTTTCACTATTGAGATTTTTGCATTGTCAAAGCTATTAGGAAGTAACACATTTAGCTTCACATCTATTCATCACCTTTCGTGTCCTTAGTGTACTACACCCTTCTGTTGTAAATTACTGTCCTTCACTCCTTTTGTCCTGGCAAAAATTTCGAAGCACTTACGTTATGGTTTCTTCATGGAACAGTTCGAGTCTAGTTGTCTTCACACGGTAAGTTTTCCCTAATAGTCAACTGGGAAATGACCGTTAAATATCGTTCTAATAGTCAACTGGGGAATGATTCTTCCCACTGCAGGTGTTGGTGTTTTTCTTCTCAGCATATCATTTTTAGGATTTTTGAGGCACATAAAGAATGTATTCTCGCGTAAAATTGTTCATTTGTGCCTTTTGAAACGGGTTGTCGTCATATTATAGTGACTCTCTTAATATATTGTCTTTAACTTCAGCTTCAAATATCTTCAACTATCATTTAACTTCAAATATCGTTAAATATCGTTTATCTTGTACTGCTCGATGGTGTTCTCAGAGTTAAAGTTCAAATTGTCTTTAATTTCTGCTTCAAATATCTTCAAATGTCTTTAAGTGTCATTTAACTTCAAATATCGTTTATCGTGTGCTGATCGATAGAGTTCTCAGAATTAAACTTCAAATTGTCTTTAATTTCGTCTTCGAATATCTTCAAATTTAAATATTATTTAACTTCAAATATCGTTAGATGTTGTATCTTGTTCTGATCGATGGGTTTCTCAGCATTTATGTGATTATATAGTTCGTTAAAGCACTTTATACTGAGATTCAAATATAGTGTTACCTGATACATAATATGGTTCATGGTCGAAGAAACGACGATCGAAGGTAACTGTTGTTTTCGTAGACGAAACTGGGATGGAAGTTGCCTGGAGTTATGGTGAGTACTCTTCGTTGGTTGAGATATGATGAAAATAGATGCTACTGGGTCGTATCTGTACTGGGCAGCTTATTGTAATACTCAATGACCAAAGTGTCCATTTACTTTCCTGTAATAAAAACAACGCGGCAGAATCACATGTTCTTTGAAGTAAATACATATACAATAATTCACGCATTAATTGGGTTATAATTTCTTAGCTATGAGATAGAATTAAATAAATACACTAATATTAGTACTCACAATGAAAATCTAAAACAGAAATTTCTTCAAATTTGTTTTGATAACGAAAATATCGATATTAAATAAACATAATTTACCCTACATTATTAAGTTTGAGGTCTGTTTTTACAATATTTTTTCATGCCTGCATTGCTCACGCAAGTCCGTGCTGTATAAGAAACGCATGTGCAGCGTCATAACCGCACGGTTTTACGCAAACGATACTACAATGAGGGAACAAGACATAACAAGGACTAGTGGAGACCTCTATACCCACTAGTTTTCTGATGTCTTCCCTATTTCTTGGCTTAGACGTTCTCATGGGGCTCCGGGTTTAACGGCTGAAATGCAGAGGTTCTTAGTCTCAGGATTTCTTCCGTAATTGCAAGTCAACATTGGTGCCTCGTATTCGCTTTTCGAATAAGGTCATTAGATGCAGGATTTCCAAGCTTGCTCGCGTAGATTCCAGTTGATGCTTGGCAAAGAATATAAGCATAATGAAGAACTGACATCAATATCTTTTTAGAAGGCTATTGTTTGAGCAAATCCTTCAGCACTAAATAAATAAATATTATATTAAAGTCTTATTAGAATCCGTTAAGCGAGAAACACCTTCACATTAATAGGGAATTCCTTGTGGGTTTTACTTAGTCGCCATTGGACATACACAGGGTTTCAATCCATATATCTTAACTGATTAAATGGTTTTAAAATTTTACATATTATTATTGAGATATAATTTCACATCCGCCGTGAAATTCTACATATAAACGTACCATAGGTTGTTTGGTTATAGTTACCAATAGTTGGCTATTGGTACATATATTACTCGAGTAAGAAACATTATATTTCTCGAGTAAGAAACACATGAATAAGCAAACTTGCGGCGCATAATTACACTGGTAGGCCTAAAATAATTATAATCTGCACTAAGATAAAATATTTCATATAATTAGACGCTTCTGTACTGATAATTTCTTGTTTTTTTTTTTGATAATATCCATCTTGGTTAGGACATGGGTCGATTTTTCATAGAAAATCTGAGGGGACCTGAGTCAGTATAGGTAAGATATAACGTGACTGACTTGCGAAAATATTTCACAAAAATTAGAGCACAATATATGTCATAGATAAACCAATGAAATTAAAGGACATTTTTGTCACAGAACTATAGAACAGTGATCTCTCTGTTATTGTATATGTCATAGATATAAACTAGTGAAATTAAATTTTTCGCCAAGGAGCTAAAGACATTAATGTCTCTGTTTCTCTTTGGAAGTAATGTTTAACACAGAGCTGTAGGACAGCATACGTCATTGATATAATATAATGAAATTAAAAAGCTTTTCTTTTTTTTTTTTTTTTTCGCCTCGGAGCTATAAGAAAGTAAACTCTCTGTTTCTCTTTCAAAGCATTCAGATCCAAAAACGAAAACTTACTAGCTCACTGAAGTTTCTATTCAACCTTTAAGTATTGCTTTGACTGGCCCTGATTGGCATAAGAATACTAATTTCTTACACTTGAAGGACTGAGAAATATTCCTTCCTACGATCGTTTACACAAAAAAAATTACAAAAAACAATCATGGGCCTTGAGTTCCTCCCCAGGCTTCCCACAAGACGTGGTCCAACACCACTTGTCGTTCTCAGTCGACCACGAGCTTCCTACCTTTGGTTATTTTCTGTTCCAACCTTTCTATTATCCTTTGAAAGGGCATAGAAATAACACTAACAAAAATAAGACATCTAAAACTTAATCAAATCCTTAGTAACATAGACTAATTTAGTCTAAGGTGCGCAAAGTATAGCAATCAAGGATGCTTGTTGTAACAAAACATTGAACGTAGATTTAATTAAACTGAAGTACTAAGGTATGTCTTATGTCTAGCTACAAAAATAAAACCTACATATGCTCATTCTCTCTCGCTCTTAAATAAATAGAACAACATAAAAAAAAATTGACATTTTCAAATAAGCAGTTTTTAAGAACAATAGACAGACTTTTGACGACCTTTCTTAATTGTGTTGAATGGTATCTGTTTATAAGAAAAGCATTAAGTTAAGTCTGATATTTGCCATCATTACAAATAACCCATAAAATTAATAAGCACAAATAACGCGGATATTTATCCACTAGGGGACCTAACGTGTGCGAGGGGAGTCGACCCCAGCAATACAAATGACACTCGACCAAAAAAAATATATTCATATATTTTTAATTATTCTTTGTAAACAAGCATGAACACTGGCTTGTTTTACATCTACATGGCTCTAAAGCAGCCATGGTTTGAAATTCAAATTTTCCTGTTCACTCATTTTGCGGAGCTACTTCAGAATTTGAATTTTTTCTAACACCATTATTCAGATGAAGGTCATCTGTGTAGGTAAAGGAGACCCTTTTAAGACCTATCCCTATGCCTCAATTTTCTGTGATTAACGGTTTCTTTCGCCGAATTTCTCGCCTTATGCAGAGTTCCAGTCACAGCTGGGTAACAACTCTTCTTTTTTTGCTTCCTTCGGCGACTTTTGCTAAGCTTTCTAGCATGTGTGCTTATGCCGCTGCCGCCAATGTTCGTAGTGCTAGCTACCGCTGGCACCACTTATTGGGGTGTATGTGCAGGGTCACTACTTTTAAAGGCAAAAAATGACGCAAAAGATTGCTATGCCACTTACTCGAATGACGCAAAAAGATTGCTATGCCACTTACTCGAATGACGCAAAAAGATTGCTATGCCACTTACTCGAATGGGAGAACCCCTTGTCGGCCCTAATGTTAGTGAGATTCCCGCTCTTACCCCAACGGTTCTGCAAATATCGGGTTTGGTACTACCCTATTTACAGTATACCCTGTCTCAGGGTATGGTAACGCGATCGAGTGGTCAAATGGCCACTTTCTAAAGCCAAATGTACCCGCCTTGGGTTACGGCTAGAAAATTTCTACTCTCTCCTTGGAGGTAATAACCCTCCCTGTCAATATAATAATGACGGCGCCTTGTAGCTCTATTCCTACCCTGCCTGGGTTACGGAAAATACTACACAGTTTGTAGAAAATACCTTACTTGTATTCTTCCAAAAGGGTCACAAATGTAATTAAAGAAACGAAAATAGGTCATTTATCTGAAAGGAAAAGAAACAGGGGTGGAATATAACAGACCCCATTTGCTACTATTATGCCTAAAATTCTTCTGTTTCTACCAACGTTTCATCGGTCCAGCTAGATTTTGTTTTTCTTTCCGTATTATCTTTTATTTAATTCTTTCAATTCACGGTACAAATACTTTATTATTTAGTAATATACGGCACTACTACATTGCATTTATTACTAACACTAAAAAAATTACTAATTATACACTTGCTTCTACTTGTTAAAAACTGAATACTATTTTTTTTTTTTTTTTTTTTCATTTTACAATTTTTTATTGAGCCTTTTCTCCATTTTTTCTATTGTACCCAACTCTTTGAGGGGATACAAATTTATTTCTAATAGCCAAAGTTCAAGCAAAGCTGCTCGAAGTTTTGCTAATGTGAAACTTCGCATTAGCGAAGTTTCGCGAGCGCCGCTAAAAGCGAAGTCAATTTACCTTCCTCTTTTGACAAAGCCATTTCTGTTTCAAAATACAATATTTCAATATTTTTTTTTTTTTTGCGTTTATATCAACTTAAAATAAATTTATTATTTTACTTAACCTATTTTGGGGGACTCTATTATCTCCTATGAGATATAAGGGGTTTCCTATCGTAGCCTAGCGGTTATAGGCCTAATCATTTTTCTTATATGTCTGTATCTTTCCAATAATTAAATTTAAATTACAAAGTTTTAATAGCCTAATTAGTTCGCAGTTTTCCTCCAATTTCCGACACGCGCCATTTGTAGCGATAAAAGAATTTATTGGCACACGATATGGCGAACTAATTAGCTATATAGGCTAAATACAGACATATAAAATGGAATAAACAGAGATAAAAAGGACAATAGATTTATTGAACTTACATACTTAGTTGTACAGCAACGGGTCACTTCTATGACAACAACGGTGACCAAAATAATTTCGTACTGAATCGTTCTAAGTCAATGCAATGGATAGAGATTCAAATTAAAAAGGCACATTTACCCCACTCCCAAACGCAGTTCTTTCGTCCTGCGCCCTAGGGACTGCCTGCCATTGGCTCACGTGCCCCAAGGACGCGAATCCTCGTCCAATAATCTCTTAAAGATTTTTCAGATGATTCAGGAGTTCACACAGTTTTTTGCCTTTTAAACTTCCTTGGAAATTTTATGCATTGCATTTTTTTTGCTACAATTATCTTAGCGAAATTCGAACGACTAGCGCCGTTGTCTGACTGAAGCTAGAAATGCAATTTCTCTTTTTGCTGATTAAGGACTTTTCATTTTTGCGACTAGATTTAGCTTAATTATAAGAAATCGGAATTATCTTTAGAAAGGAACTTTATTTTGGTATTTCAAATACGTCGTGTTTTACTCCCGGTACAAAGCAACATAAGAGAAGATTGCGGAAGATTAGATTTTCTATTTGTAGGAATAAAGGTTAGGTTATGGTTAGAAAGGTTATATAAAGGTTAATAAAGGTTACAAATAAAGTTTAGAATATGAAGACCCGCTCACCGTGCACACAAACAAATGGCACGATCTTTATAAAAGCTGTAGTGTAACATTCACCATTGCTTATTAAATTACAATTTAAGGACAAGATATGGTAGTATATTTTTAGGTAAGATATTTATTTTGAAAAAATTACTATCACAAGCCCAGAAGGGCCGAATTCGAATTTCGGAGTCGATAAAAAATCAAATAAGCCAGAAAATTATAATAAAAACACAACAAATAAAAAAAACCTGACAAACAATGCCAAAACAAAAGCGTCCGAATGATGAAAAAAATTAAATCCTTAGTCAAAAATCCTTAGTCAAATCCTTAGTTTTATCATTCCTTAGTCAAAAATATTAAAAAACTGCAAAATGTCCTCAAGTTAAAAAATTAAAAACTGCTTAAACTAAAAAAGCTAAATAATATATGCATTCTAAAAGGTTTAAAAAAGAAACATAAAAAGGGCGGAGGGAACAAAACAAGCGAACGAACGAAAGAAAACTAGCTGTTTATTTTATCTGTAAGGAAGGGGACAAAAGTTTTTTTTATATCTGAAGGTAGAGAAACAAATGGGGAACAAGATAGAAACGGGCTCAGAAACAGTCCTTGGCTATAAAATTGGTTATGTACCAATTAACAACTATTTATTATATCGGTAAAAAAGGGATGAAAGATTTTTTGTATCGCAAGGTAGTACAAAGAATGGGAGATAAGGTGGGGATAGGCTGGGACACAGTTCGTGGAGGACTATTTCTATCAGGTACATGGTATTCAGGGAAAAGGTCCGCGGTACGGGGGTTCAGAAGTGCCAACTTTCCAAAAACTCAGGTACAATTATTTCTTCTGTGCTCGAGGGTCTCTAGTTTTGAAATATTTAACAAATGCAAATATGGCACCTTGCTCTCTTTAAAAATGATTCTTAGAGCTCTCTTTTGGACATTTTCAATCTCTTGTGTGGCTTCATTTGAGAGGCCAGGTTGCCACACAGGATAAGCACACTCTAATATGGGACGCATAAAAGAAATGTATACTTGTAATAAATCTGATTGGGGGTGACTCAATTTATTTAAAAGTTTAAGGAGGGAAATCGAAAAGTTTGCTTGTCGTAAGGTATTATTTATGTAGACGTTCCCACTTCAAATTGGAATAAATTGTGACGCCAAGGAGCTTAAGAGATGTGACAAAGGTTTCAGGAGGAATAGGAATAAGAAAAAGGGGAGGGGATTTAAGGAAACTTATTGAAACTATTGTGGATTTAAAAGGGTTAACTGTCATATCAAGGGAAGAGGTCTCACAAGCAATATCTTGGAGTATGCCCATTGGGTTGCTAAAAACATTTTTATGATATATCTCTAAAACTGTCAAGTCGACAAATTTCCACTTATTGTCATAAAGGGCTGAAAGGGTGTTAATCATAAGAGAAAAAATGAGAGGGCCTAGAATAGTCCCCTGAGGAATGCCATTAAATATGGGGAGATGATCTGAGAAACAATTTAGATGTTTAACTGCTTGAGATCTATTAGAGAGAAAAGAGGCAAAGAAACCAGGAAAGTTTCAATTTGGAATTCTTTTAAAAGTTTATCTATGAGTAAATTGTAGTTAATCAAATCGAAGCTTTTTGAAGATCAGTAAAAATCAGATTAAACCAAATGTTAGATTTTTCAAGTAATTTACCCATGGTATCAACAAGATGAATCAGGTAATGACAGGTTGACGTGGATTTGAGATTACCAAACTGTCTAAGATCAACGAGGGGCAGGATTTTAATCTTAAGCCAATCTGCGAAAAAACTTTCATACAATTTAAAAAAAAATGAGGGGAGGGTAATAGGACGAATGCCATCAAAGCAAGGCTTCCCATTTTCTTTTTGATTAGGGTAATAAAGCCTTGTTTCCAATATTGAGGGAACTGTCCAGATTTGGTAATCTCATTAAACAGGGTGGATAGGGGCTTTGAAAGGTAATCACTGAAAGTTTTAATAACAGGAACAGGAATATCTAAGGGGCAGATGCTTGATCGTTTTAAGTTTTAAATTGTTTTTACGACATCAAGTGGCGAAATATGGGTGAATAAAAAGGGATAAGGAAAATCTGGAAATACACCAATAAACGAGGGAGGAGGGGGCAGGGGTTGCACTTCCGTCCTAGATTTTGAACAGTACCGTTTTTGGTTCATTGAAAAAGACATTTTTGTTTATTATTTTCATTGAAAAGAAAATCAAGAAAATAAAAAATTACCCCCCACCCCCTAGGTTCCATTGTACCCCCATTCCCACCCTGTATTCTTATTAATTTGTGCCACTGAATGGTACAAAACAATACCATCCCGTTTGACATTCTGACAGAGAACTAAAGATGTAAAAAAAGAGCAACTCGAAAAGCAATACAAGTATTAATAACGCAAATAGTGTTTAATAATAATATTTTTACCATTGATTATTGGATAGTTTTTCCTTCAATTTAAATTTCGTATAACTCTTAGTTAAGCTTTTATCCCTAGGATTAATTGAAACCTCAGTGTTGAATTAGCAAAAGCGTCACCTATTCTACGTTTTCTAATTGCTATTACTTGATGCTTAAAATTGATCATGGTCTTTTGAAATAACAGAATGCAGAAGAACTATATTCAGAGGAACTATCCCCTCCCTTTCTGCCAAAAATAGTGAATATGGATCCATGAGTTGTTTGTTGTTGTTGACAATCTAAGCATTCTATATTTCAAAGTCTTTATTTATTTTTTGTTTAATTTCTCAATAGAAGTTAGGCGTAACTGAACTAAGAACTAAGCAGTCAACTGCTTCTAATAATGGTAATACCAACAAAACAGTACAATGCTAACTACTAAAGGACATTTATTCGTCGTTTTTTTTTATCTTCAGTCAATTTTAGCTACGAAATATGGATTGAAATACTTGTATTGACAATAAAAAACGGTTATTTAAATTCAAAAATTAAGAAATTAATCTTTGAAATGTTGTACATAAATAGACAGCAAATTTAAAAACAGAAGAAAAAGAAGAAGAAAAAAGCAACAAGGCAATATGAGAGTGACTCATCAAATTAAAAAAATATTTGTATTTAGTTTTTGCATTTTCAGTTTCTTTAACTATTATACCTCCATAAGCTATTTTTTCCTGCTCTTGCAGGTCGCATGATAGAATTTAGTGCCACTTACCTGTCATCAGCTCAAAATTATTTAACTGGTGCTTCACCATATTACGTTTGCGTGTGGAACCTGCGGTCGACAAACTCTAGTTTTGGTACTAGGCCTGAAGAAAGTAAGTGAATTCCATGAATAATTATTCGAACTCTATTTATAAAATTGATATAAGGAAACGTGTTTTCGTTGGAAAGTGCAGAGATTGCATCAGTAATCTCTGCTTTTAGTAATCGATCATTTTTAAGAGTATGCCTACGTCACATGCCATCATCACTGGTTATAAAACTTTTATAGTTAATCTCTAGTCAGTAAAATGACAGAATATAATGTATACAATGAGAAGATGGAGCGAAAAAAAAACATTTTTGTCGAGTTTTTGTAATGTTGGTGGCACTGTGCAAGGGGTAACCTATCCCGGAAGAGCCTCCTGCAAAACTGCTAGGCCCATATTAGATTCGGACAATTGGTCGTAAAATGCCCTAAAATTATTTCTGTCAACTACTAATTGCTCAAAATTGAATACTTTTTAATGTTAATGTTTTTTGAGTAAGTTTAGGGGGTGGATAAAAATTGCTGGGGGTTGGGAAGATAAAGTAAAAAGAGAAGGAATGGGATAATAAAAATTGTATGTGATCAAAGACGAACTTACAGTACAAAACCTAGAAATTGATCTTCATTTAAAGAAAAATTGGGCATTATTCTCATGAATTAACCTAACATACAGGCAGTCCCAGGTTTACTAATACGCCCACTAGGCCTAGGTCTAGGGGTGCACAATGCCAGGGGTAGCAATAAATTATCACTGAGTGATTTTTTCTTAACAAAAACTGGACTGATGTGATTTATGGCTATGCAATGGCAGCTGAGAGTTCGATATCACCTCTCTCTTTAGTCTCTTTGATTACAATTGGTGCATCAGTTGTGTTATGTTCAGTGCATCCGCTATCTCCGAATTTTTGGGGATTTCCCTAAAAATTTCGCTAAAAACGGAGTGACAAAACCGTTATGCCTGGATGCTTCAAAGCTTTAAAATCCTGCCTGAATACAGGAACTTGTTCTAAATATCTATCTATTGGTGACGTGAGAGCGAAATGGGGGCACTAATAGCCTTTTCTGTAGCTTCTCAGTTTAGCTGGCAATTTTGAAGAGAAGCATTAACGTTAGAACGCAGAAGCATTAACGTTAGAACTGCGAGTCGAGTTTCTGTCGAGTCGCTTCATATAAAAAATTGACAGAACTGTATGTTGTCGTAAAATTTCTAAGTTATAAAATAATTTATTTGTTGTTATTAGCCTGATCCTTTTTGCTGGATATGACCAACTTTTTTAGAATAAGTTTCCATATTTTTCATTAAATCTTTGAAAAAATTATCAGTTTCCATTTCTTTATGAAGTTCCTCATCAATTTAACTTGTAAGTTGACATTCCTGAAAAGATCTATCCAAATTAACTCGCTAGTTGCGCCGATTTAACCTTGGCGCCAAAGAACTTAGCTGAATTTGTCGTTGAAATCGACAGTGGCCTTCAAAAAGAAATAGAACATGATAACACTTTTTTAGAATTTATTTAAGAAGATGAGAATTGAGGTTAAAACAGAATAAAAACTATATTTTTTTTAAATGTGTGTTCCGACACTTTTACCTTCTTTTCTAAAAGGCAAATGAAAATATGTAGAATAGGCTACTTAAACTCACACTTTGGCATCTTTATGGAGACTATTACGTATAGATGGCGCAAGGCCGTACCCAGAATTTTTTTTCGGAGGGGGGTTTACTAAAAAACACGTTTCGGAGGGGGGGGCAAACTAACCCCCAACGTCAACAAAAAATATCCATTTTTGTTACGTTTTTACGAGTCAGACAAACATTTCGGGGGGGGGGGTCGAACCCCCTAACCCCTCCCCTGGATACAGTCTTGAGATGGCGATATAAATCTAAATTTTCTTGATATTTCTTGCTTTTCTGTAGAATTCATTCAATAAAAGTGTTGCAAGGTTGAATGCTTCAAGTTTTACTTAATTGACAAAATTTGTACTTTGTATGATTTTCGTGGGACTAGTGCCCTTTTTAATAGTCGAAAGTGATTGGAAGGCAACTAACACCCCTTCCACGCCCACCATTTCCCCAAACACATCCAATCAAATTTTGAGATAGCTATTTTGTTCAACGTAATTAAAAGGAAGAAATTCTGTCTTTGAGGATGACATCCTCCCCACAGCCCTCAGGGCAAGGGTTGTAAGTTATGCTCTTGGGGCATATAAGGTTTATGTAGAAAGGGAGACCGTATAAACTTCGGAGGGGGCTTATGGATTGGTAATCAGAAGTTCTAGTGTCCCTTTTAAGATTAAGAGTGATCGAAGGGTGGATACTGAATTTTTTCCCGAACTTTTTACCTCGTATTTTCCCGAAATGCATTCGATAGAAATTTTTAGATGGCCATTTGTTGTCATAGAAACTCCAAAAAAGGCTCATTCGTTTGCAAATTGAAAGGGATAGTGCCCCTTTTTAGTGGTCAAAAGTTATTGGAGGGCAAACCCCCCCCCCCCCCCCCCCACCAAGTCCATCAATTCACCAAAACACAACAAATCAAAATTTTGAGATAGCCATTTTGTTCAGCGTAGTTGAAAGGTCTGGAAATTAGTCTTTGACGACCCTCATACATTCTCAAGATTGGAACACAATTTGCACTTTACTGAAAAAATGACTGTGGATTGTCAGTTAGTATACATATTTTATTTCGGAAATTTTAATGTTGTTACTAGCACTTGAAACGTGGGACGCTCAGGCTTTGCAAGTGTGTGTGAAGGAAGATTTTACGTTTGGTTCTTATTTCTTCATTAAAGCTTTGTCTTGTTTGTTTTAGAAATTTCGTCGTCAGTCACCTACTACAATTTGAAAAGTGGAGTGCTTATTCCTTGCAAACTACCATTGGACGCACCCAACCCTGATGAGGTCAGTAAATTTCTTACTTTTCATGTCCAGTTTAAGGCTAACAACACTAGATAAAATGGGTGGCAGCATTGCTATACTGCTACCACTACTGCTAACAAAGCATGTCCGCAGAGAGAGGGAACTTTGTCCATGTTCCGTTCCATATCTCTAGATACTTCCTATTTTTTATTTTTTTCATTTAATACACACTTTTCTTACTTTTTTTCATTATACATCCCCCCGCCCAAATGAAATCCTGTGTTCGTACTCTCTTGGGATAAAAAACTGTAAAAAAAGCATCCATTTCATAGTAGGCAAAATTTTTATGTTGAACGACATTTAAAAGTCGAACATTAAGGTCTCTAACCTTGTCTGATAATTTTGTTTTGGGGTGGAGAGGGCTTACTTCCGCTTTTTTTAAAAATTGATCAGATTTTCATGTGGTAATTCCTCTTGGTAATCACTGGTAACTAAGATGGTCGTTACTCGGAAGTAAATCCGAATTTCGTCAAATTTTTAGAAAAACGTAGCAAATAGTGACTACTTTATCAAATTTGATGTTCTGGGAGCTGTTTTTTTTTATGTACACTTCATCTCTTGGCATGTATTCGTAACAAGTGACCTAAGAAATGATTACACTGCACATATGTGAGCTCTTAAGTGATTTATTAATAACAATGCTTTATGTACAATCTAAAATTACTTATGTTAAACGACCACTTAGTTTTATCTCGTGTAAGAAAACAAGGATATTGAAACTTAAGAGCGCAGGAAGTAACCTAGATATTAAGAGACGAAAAGACTATCAAGGGAATAAAAAAAAACTGTTTTTCGGGAGGGAGGAAACTATTTTTGCTTGGGTGGCTTGAGCCTTATTTTAGACAATTTTAAGACCACTTTACGAGCCAGAAAATTATTTGGGGAGAGGGGAGTTCAAACCCACTAAATGAATAGAATGTCCGCTTTGCTGAAGGCATCTGATCCTACTAATAACATTTCTGCTCTCCCTAAAACGAGTCATACCAGACCAACGAATCGTCGCTGTACTTTCCCCCTCCCTCCGCTTGCTGCATTGAGACGTACTAATCATTCTCACGATCCTGCAGGGATGGTTCTGTAATGTCTTTAAGGAATTTGTGAAAGTTAGATTAATTGAAATATGAAATCGCTACTTCTACCATGACTAACGATTCTGTAATTTATCCTACGAGTGATTAACTGTTAGTCGCTATCATTATTTCCTTGGATAAAATAAGTTACGATGTGAAATTTGATATAATTTCGTGTTCTGGAAAGTATCCAGTCTGATAAACAAATTTTACATTTGCAGAAAGTATCTACTACCACCACTGTTACCACGCTCATTTTTGCTAAGACTACTCTTACCGCAACTACTCCTACCACAATTGTTTCTAACTTGAGTACTTTTACCTTAACATCATGTCACGATTACTTCTACCCCGAATAATCCCATCAGTACTCAGGGGCGTCTCGAGGGGGGGGGGGGTATGCCCCTCCAAACTTTTTGGCCTTCGTAAAATTTTCGCCGCGAAGGCAAAAATTTCGGCAGAAATGTTGCAAAATCAGCCGAAATTTAGCAAAATTCTTGATTTCTGCAGAAAATTTGGTATAAATCAGGTGGCGATTCGGTAAAAATTTACGAAGATCACCCCCCCCCCCCCCGCCCTCCAATAAAATGAGCCTCAGGACGCCCCTGCCAATACTTATCCTACAAAAACTAGTGTATTCAACTTACCACGCCTATTCGCGCAACAGCTCCTACTATTAGCCTACCATGTGCAGTTACTTATCAATATTAGCTACTGCTACTAAAATAACTCTTCAACCAGTGTTACTTCCAATAATAAAAATATAAGCTATATGAATTTTATTGAAAAACAAAGTTTTCAACAAAGCGCTAAATTGAAACATAGAATAAAGATAAATTATCCCATATAAGAAATAAAACATAAAATGAAAATCTATCTGATTAAATTCAGACTAAAACCGGACATACATTACCAAAACTAAGTCGTGTTGCCTCCCCCCCCATCAAGCAGTTGTCAAGGCTTGACTCTATTTGGCCTTTATATTTTTAAATACAGTGTGAATGACAGTTTAACCACTAGAGTATCATTGCGCTTTACTGAACTAGATATTCTGTTTTGGGTGAAAGTCTTATTTATTAAATTCATTTTCTACCCATTTGAAAACAATCGTTTCAAAGATAAGTAAATCTTAATAAAAAGACAAATCTTTGCCGAGACAAAGAAACTTTTGAAGAAAAATACTGGACAAAAAAATGTCACAAATATACTGGTAAAACAATTAGTTTTTGGCATTTGAAGTAGATATTTTTTACATATCATAATAAAGTACTCCGAAATATATCTTGTTTTTAGTAAAGAACAAGTGACATCCTATCTTTTGGAGGGTGTTTCAAAGGGAGGAGGCAGCCCCATAAATAGTTGCATTAATTTCTGTTTGTTTAAAGCTTGAGTCTCATTTCTGAAATTCCAATATTATATCTTTGAAAAAAATAAAACGAACTGAAATTATTGTAATTAGGAAAAAGGCTGCTGCTCCTCTCAACATCCTACTCTTTACACCAAAGTTTAATTTGTTTTCTACAAAATCTAAACATATTGCCTTTGATACCAGCTACACCATTATTTGCCAACTCACAAAAATGTTGTTTTGTTTTTCTTACGATTCTACTGTAGCAAAGGTTCAGAATATGCAATTTAATTCGTACTTAAATCTGCTTAACCTTTTTGAAGAGAATATACTTTTTGTTCTCTAAAAAATATGTATATTTCGCGGCGGCTGGCATGTCACTGATGCTCAATATTCCAGTTGTCATTTACTCACTCTGATTGCAAGGTCTTACACATCTGGTAAGTCTTCTCTTGAAGCAATATTTATAGGTCGTTCTGACAAAATATCATATTATCAAGTTGTTTTCAGACAAGTGGACAAGGACAAGTAAAGCCGTTTTTTTTTAAATATCCTCTCTGAGCATTTCCTCCTTCAGGCAATGAACCAAACTCTATACCTATGGGTTTATCCCATTGCCTTGGTAAACGTTGTCACGAAGAGACAAAGCTCTTCATGAGCGGTCTTGCCCCCATCGCAGCACCACTCGGGAAAGGACGCTGCAGTGTCAATATAAGAAATGTCTTCTTTTCAGAATATTTGTAAAATTACCTGTCTTGCAACATCAGATAAACTAATGCTGATTGGCACGGAATCAAATATACAAATCTATACATCATCCAATATAAAGCTGGTTGGAACCCTTGAGACTAAGTCAAAGCCAGTTCGCCTTTCTCTGAACTTTTCAGTTACGTAAGTAATAGGATTGTTACTAAGCTTTAATCAGCACATAGTGTGTCATTGGCATTACAGAAAATAGTTTATAATTGTTCTAATGGGAAAAGACTTGGATTACGCATTGCTTTGCAGGGGGTCCAGCTAAAGGAAATGGGACTATTACAGGATTAAAAGTATACATTTGTATGTATCAGTTGTTATATTTCAGAAGAAAAAGAACAAGGAGACTAAGACTCGTCAGGTTTTGTTTGTGCCAGCTTTTACTGCACACAAGTATGTGATCATAGATCCCCTGCTTTGAAACAGACATTCCGACCAAGTTTGATCTTGTTTTTACTTGGTATGAGTCAGAAAAACTAAAATTGATTAAATATACAGCTTCAATCAGACTCTAGTTCCTAAATAGCCTAAAAAAAGATAAGAAACTTTTATTTTTGAAGATACCCTTAAAATCTAATATAATTGGTGTTTTTCTGTTATTTTATTGTTGAAAAGACCTCCTTATTCCGAAGGCCTCAAAGCTTTTTGCTTCTGTTAGATGTAGTGAGGATAGAGTTTTTGAATTGGGCTTGGTGTTGAACTGCAACTAATGTTTAAGTAATTTTTCGTTCAGTCCAAGATGTAAAGTTAAATTTATCCCGAAATGCCTTGTGTAAAGTCGAATGCGTTTGAAATCCTGAATAACAGATAATGAAATAAACTGATAATATAAATTTGGTTCGATAAATTTACTGTACAGCCCTACGAACTGTGGCATCCTTACCTTTCAATAAATGGTGGGGACTACCTCTGTCAATCCGGTTCTTTTCTTCTCTAAATGTGTTTAAAAGTTCGTGTCAATGTGTGCAAACTTTGAGGGGGGTGGTGTAGAGATGGCGGTGACAATGGTGGAGATAGTGTGTAAACTTCGGGTAATGTAAGCTATTATATTTAATGTGTTTTTGTAGCATTATATCCGAGAAACAACGGGGGCAGACCCAGGGAGTGCTTTTAGGGGCATGTGTCTTCCCCAGAAGGTTGGAAGTTACCCCCCCCCCACCCTGAGAATTGATGCTGTATCTGCCCTTGGGAAACAATATTCCACGATTAGTAAATTTGATCCCACTCTTATGTGTTTTCGTAAAAAAATATAAACCTTGAATTTAAAAAAATCACTATTTTTAACAGGAAGAAATAAATATATTGATCTCTTTTGGACTTTTTCCATATCTTAGTTGCATTAAAAGCAATAAGTATGTAATTATTTAGCAGGAAAAATTTATATGGACTATGGTTGAATGGGCTAGTGTTAGGTAAAAAAAAGAAGTTTTTCTCTGGACACCATTTTATCACGTTTACAATAAGACATAAAAATATCAAGAAATGATTTAAAATAGTAGTCAAACAGTGCTTATAACAGTCGACCCTCTCTCAATGGTCGCTCAAAATCGGTAGACGTTCAAGAGAGTTGAAAAAAAATATCGATTGGAAAATTTGTAAATGTTTTCTGTAGATGGTCTTGGATGCGTTTTAGGAACAAAATAAATCGATATTTTCATTAGGCTTAATAAGCAAATGCTCCATTTTGTCCTATTTTTGGCATACTCGCTGCCTTATTGAAATTTCTGCATACGATTTTTGAATGTCACTTAACAAAAGCTACTAAACTCTCAGCTTTTAAAATAACTAAAGGGATTGTTAATTTTACAATATTTTGTTTTTAACCTATTCATGAAGAAGTAGCATTGCTTGTATCCACAAACGGAGCATGTCGTGTACTTGATTCAAAAATCTTGAATTTAAAAATTAAGGTTTAATTATCGACAAGCAGCTAAATCCTATTCAGTTAGTTTTTCAGTTAATATACTTAAGTGTAAAATCAAACGAAAATTAAACCAAGTTACTTGCTGTTAACAGATGATGGTATTTGTTGCACTCAGAAAAGCTTTCAGTGAAAAACCAGTAAATGTTTATACATCAGTGAATACAGGATAATTTTGGTCGTTTTAAGTTTTAATATTGGTCCTTACTTTCATTATGAGCCGTGGTTTGGTCTATACTAGGTTGCAGATGTCGCTGTGACCTTGATTTAAAAAAAAAACAGTTAATTGCTAATTGAATATGGTTAAGGTCTGCCATCTGAGTTGGTTGAGCTTGACCATTTTTTTCGAATCCAAAATAAAAGTTGAGTAATTGTTTCTGGATTTCATCAATCAAAATTTGCCAAAAATCGACAATAATTGGAGTATTGACAGTTATCGATAGATCGTGAGACATAATTTCCAATTGTAAGATTTTGAAATTCAGCGCTAAATATATGCGCATAGAAGATTAGCTTCAGAGCTGTTTCATTTTTTTGTATCTAAATTTTAATATCGGTTGTTTTTATGATTGCTTTCATAGGTCTTTTACTGGTCATTTATTTATTTCTCTTTGTATAAGAATTACTGAAACCATATTAGTCAAACGCTCTTAATGACTAAAGGTTGACTTTCTTAAAAAAAACTAGCGCTTGTAACAAATAGTCTTTGCGAAGTTTGCAGACTGGAAAAGATGTGGCAAGTCAGAGTTGAGCGTGGATGCAACGTCGCGTCAATGTCGACGCAATAGAAGGCCCAGACACGTGAGTTACTTTATCCTTACAAGAAGCAACCACCTCGGAGGACGTTTCATAACATATAATGATACTGACACGTTGACATCGAAAGAGATACATGCAAGATATTGTCAGGAAAGTTCAGCAGCGACAGGTGAACCCAAAAGAAAACGTACTGTTGTCTTATCAATATTTGGGCTTTGATGGTAGCACTATTGAATAATGGTATTATGCGTTCGCCATCTTGAAGTACACTTTTCTTGATATAGATCATTTGTTTAGATGGACGAGAGTTGGAAGGAGAAAAGACCGGGATAACAGCCAATAGTTCACTGTACATGTGGGAATATAATATATGGAGATACACCAGGCTCATCGGCCTCAAAAAATTGACCATTAATGCTAGAATCAAAGGCTCTGTATATATTAAGCCCTCAAAAGACGAGGAAATGACCACTCTTTACACCTACGAGCAGATTGCTATTAATGCTGAACTGGATGCCAGTTACGCGTCAAAATATTTATACTCACTTTTATGAGCTCATTGATACTTAAATGCATTACCGACTGTGTAACCAAGAAGCTTTAGTCTTTAACTGCAAACTGGACTTCCTTATCGAAGTGAGCTGGTATGGGAATTTACCACATTATAAAATGTTGCTATGAGGCGTGTTTAATATTACGCTTTTAGACTTACTTTGCTCAATGATCTTATGGCAAATAATTCATAGCTATTTAATAGTCTTTTCTTGCAGGAAGCTAGCAGTTATTGACATTAACGGAAACCTGACAATGTTCGAATTAAGGCCATACATGGAGCTTAGTCCCGATAGCTTAGGAAAGTGGCTAGATTTTGAACGAAAAGATGTTTGGGACATACGCTGGGCTCCGGATAATCCGGACATGTTTGCAATCATGGAAAAAACAAGGATGTACATTTTCCGTGGAACTGAACCTGAAGAGCCACAACAGAGCAATGCGTATTTGTGCTCTTTTAAGGTATGTTTGGTAATTAACCGAGACCTCCTAAAATGTTCCTATTTACATTTATACTACCTGCACACAGGTAGGGAGGGGAAGTCCAAAATTTCTGAGGGTGTCCATACACCCCCCCCCCAATTGCAAAACTGTGGCAATTGATTCACTTTTTCCTACTTCGACACCCAATCACCCATGAAAAATCCTCATTTAACGTTTTTTTTGTCATACTTTTTTCCCCTCGCAATTATATTGCAGTAAACAATCTAAATTAAAAGGGACTCATGTATGCCTTTTTTGTTCACAGGTAATTTACCTTTGGATGCGAAAACCATTTTGAATTAAAAGTAATTAATAAGGAGGCCCAATGTCAAAATTTCCTGAATGCACATATATTTCTTCTTATCCATCAGTGTTGTTGTAATTCTACATTTGTGATGGGCAGTAAATACATGCTGTTTTTAACTTTGGATGGCTGTTAACATAGCATGGTGTGAAGCCCAAAAAATTAAGATGTAAACCTAACGTATTCTGTTCACTTATGATTCTTCTTGGCGTCTCTATATCCACGAATACCGCAAAGCCTGTTGAAGCAGATAAAATGTTTCCGTTGTCAATGTAGATTGTCAAACTTAGGTTGGCGCTTCGATGCCCGGGCCGGGGTCCGTTGGGTCTAAATTTAGGGTCGTTGCTTGCTAATTTTGGCATCCAAAAATTTAAAGGTATCTTAAAATACGGATACCAAATTCTTAGGAGAATCCGTAATTTATATTGATGATAGAGCCTCTGTGTATATAGGGCAATAGCGGAATCATTACTTGCTAAAACTGTTACGCTAAGAATACACACGACAATAGTATGCTATAGAAGAAAATGGGGAAAAACCGCCGTGATGCATTACTTCGTAGGGGATGAATCTCTGTTGATTTATAAACTCCAAGATATAAGACTATTAGGAATTAAAAGAGTTTTTTTTGCTATAAAGTATCGCTAAGGGCTCAACCTTGCATTCAGAAAGACATTATCAGGTTATTTGCGTGAATTAATTGGTTTTCAAGGGGTACCAGAATTAGCAAGCTGCTATCCTGACTTTAGATCCAAAAGAGCACCGATCCAGGTACTGGAGATCTAGTTTTAGTGAGAACCTCTGCTTTAAGTCTTTCTTAAGCCCAAACTAGAAATGATTGTTTTGTCCAAAGATAAAAAATACAAATTTTTTTTTAATAGTGAGCGACCTTAAAAAAAAAAGAAATTCAAGTTACAAAAGAAACGAAAAAGCTGAATTTCACAAAAGACAGGTATGGTGCCTCTATTGCTAGAACAACCTGCCTTGTAACATACTATGCAGTGATTTAAACAGATAAATTGTAGTTGCAAAATATAGTTTATAGTAAAAAAATCAAAAAAATAAATTACAAAATTAGAAACAGTTTTAAATTTCCAGAAGCTCACAAAATGACTTGTTATATGCATGTTGTTTTTATTCTAGATTTCTTAATTGATAATTACTTTCCTGTTTTTACATTAAGTAGAACAAAGTACGTGTTATAATTTTTGCTTTTATTTTATGAAATGTAAATTTCAGCATTTAAAAAGTATCTTCATGTTGAAGCCCCTCCCCCGATATAATCTAACGATGAGCAGGCAAGGATTTCATTCTATCAGCTCAATAATACAGAGAACCAAGAAAATTGACGGATAAATATATTTCTGTTTTAAAAAGAAAGAAAAAATGAAAGGCTAAAAATTGTAATAGGGATTGTCCCTGTACTCATTGAAATAGTTTTTAGAACATTCTTTTATTTTGTTTCTAGATGGGTGGTTCATTATGGAATAGTTTGCATGATGTGCATTAAAGCAACGTACAACAAACTTGTCAAAACATTTTGATATGCTTGTCAAACAGTTCGTGGCAAGGAACTGTAAGTAAGGAGTGATGCGACTCGATAGTAATCAAAACTCTAAAATCGGAAATATTGATATCAATAGATACATCAAAAGAATTGGCTTATTATGCTCCATCAGAGGCTGCGAGCCTGAGAAAAATTTTCCAGAATTTCAAAAAAGGAGGGAAATACGCCCTAAAAGTCAAAGAGTCCGAATGAAAATTACACCATCAGATCCGGCATATCAGAGAACCTTGCTGTAGAGGTACCAAGCTCCAATCTGCAAAAATTTGGAAATTTGTATTTTTTTTTTTCCCAGAAGAAAGATCACGAATGCGTGTTTATTTATTTATTATTATTTCTTTCCAGGGGTAATCGTATCGAACTAATGGTTCTAGGATATCGAGAGAGGGCTCATTCGAACGGATATAAAAAGTTCTTCTGCCCTTCCTAAGTAACCAAAAAGATAAGAGGGCAGCTAGCCCCCGTCCCACGCCCCCTCTTCCTCCAAAATAATCCGATGAAAATTTTGAGATAGCTGTTTCGTTCAATATAGTTGAAAGTTCCAATAACTGTGCCTTTGGATAACATGACCCCCCAGCCCCTGGAGAAAGGTCTATAAGTTTTGAAACTTGTCCATTGTTTACGTATAGCATTTATGATTGGGAAGTGTGCATACATTTTTCGGCGGGGGGAGGGGGAGAATTTTCCGTGGGGAAAATTTTTAATCGAGAGAGAGGTTTCCAGGGGGTGTACTTTTTAGGCTAAATTTTATATTGGGGGATTTTCTAGAATTCCTATTCGAAATCCTTGCTATTTGTCTTACTTTCTCTTTGCTAACTCATTTTTTCATGCGGAGATGTTAAGAGTAATTTTCCGGGGTAAATTTTCACCAGGATTGAGTTGTCTTGATGATCATTCCGTGGAGGGGGGGATTTCTGTGGAGGGGAAAATCCTTCTCCTCGGATGTCGGCCCTTGTCCCGACAATAATAAGAAAATGATAAGAAATTCAACTACAAAAATAAGTTATACAACTGAAAGTAAGGAGCAACATTGAAACTTAAAACGAACAGAAATTATTACGTATATTAGGGAGGTCACATCCTCCTCAATACCTCACCCGTTACGCTAAGTTTAACTTTTTGTCCCAATTCTTTCAGAATAGAAAACATATTGACGACTTAAAGCAAAAACCTAATGAAAGGATAAAAATGTGTGGGGCCTCTGATAAAATGCCCGGTTTTACTATCTTTTCTTAAAAGTTTTGCCATGTTTTTAATTTTAATTTTATCTGTACAGAGAACTTGCCAATCACTTCAGCAGTTCATTTTGGTGGGCTAAAAATGAGCTCATTATGTTTTGACTCTTCATTAAAAGTATCTTGAACCCTCAATTGAAAGAATGAAGGTACTTGAAATGGCTTCTGAACACCCCATGCATTGCCTTGAAACCAACAACCGTCTTTTTGGACAGTATCCCAGAACCAAAGCTGTTCTCTAAGATGAGCTGCTGGGTTATATTGAATTTTTTGAAAAATAGCATTTTGTCACAATAGAAGTCAAGCCCTTCTGCAACACAATTAATTTTTTGAATATTAAAAGAAATAGCTACAACAGACAGTTTTGATTAATAAAAAAATTTATTACTACCTTTATTTAAAAGCCACCACATCTAGCATTATTTGTGCAATCTATCTTGCCAAAGCTGAGCGGAGTCTTTTTTTTTTTTTGACAGAGCCTTAACAGTTTGTCTCTGTGAAAGGCTAACCAGCAGGGGTGTCCCGAGGGGGAGTGGGAAGGGGCACCCCCCCCCCCCCAGATTTTTTGGCATTCGGTAAAATTTTTGCCGAAGGCGAAAATTTCCGAAGAAATTTTGCAAAATCGGCCGAAATTTAGTGAAATTCTTGATTTTTGCAAAAAATTCGGCATAAATCAGGTAGCGTTTCGGTAAAATTTACGAAGACCCCCCCCCCCAATGAAATGAGCCTCGGGACGCTCTTGGTAACCAGGACTAGTTAAAATTCAGCAAATATAACGCTATTTTTGACAATGTATCTAGCCGAATATGGGCGGAAATTTTTTTTTTTTTTATTTTGACAAATACTTGACATTTTTTCTCTGTGATAGGCTAACTTAGACTAATTATCTCCCAGATTGTTTGCCATAACTTTATAGGCCCAAGTATTGTCTTGAAATGTATCATTCTGTCATCATTCATGGTTAAAGGTATTCAGTTGGATGCTGCAACTGTATTGGCTCAGATGTTGTCTAGAAATGTATTATTGTTTCCTCAGGATATCAAAATTAGAGCAGTTTGACGCCGTAACTGTAATGGCTCAAACATTTTCCTAAATAATTTAGTTTTCGATAGTATTTCAAGGTTAAAACTGTTCAATTGGATAGACTGCTGAAAAGCATGAATTTCCGAATCTGGGCTTTTTTTTTACAATTCTGGGAAAGCCTAAATAGTTTGTATCTGTGACAGGCAAATCTAACCTAACCCCGACCTATCCCAGGCCTGTTGCTGTAACTATGTTGAATCATCTATTTTCTTGAAGTTTATTATTTTTCTTTATAGGATCTCGAGGTTAAAGCTGTTCTATTAGAAGAATTACTGAAAAATCCTGAATTTCCAAAGAAAGAGCACTTCGTGACAAATGGAGCAAGTCATTGCGCGACACAAGGAGTTTGTTAGAGCAAGTTGGGACAAAAGAAGCGACCGCTTTCGTTGAAAAACACCCTCACCCAAGACTATGGTATGTCTCCCATTGTTTTGGTCAAACAAAACGTGTCTAAAATAATTTCTTAGACCACAATGCTTTCCATTAAAAACAAAAAAAAAAAAATTTAAACAAGAAAAAACGGGGTTTTAATTTTCTATAAAGCAGTGAATACCAAACAATTAATATGCACAAAAAAGTCCGAATATTTCGACCCCACATCCGCGGGAGCCTTCTCAAACGGAAAATAAAAATAAATAAAATAAAATAAATACACAAAAAAAAAACAAAAAAAACTTAACTTACATGTCACAATATAAACACATAAAGAGAAAGAAAAAAAAAAAAAACAAAAGAAAAAAAAATATAAATAAATAAGACACCAAACTCACACATATTAAATAAACACTTCCATGCATGAATGTCCTTAATGATTCAACTCGCATCTCCCAGGTATGATAAATGGAATATATAAAATAACCTTCCATGCACTGAATGTATATAATGATTCAACTCGCCTCCTCCCAGTATAAAATGGAAACTATCAAAAAGAAGATATATATTTTATACTTAGACCAAAACAATAAAACGGCAACTAAGCCCCCCGGACATAACCCTAATTAAATTTCACAAGTCATCAACCAATTATGAATATAACTGAATGGCTTCGTTGGTTGCAAGCTTAGATCAGGTCGTTTACTTTTACATCATTAAACCCATTTGACTTTGTTAGCTAAGGTCATCTTTCGTTGCAGAAATATTATGTAAAATCAGTCTGGTTGAATATCATATCTTGCCGCATTTTAATATTAACTATTAAAATTGAAATTGATCCCAAAATTCCCCTTCATCCTATTATTACTAGTACCCCCATAATTTATCTTTTTATTTTCTATAATTTCCCTGAAGCTTGTAAAAGTCCTACAGACGTATTACTATTTTGTTTGATCAAATAAACTACTGTGATGAGGAAAATATAAAGATGTTCTGCAACAGATGACTCAAACGTTTCTGGTGTTGGTTTGTTTAGAGCGCAATCATTCTATTCTCTGTGTGTTGTAGCCCATATTTTCTCTAAAGTTTGTTGCGTTCTTTCCACATAAAATTTACCAACAAGAACATGAATTTTGTTATACCCCTTTGGCAAAATTTCTCGGTACTTGTACTTTTCCCTTTATTTAACAAACGAGATTATATTATAGTCTGATTTAAATGCTGTAATTTATATTACTGGTTTTCCATTACTACTGGGAGGAGGCGAGTGAATCATATAGACATCAGTGCATGGAAGTGTTATTTATATATTTCCATTTATAACACTGGGAGGGCGAGTTGAATCATTATAGACATTCAGTGCATGGAAGTGTTATTTAATATGTTGAGTTGTGTTTCTATTTATTTTATATTTTTCGTCTGTTTTTTTTTTCTTCTTTCTCTTTATGTGTTTAGTATTGTGATGAAAGTTAAAGTTTCTGTTTTTTATTTATTTATTTATTTTATGTTTTTTCCGTGAGAAAGGCTCCGGATGTGGGGCCGAAATATTCGGGCTTTGTGCATAATTAATTGGTTTGTATTTCATGCTTTATAGAAAATTAAAACCAGTTTTCTGGTTTAAATTTTTTTGTTTTTTAAATGTGTCTTTATCACATTTATATCCCTAAACGATAGGGTGGTGATGACTCATGATCGAAATATATTTGGTTCCGGCACCTCTATTCCAATAGAGGTATTGGAATACCTCAAATCAGAGATCAGAGCTGTTCCTCATGGAAAATAAAACGACTAGTAAAACCAAGTTTCTTGAAGGAAAAAGAAAAAAAAAATAGAAAATAGAAAAAAAAGAAGAAAATAATTTGCCGTTGGTGAACAAAGCTATGAAGTATATCGAAACCCAGCCGACTGAATCTCCCCTGGTTTGCCTACATTTTAGCATAGGACATCCTTATACTTCATATTCTGTTACTGGTTAAATCAGTCAATGTTAAAGTAATATTAAAAGAAAAAACAAGTATCAAGTTCTAAATTGTGCCTTCCATTGAAAATCTGACTGGGAGTCATGCCTTCATTGATGATTCTGTAATCTGATCCTTACTTGGGTTTTGAGTCGGGAATATACGGAGCAGTGTTTTCATATTGGACTGACAGAATGTACGTTAAATATTTTACAATGTATCTCATTATTTATGGCCCTTGTTCCGAGGGCTGAAGGGTTAGATCATTTTTCGAGGTCATATTAGCTTTCAAATATCTTAATTTTGATACGACGTCTTGGAGGCTACAGGGTTGCTCAGGTAGCAAAAGTTTGCAAAATAGTGGAGGTGGTTGCCCTACAATCACTTTTAACTCTCAAAAGGAGTACTAGAACTTTCAATTTCCGATCATATGAGCACCCCTCGAAATTTCTACGATCAGCCGTTCCACACGAAGTGCCGGCGAAAAAATAAGTAAGTAAAAGATAATGTATTTAAGGTATATGGCTTTTTTCTTAGGAAACGCTAGAGGGCTACAAGAACTTTCCAGAGCAACTTTGTTTCATATCATAGGCAGCACAATGGCGCTGCCTAAGTAAAGAACGATTTTGGCACAATGTATTATTATTATTTTTTTTTTCTTCTTCTTCCATACCAGGGCACTTCGTACCGAAGGAGTTGTCGTAGAAACTTCGAAAAGGGCTCACTCGATTGGAAATTGGAATGGCTAGTGCCCTTTTTAATAGTCGAAAGTGATTGGAAGGCAACTAATACCCATTTCCCGAAACACATAAGAACGGTGTTGGCGCAATGTAATATTTATTGTTTTTTTCCTTTAGACCAGGGCACTTCGTATCGAAGAAGTTGTCGTAGAAACTTCGAAAAGGGCTCATTCAATCGGAAATTGGAGTGGCTTGTGCCCTTTTTAATAGCCGAAAGTAATTGGAAGGCAACTAATACCCCTTCCACGCCTACCATTTCCCGAAACACATCCAATCAAAATTTTGAGATAGCCATTTTGTTCAGCGTAGTTGATTTCCAAATAGAAATTATGTTTTTGAGGAGGGCACTCCCCCCCAGCCCTCAGGGCCAGGGTTGTAAGTTATGCCCTGGGGGCATATAAGGTTCTTATAGAAAGCTTTGTTGTAGAAACTTCCAAAAAGGCTCATTCGATTGGAAATTCAAAGGGCTAGTAACCTTTTTAAAAGTCGAAAGAGATTGGAGGGCAACTAACCCCCCTCTCACGCCCACCTTTTCCCCAAACACATCCAATTAAAATTTTGAGATATCCATTTTGTTCAACGTAGTTGAAAGTTCTGGAAATTAGATCTTTGAGGATGACAAACCCCCCACAGCCCTCAGGGCAAGGATTGTAAGTTATGCCCTGGGGGTATATAAGGTTTTTATAGAAAGTGTTGTCGTAGAAACTTCAAAAAGGGCTCATTAGATTGGAAATTGAAATGGCTAAAAATTTTGAGATAGCCATTTTGTTCAGCGTAGTTCAAAGTTCTGGAAATTATACCTTTGAGCAGGACACTCCCCCCACAGTTTTCAGGGCAAGGGCTTTAAGTTATGCCCTGGGGGTATATAAGGTTTTTATTGAAATCTATGTCGTAGAAACTTGAAAAAGGGCTCATTCGATTGGAAATTCAAAGGAATAGTGCCCTTTTTAATAGTTGAAAGTGATTGGAGGCCAACTAGCCCCCCTCTCATGCCCACCTTTTCCCAAAACACATGCAATCAAAATTTTTAGATAGCCATTTTATTAAACGTTGATGAAAGCTTTGGAAATTAGGTCTTTAAGGATGGCAACCCCTCCTCCCCCCACAGCCCTCAGGGCAAGGGTTTTAAGTTATGTCCTGGGGACATTTAAGGTTTTTATTGAAAGCGATGTTGTAGAAACTTCAAAAAGGGCTAATTCAATTGGAAATTGAAAGCGCTACTGTCCTTTTAATGGTCGTAAGTGATTGAAGGGCAACTACCCCCCCCCCCCCTCTCACACCCACCATTTCCCCAAACATATCAAATCAAAATTTTGAGATATCCATTTTGTCCAACGTAGTTGAAAGTTCTGGAAAGTAGGTCTTTTAGGATGATAACCCCCTCACAGCCCTCAGTGCAAGGGTTGTAAGTTATGCCCTGGGGGCATATAAGGTTTATATTGAAAGTTGTCGTAGAAATTTCAAAAAGGGCTCATTTGATTAGAAATTGAAAGGAATAGTGCCCTTTTTAATGGTCGAAAATGAGTGGAGAGTAATTAACCCCCATCTCACGCTCACCATTTCCCCAAACACATTCAATCAAAGTTTAAAGATAACCATTTTGTTCGACGTAGTTTAAAATTCTGGAAATTATGTATTTGAGGATGACAACCCCCCCCACCCCAGAGCCCTCAGGGCTCTGGGGGGTTTATGCCCTGGAAGTTATGCCCTGGGAGCATATAAGGTTTTTATAGATAGCGTTGTCGTAAAAACTTCAAAAGGGGCTGATTCAATTGGAAACTGAGAGGGCTAGTCCCCTTTCTTATAGTCGAAAGTGATTGGAGGGTAACTAACCCCCCTCACACGCCCACCATTTCCCCAAACACATACAATCAAAATTTTCAGATAGCCATTTTGTTCAATGTTGTAGAAAGTTTTGGAAATTAGGTCTTGGAGGGTGACAACCCCCCCCCCCCAGCCCCCATGGCAGGGGTTGTAAGTTATGCCCTGGGGGTATATAAGGTTTTTATTGAACGTGTTGTCGTAGAAACCTTAAAAGGGCTCATTTGATTGGAAATTGAAAGGGCTAGTGCCTTTTTTAATAGTTGAAAGTGATTGGAGAGCAACTAACACCCCTCTCACGCCCACCATTTCCCCAAACACATCCAATCAAAATTTTGATATAGCCATTTTGTTTAGCGTAGTTGAAAGTTCGGGAAATTAGGTCTTTGAGGATGACAACTCTCCTCACAGCCCTTAGGGTAAGCGTTGTAATTTATGCCCTGGGGGCATGTAAGGTGTTTATAGAAAGCGTTGTCGTTTCAAAAAGGGCTCATTCAATTGGAAATCGAAAGGCCTAGTACCCTTTTTAATAGTCGAAAGTGATTGGAAGGCTTGATATTTTTATAGTAAAGATCGATGTGGGTACATTGTATTATTCTTTTTTTTGTTTAGACAAGGGCACTTCGTATTGAAGGAGTTGTCGTAGGAACTTCGAAAAGGGCTCATTTGATTGAAAATAGAAAGGGCTGATGCCCTTTCTAATAGTCGAAAGTGATTGGAGGGCAACTAATCCCCTCCCCCGCCCAACCTCCCATTTGCCCATTATGTTTAAAAACTAAATGTTTCCTTAAGGTTAAATCAAAATACACTGTGTTAATTCTAATTCCCAATAAGGCATCTCAGCAATATCCCATGCACGGCTGAGGGTATTATGTTCAAACTTTCGCGGCTTCTTCTGCTCTTAAAATTAAACCAAATCAAAATAGCGTAAGTGTATGCAAGCTATCAAAGAAAGTAAACAGATTTTTTTGCGAATGGTATCAAGTTTTCTATTTCAGGTGAACTAGAGGAGGTATGAAACTAAATTAAACACTACTACTTGTGTCCAGATTTTTAAAAGGGTGTATGTTGTTAAAAATTGCTGAAAATTTTTCTCCAGCATACAAATAGCAGACCAAACTATAAAGTCTTGAAAAAACAAAAAGATTTCAAGTATTATTTTCTTTTTCCCTGAAAAGACTATGTCAATATAAAACGAACAGAAATTAACTAAAAAAACTTTTTCCACAAAATAGGTTTTTCAAAGAAAAGTAAAGAACTCCATTAAACCAGAAATGAGCAACAATGAAACCCAAAACGAACAGAAATTACAATAAATAACCGAGTCAAACTCAAAACGAGCAGAAATTAACATGAGTTGGGCTCAAAACCCCTATGCCTTCCCAAGGCCAGAACATAATTTGCACTTTACTGAAAAAAATACAAATGAATGTGCATTGTCAGTTTAATATACATATAGTGATATTTAGTAATCAAAATGTTAATATTATTTGATTTATTAAAGTTATAAAAGTAAAAACATTTATATTTTTTCAGTAAAGTTATAATTTACAATAACAATGCATTTCCATTTCTCTTAGAAGAGCTACTTAACTCTTTGCCATCTATAAAAATTAAAAGTATTATACGCTTTTGAAATTAAATAAACGGGTATTACAGGAACAACGCAAAAGCTCCATTAAACAATTGGAAACAAAGAAGACTTGCCCTCACACTGAAGTATAAATTCTTTTTATGAAAATATTTCCTCCATTACAAAGATTTATGTTACGCAAATTAAGACTTCTTAAGAGTCTCCTCCCCCTCAAGACGCTTGCCACCTCTTTGAATTAAAATATTTTTATGATTTTCCGGTTCTTACATATGAAGTTAATTTCGGGCTGTTCGTTATTCTAGAGATCTTATTTTTATAGGAGACTTATTGGAGAAACGGCCTTAAATTCGTGTAACTTTGAAGCTGCAGAAACTGCCTTTGTTAAATGTTTGGATTACAGAAGTGTTAAACTTGTTCAGAAACTGAAAGCAACAGAAAATCAGTTACTAAAAGAAGCTGAGTTAGCTGCCTATTTTGGAGATTATGAAAAAGCAGAAAAATTATACTTGCAAGCCGACAGAAGAGACTTGGCCGTAGATTTGAGGAGGATTCTTGGAGAATGGGATAGAGTTCTGCATCTGCTGGATTCATCTGCAAGTAGCACAGATGAAGAATATAAAGAAGCATGGGACGCATTAGGAGAGCAATTTTCAGACATGTGTAACTGGTAATTTTCAATCTCTATCTTTTGTAGTTCTGTCGGCAATTTTGAAAAATTTTCTTGCTAAAATTTAATCTAGCGTTTAATTTTATCCCTTTACGCTGTTTTATTAGGTTAACTCAAAAGTAATTGGACAACGTTGCATATACAACTTCATAGTAATAATAATAATGATAATAATAATAAATCATTTTTAATCCACTGTACAATACATGTAAATAGTGGAGCATACCGTTAATGTCATTTGTATGATGTGTACAAGCGTTGCATTAATCATGGTTATTTTTAGATTCTTTTGGTCATTATGATGGGTTGCCAGATAAATTGTTCACTATATACAATGGCCCTATAATTCTGTTAATTCTAAGACGCTATCTTCATCCAAGTTATCAAAAAAGCATATCTACATGTTTTTGCAGATATGCAAAAATATAATTGGTAAGGTTATTAACTTTAAACTTTTCACGGCCAGTACTGCTACAACTACTGCGGCTACAAATGCGACTGGTTACGACTGCAACAGTGACTACTTCCGACTGCGACAACTTGCGACTGTGACTGTAACTGCTTGCAACTGGTACTGCATTTACTTTTGACTATTTTCAGAGAATGTTAGGGGATGTTGAACAAAATCAAAATACGATGTTTACATTCTGACTGTCAGAAGGGCACATTAGCAATATCTCAGGACCGGCTGAGGGCATTAAATTGAAACTTCTAGGGTATGTTGATGAGTGCCTGAACCTTCAGGTAATGCTGAGGGTATTTTAATATAAATCAAAAGACACTATGTGCATCCTTGTTATCAACAGATTATATCTGCAATATGTTAGGATCGGCTAAGGGTCAGAATATTCAATCAAAATATAACTATGTCTATCTTGGTTGTCAGAAAGGCGTATCTGAAATATCCCAGGAGTGGCTAATGAAATTTAGTTAAAACTTGCAGAGAATGGGGCGATGTTGAAATAAATAGTATTCATAAATAAGAAAGATAAATTGATACAATATATAAATTATAAGTAATATAGTGAAAAATATATACTAGTGTACTAATTAAATAAAAAAAAAAGTTTTTTCAACTGAAAGTAAGGAGCAGCGCAAAAAATAAAAACGAACAGAATTAATTACGTATATGAGGGGGGCCGTCCCCTCATCAATACACCGCTCTTTACACTACAGTTCGAATTTTTTCCCAATTCTTTAAGAATGACTCCTGAATCACAAAGGCCGTTTAATTGAAATAAATAGCTCTTTCAAAGGTATTAAAAAAGCTTTTGCGTAAAGAGCGGGGTATTGACGAGGGAATGACCCCCCTCATATACGTAATAATTTCTGTTCGCTTTAGGTTTTAATGTTGCTCCTTACTTTCAGTTGAAAAATTATTTTTTTTAATTTAATTTCTGATCGTTTTTTAAATAATGCTGGAAAATCTGGCACTCCCTCTATGGAAAATTCCCTTCCCCCATGAAAAGATACTACCACGTACCCCCTTCCCCGACTTCCCACCAGAAAAATACCTCTGAAAATGTCTGTATACTTCTCAATAAACAATATTATGTGTAAACAATGGGCAAAGATCATAACTTGCAGCCCTCTCCCTGGAGGGTTAAGTCATGACTGTGGGGGTTAAGTCATCCTCAAAGACATAGTTATTAGATTTTTCGACTATGCTGAAAAAATGGTTATCTCAAAATTTTGATCGGGTGACTTCGGGGAAAAATGAGGGTGGGAGGGGGGTAACTGCCCTCCAATATTTTTCGTCACTTAAAAAGGGCACTATAACTTTCAATTTCCAATCAAATGAGCCCTTTTCCGATCTTCTACGATCACTGGTTCGATATGATCACCCCTGAAAAAAAAAAAAAAAAAAAAAAAAAAAAAAAAAAAAAAAAAAAAAAAAAAAAAAAAAAAAAAAAACAAACAAACAAATAAACATGCATCCGGAAAACATGACTATCTGCCAGAGGAATTAGTTTTGCCAGAGGAATGACCTACGGACGGATGATAGATATACTTATCTATCAACAAATGGAATTGACATCATTTTTATACAATCCTAAAGAGGGCTTATGCCAGATTTGCCATCTCACTCACTCGGATTGTCTGTCTTGGCTTTTTCTACAATTAGCATATGGCTTGACGTCCGCAACTACTTGATTTTAATTAAAAATTAGATAAAAAAAAACAAGTTTTTTTTAAACTGAAAGTAAGGAGCGACATTAAAACTTAAAACGAACAGAAATTATTCGAACAGAAAGGGGCTGTCTTCTCCTCAATACCTCGCTCTTTACGCTAAAGTTTTTTATTGTTTTAAAAAATAAAGTTGTGTGACAGATTCAAACTTTAGCTTAAAGAGCGAGGCATTGAGGAGGGGACAGCCCCTTTCATATACGAAATAATTTCTGTTCGTTTTAAGTTTTAATGTCGCTCCTTACTTTCAGTTAAAAAAACTTGATTTTTTATTTAATTTCTGAACGTTTTTGAATTAATGCAGCTTTGATTTTGGCTCACCGTACATGAATAATTAAAATGAAATTTGCATATTAATTTTACTTTTTTGGCTAAATGGCTTTCTCGAAATTTTGTTTTGACGTAACTTACGAATTAACTTGCGTAACGAACTTCTATATTCGTATGTTTTATTACGTATATTAGGAAGTTTGCCCCCTAGTCGATACCTTGCTCTTTACGCTATTGTTCAAATTTTGTTCGAATCACAAACCCCTGAATCACTAAGGTTTTTTTAATTTGAATAGATAGCTTTTTTGAAACTACTAAAAAATACTTTAGCGAAAAGGGCGAGGTATTGACTAGGGGGCGAAGCCCCTCATATATGTAATAATTTCTGTTTGTTTTAATGTTGCTCCTTACTTTCAGTTGAAAAACAATTTTTTTTTGTTTAATTTCTAACCGTTTTTTAAATAACGCTTGGAAATCCTGCGCCCTCTTCATAGAAATGTCTCTTCCTCAAGGAAACATCCTCTATGGAAGGATCCTCCCTCGTAACCCCCTCTTCCAACCCCCCCCCCCCATCAGAAAAATCCCTCCTGAAACGTCTTTATACTTCCCATTAACCAATACTATATGTAAACAATGGGGAAAGTTCATAACTTCCAGCCCTTCCCCCGGGAACTGCGGGGGATTAAGTCATCATCAAAGACATATTTATTAGATATTCGACTATGCTGAACAAAATGGCTATCTCAGATTGGGTAACTTTGGGAAAAAAATGAGCGTGGGAGGGGGCCAAGTTGCACTCCAATTTTTCTGGTCACTTAAAAAGGGCACTAGAACTTTCAATTTCCGTTCAAATGAGCCCTCTTACGATATTCTAGGACTACTGGATCGATACGATCACCCCTGGGGAAACAAAAAAAATAAATAAATAAAATAAAAAATAAACACGCATCCGTGATCTAAGTTCGTTACCATGAACTTGATCGACGTTTGATCGACGGACTCTTTACATGCAAATTCTACATTTTTGTACATAGGAGCTTGAAACCTCTAAGGTACAGTTCTCTAGTATGCTGAATATGATAGAGTGATTTTCATTAAGATCACTTAAAGTTTTGAGGGTGTTTCCCCCATTTTACAAAAATTAGGCAAATTTTCTCACGCTCGTAACTTTTCATGGGTACCATTAAGTGATGAATTTTACGTATTTCTAACAAGCGTCACTATTCGATTCTTTTGATGTATCTATTGCTATCAAGACCCTGTTCCTTAGAGTTTCGGTTACCATTGAGCCGCATCGCTCCTTGTTCGTAATTAAATAAAAAAAACAAGTTTTTTTTAACTGAAAGTAAGGAACGACTTTAAAACTTAAAACGAACAGAAATTATTCCGTATATGAAAGGGACTGCCCCTCCTCAACGCCTCGCTCTTTACGCTAAAGTTTTTTATTGTTTAAGAAAAATAAGAGTTGTGAGAAAGTCAAACTTTAGCGTAAAGAGCGAGGCGTTGAGGAGGGGACAGCCCCTTTCATTTACGGAATAATTTCTGTTCGTTTTAACTTTTAAAGTCGTTCCTTACTTTCAGTTAAAAAAACTTATTTTTTTAATTTAATTTTTGAACGCTTTTGAATTAATGAAGTTTTGATTTTGGCTCACCGTACGTGAATAATTGAAACAAAATTTGCATATTCATTTTACTTTTATTTGGTTAAATGGCTTTCTCGAAACTTGTTTAATTTTATTTACGAACGTTTTGATTAGTAATAAATATACGTAACTTACGAATTACCTTACGTAACGAACTTCTATATTCATATATTTTTAATAGGTATATTAGGGGGGGCTCGCCCCCTAGTCAATACCTCGCTCTTTAAGCTAAAGTTCGAATTTTGTTCCAATTCTTTAAAAATGACCCCTTTATCACAAAGGGTGATATTTAGAATAAATAGCTCTTATGAAAGTACTAAAAAATCTTTGGCTTAAAGAGCGAGGTATTGACTAGAGAGTGAACCCAATCATACACGTAATATTTTCTCTTCGTTTTAAGTTTTGATGTTACTCCTTATTTTCAGTTGGAAAACTTGTTTTTTTTTTATATTTAATTTCTGATCTTTTTTAAAAATAATGCTGGGAAATCCGGCGCCTCCTTCATAGCAATGTTCCTTCCCCCATGAAAACTTCCTTCATGGAAAGATCTTCCCAAATAACCCCCGACCCACCCACCCTCCTAATACTAGAAAAAATCCCCCCTGAAAACGTCTGTATACTTTTAATAACCAATACTATATGTTAACATTGGGTAAAGTTCATAACTTTCAGCCCTCCCCCGGGGACTTCGGGGGATTAAGTCATCCTAAAGGACATACTTATCATAATTTCAACCATGCTGAACAAAATGGCTATCTCAAATTTTGATCAGGTGACTTTGGGAAAAAATGAGCGTGGGAGGGGGCCCAGTTGCTCTCCATTTTTTTGGTCACTTAAAAAGGGCACTAGAACTTTTAATTCCCGTTCCAATGAGTCCTCCTACGATATTCTATGACCATTGGGTCGATACAATCACCCCTGGCACAAAAAAAAAAAAAAAAATAGAAAATAAAAAATAAACACGCATCCGTGATCTTTCTTCTGACAAAAAATACAAAATTCCACATTTTTGCAGATAGGAGCTTGAAACTTCCGCAGGAGGGTTTTCTGATACGCTGAATCCGATGGTGTGGATTTTCATTAAAGTTCTATGACTTTTTGGGGGTGTTTCCCCCTTTTTTCGAAAATAAGGCAAATTTTCTCAGGCGCGTAACTTTTGATGGGTAAAACTAAACTTAATGAAACTTATATATTTGAAATCAGCATAAAAATTTGATTCTATTGATGCATCTATGGGTATCAAAATTCCGGTTTTTAGAGTTTCGGTTACTATTGAGCCAGGTCGCTCCTTACTTAAATTCGTTACCACGAACTGATTGATCGACGGACTCTTTACATGCAAATTCTACATTTTTGTACATAGGAGCTTGAAACCTCTAAGGTACAGTTCTCTAGTATTCTGAACATGATAGAGTGATTTTCATTAAGATCACTTAAAGTTTTGAGGGTGTTTCCCCCATTTTACAAAAATTAGGCAAATTTTCTCAGGCTCGTAACTTTTCATGGGTACCATTAAGTTTGATGAATTTTAAGTATTCCTAACAAGCATCACTATTCGATTCTTTTGATGTATCTATTGCTATCAAGACTCTGTTTCTTAGAGTTTCGGTTACCATTGAGCCGCATCGCTCCTTGTTCGTAATTAAATAAAAAAAAAACAAGTTTTTTTTGACTGAAAGTAAGGAACGACTTTAAAACTTAAAACGAACATAAATTATTCCTTATATGAAAGAGGCTGTCCACTCCTCAACGCCTCGCTCTTTAGGCTAAAGTTTTTTATTGTTTAAAAAAAATAAGAGTTGTGAGAAAAGTCAAACACAAAAAGAATCAGATTTCAGTGCTGAATTTAAATATATAACTTTCATCAATTTTAGTTCTACCCATCAAAAGTTACGCGCCTGAGAAAATTTAGCTGATTTTCGAAAAAAGGGGGAAAGACCCCCTAAAATTTATAGAGCCTTAATGAAAATCACACCATCATATTCAGCATATCAGAAAACCCTACTGTAGAGGTTTCAAGCTCCTATCTACAAAATGTGGAATTTCGCATTTTTTGCCAGAAGAAAGATCACGGGTGCGTGTTTATTTGTTGTTTTTTTCCCAGTGGTGATCGTATCGACACAGTGGTCTTAGAATATCGTGAGAGGGCTCATTGGAATGGAAATTAAAAGTTCTAGTCCCCTTTCTAATCGACCAAAAAAATGGAGGGCAACTAGGCCCCCTCCCACGCTCCTTTTTTTCCCAAAGTCACCCGATCAAAATTTTGAGATGGCCATTTTGTTCAGCATGTTCTAAAATATTATAAGTATGTCTTTTAGGATGACTTAATCCCCTGAGGTTCCGGGGGGAGGGCTGAAAGTTATGAACTTTACTCAATGTTAACATATAGTAGGCCTATTGGTTATTGGGAAATATACAGAAGTTTTCAGGGGAGATGTTTCCTGGTAGTGGGGGGGGGGGGGTGGGGGGTTATGTGGGAGGATCTTTCCATGAAGGAAGTTTTCATGGGGGAAGGGACATTGCTATGAAGGGGACGCCGGACTTTTCAGCATTATTTAAAAAAAGATCAGAAATTAAATATAAAAACAAGTTTTTCAACTGCAACAGCAGCAACATCAAAAACTTTAAACGAACAGAAAATATTACATATATGATTGGGTTCACCCCCGAGTTAATACCTCACTCTTTAAGCCAAAGATTTTTTAGTACTTTCATAAGAGCTATTTCTTCTAATTAATGGCCTTTGTGATTAAGCGGTCACTTTTAAAGAATTGGAACAAAATTCGAACTTTAGCTTAAAGAGCAAGGTATTGACTAGGGGGTGAACCCTCTAATATACGTATTAAAATATATGAATATAGAAGTTCATTACGTAAGTTAATTCGTAAGTTACGTATTTTTATTACTAATAAAAACGTTCGTAAATAAAATTAAACAAGTTTCGAGAAAGCCATTTAACCAAATAAAAGTAAATTAATATGCAAATTTTGTTTTAATTATTCATGTACGGTGAGCCAAGATCAAAACCTGCAGTTATTCAAAAACGTTCAAAAATTAAATAAAAAAAGTTTTTTTTAACTGAAAGTAAGGAACGACGTTAAAACTTAAAACGAACAGAAATTATTCCTTATATGAAAGGGGCTGTCCCTTCCTGATGAAACTTATATATTTGAAATCAGCATTAAAATCTGATTCTTTTGATGTATCTATTTGTATCAAAATACCGTTTTCTAAAGTTTCGGTTACCATTGAGCCGGGTCGCTCCTTACTTACAGTTCGTTACCACGAACTGTTTGACCACGAACTGTTTGAAAATACCCGAATATTTCGGCTTCACATCCAGAAGCCTTTGTCAATGGAGGTGGAAAGGGAAACAAATCGAGAAGAGAGCCATTAACGGGTAAATTGTACAGAAAACACATCGAGGAAAGCAGTTAATATCATGAGACTTCAGAAGGAGCCTTGGCCTGAACAGCTCCATTTATCTCGCTTAACAATGTTATTTTTGCTAACAAAGATTTCAGAAATAAATTTGAAGAATTTTTTGATGCATCAAAAAAAGGTAATTGAAAAAATTGAATTGAATTCAAAAAAATTCAAATCAACTTCTCTATTTTTCCATCCGCCATGTTTCTTCCGTTGGTTTGGATATTTTTCAAAATATAGCGGCCTAACAGCCTAACAGAATAAAAATCGGCCTAACAGAATAAAAAGGGAATATGGCCGATGTGTTTTGATTTTTTTTTTTAATTCAAATTATTCTTGACAAAACAATTTTGGTGAATTATACAACTTTTGCAAAATGGATTTATAATTAAATAGTAAGTTTGAAACAAATGTTTAACCCATTTTTATATCCAAAAAATATAGAATGAAATTATTATTTTCAAGGGTCCTAAAAGGGCTTAAAATTGAATTTGCGAAAAAAGCAATGAATATATTCAAAAAGAGCATAAAAAACAGTATCTAGTGGTGTTTTCACTTAATTTGTAGGTCATTAATATGAACTGCTCGATATTTACCCTTACAGTACAAAATAGGCGAAGTAAACGAGAAATAAAGGATATTTATGAATATCTATAGGATTACTATAGGAAAATATGGGAATATTTAGGAAAATTATTATTATGCGGGGGCGTGGGTCTAACTGTTTACCGCTCCCTTATAGACGTACCTATGTCCAGTCATTGATCTCAACTTCTTAGAAACCGAAACGTTTGTTACGCCAGTAAAAAGAAGGAGAAATCATAAGCAGTGGAATATGCTGCCTGTGTAAAAGGTGATAAGATGACCTCTATGACATTTAAGCAAAAGAAACGGATCTTCGTCGTAAGCAAACACGATAAAAAAAAGTCCATGAAATTCATGCTAATCATCCTATGAGAAACAGTGCTGAGAATTAATTTCTGAGAGGGAAAATATATGAGTGAAGATATAGGGTCTGCTTGCTTTTCAGTTTATTCTTGTCTGTGAAACGGAAACCGACGTCAAGTATTAAAATTTTACCAAAAATATTTTTTGTGGTACAATTTGGTCAGAAAAGTGGTACAATTTATGTGAAAGCATTGACAACACTGCTTTGGACACGAAGTTGTTATTTGATAGTCTAATGACACAAACCTTGTAAATCCATATCATAATTTTGGAACACTCACTTATCTTTGGGAGTAAATTTGGCAGAATATAGCGTCAAGATTAACCATGACTTCGTGAAGAAACTGGACTCCCCTTTTGAAGGGCTAACGAACCGGCCGTCAGCAGCTGAATTAACGCAGCTATCGACAAAGTCTCTCTAAAGCTTGACCGGACGACTAAAACTAAAAGTATCTGGAACAAGTAGCTGTCTAAGCTATAGAATGTACTATCACAGTGTGGCTTCTAGGGTGCTTCAGTCTGTGTCAAAAGTAAGGAAAGGGGAGAATTAGACGCGGTGATTCGAGCTTCTAGTTCAGCTGTTTGCATGGGTCTAAGGTTCTATAGTAACTCACCCTCCAACTGCTGCCCACAATGACCTCCATAAGCCGTTGTAGAGAACTATCGGCAGAATGGTCGAAATATTCGCGTTTCGAAAGATATCAGTCCTCAACTCTCCAAAACTTCAGTTACTCGCTTAATGTCAGTATAAACCGAAAAACTTCCATATTATGTATAAAACTTGTCTTCACACGTGAAAATATTGCAAAGTGCAACTTCTGTTTGACGCTGAGATTCTTATACCAAATTGAGAGATTTATACCAAGCTTAAAAATTTATACCAAATAAATAATTGAAACCTTACTCCAGCTCTCGAGCTGTTTTCTGTTCCCTCTAAGTTGGCTCAAAGTACCTTTTCTCCAGAATAAACCTAGAAAAAGCTGAACCCAGAGAACGTCACCAACCAGCATAGCTCTCCTGTACAGCCATTTCCAAATTACTTTGGTAGGGGCAAAAGCAGGGTCTGATTTATTGTTTTTTGTTTTTGGGCATGCTTAACACTGGTCAAAACAAATCACAAGCCAGAAGTTTTGAATTTCCCGAACTTTTTCAGCAGTGAGACAGCTGGTCCGCTAACCCATTTTGGCTCGCCGTAAAGATCGGTTTTCTGAGCCACGCCAATTCCATACCATGTGAAAAAAATCCATGTTTGCTTGAAAAATCCATGTTTCTTGTTGAAAAATCCATGTTTTCTAATGAAAAATCCATGGAAATCCATGGCATTTCCAAAATCCATGGCAGGGGTTGAAAAATCCATGTTTTCATGGATAAACCTATGGCGGTGGCAACCCTGTTACTGACGTTAAACCAAAGATGTGTTTGAATGAGCATTTCCAAAACGCTGCTGACGCAGTTTGGGAATAATAAATCCGGGTTTTGGCGCTGATTAATTACTGTAGATGAAAGTTGGATGCACTATTATGCACATGAAACAAAAAAATACAGTCAAAACCTTGAACTGGAAAGGGGGAGCCGACTTAAAAAAAAGCAAAATCTGTTTTTCTGATGGGAAAGCGATGGTTACTGTTTTTGGGATATTCATGGAGTTATCACGATAGATCATCTTCAAAAAGCAAACATACTACTCATAATTACTTGATAAGCTGATGGCAGAAATTACGGAAAAATGGCCACATATGCAGAAAAAGAAAAATCCTTATTTTTATGAGACAATGTATCATATTGCACCCCAGCGGTTGCCATGGCGGAAATCCACGAATCAAGGTTTCCACTCTTTGATCATTCATTTACTCACCATGTTTAGCCCCAAGCCACTTGCTTGTATCCCCTCAGCTACAAAAATGCGCTCCAAAGATAGAGACTTCCTTCGACTGAGGAGGTAATCATTTTCGTAAACGAATATTTTGCAGAGAAGAACGCCGACTACTATTTTGATGGTTAAAGAGCTGACAGAAGTATATAGAGTTATAAGGCGACTAAGTAGAAACTACTACTACTACTAACAACTCACCGCAGCGCCAAGCTGCCTGAGGCCAACACAGCTACGCACAATCCTCCTCCATCCTAATCTATTTAAAGCCTTCCATGTTACACCCGCCCACGAAGTTCCCATTTCCTTTAAATCTTTCTTTATGACGTCCTCCCACCCCAGACGAGGAGGACCTGCTTTCCGTTTAGCCCTAGACGGTTGTCCGAAAAGAACAATCTTCGGCAATCTGTCATCCTTCATCCGCACAACGTGCCCTAGCCACCTCAACCTTTCTTTCATAATAGCCCTAGAGAGCGGTATTGAACCACATTTTTCGTATAGCCTATTATTTGAAATACGGTCAGTCAGCCGGGTACCCAGAACAATCCTTAAGCAATTTCTCTGGAAAACACCTATCAAATCTTCATCCGCTTTTCTGAGCGCCCATGCTTCAGAGCCATATTTGACCACTGTCAACACTGTAGCTTCTAGTATTCTAATCTTGGTTTGCAGACTTATCTTCCTATTCTTTCAAACTTTTTTTTAACTGTGAGATAACACCCTGAGCCTTAGCTATTCTACTTTTAACATCTTCACTGCTCCCACCATCTTTATTAATAATACTACCAAGGTAAGTGAAGCTGCCCACCTGATCAATCTTTTCATTATCCAACTGTCACCTTTTCATCTTCACTTATTCCTAGCCTTAGTGACTTAGTCTTTTTAACATTAATTTTCAAACCTATTCTAGCACCCTGAACTCACAAAACCTCTAAAACTTCATTCATTTTGCTCACACTTTCATCTAGGATGCTTAAATCATCAGCATAATCTTAGTCCAGGAGACTTTTTCTTCCCCATTTGATTCCGTGGTCTCCCATTGCCTTTCCTGTGCTCCTTAAAACAAAGTCCATCAAAATAATCCATATAAAGGGGGATAGAATACAACACTGCTTAACTCCTGATTTAACACAAAACCAGCTGCTAACCTCATTACCTACCTTAACCGCAGCAGTGTTATTCTCGTGCATAGCACTAATCACTTTAATGTATTTGTCTGGTATACCATACAGGGATAAAACCTTTAATAAAGCTCTTCTATCAATAGAGTTGAACGCTTGCTCATAATCTATAATAATGAGGACCAAAGATGTTTGACAACTCAGGCACTTCTCAATTATTAGCCTAAGAGTGAAAATTTGGTTGACACATCCTCTACCTTTTCTAAAGCCGCACTGTTCTTCTCTTAAAACTTTGTCTACGGCATCTCTCAGTCTAAAAAGTATCATATTACTAAGTAATTTACTACCTACAGAGACCAGACTAATGCCTCGATAATTACCACACTCATTTTTATCACTTTTCTTATAAAGTGGCTTAATTAAGGTTTTCCTAAAATCGTTAGGTATTTCCCCTTTCTCAAAAATCATATTCATAATCTTCAGTAACTTATTTCTAACCACAGAGCCACCGTATTTAATAAACTCATTTACCACCCTATCAGCTCCTGGAGCCTTATTATTTTTTAATCCTTTTAGAACTGTCTCTAATTCTTCCTCACAAAACAAATCTTCCTTCACACCCAAGGTATCACAAACAATTTCATTTTCCTCCACATCTTTTCCTGCAACTCTATGTCGGTTAAGCAATTTCTCAAAATGTTCGGCCCATCTCTCTTTAGTTCTTTCCTTATCGCTAATTGTGGCCCCATTCCTATTTTTAACTGGGCCAAGTCCGGTTTGACTACTCCGTCTCAATTTATTAACATGCCAGTACAATATTTTACTATTATGCCGTCCAGCTGCATCTTCCAGATCCTCGGCAATTTTATCCATGGCCTCCACTTCACACCTCCTTAGTTCATATTTTAATGCTTTCTCCTCTTTCCTTACATTGCTTTTGTTTTCATATGATCTATCACTAAGATAATTCTTGTACAAGTCCTTTCTCCTTTCTATTAAACATAAAGTTTTTTCACTGATATTCCTAGCTGCAGTTCTAGCTTTTTTCCCTAAGACACCTTCAGCAACTTCACAAATTATTTTTCTAAAATTATTCCAACCATCTTCCACATTATCAAATTTTAAACTCTCAAGTTTAGTATTCAACTGTTCCTGGAAAGTTTCCATCAAATTCTCATCCTGGAGTCTTCCAACATCATAATCTCTCGGGAGGTAGTTACCCTTCCGATGCTTCAGCTATAAATTAACCCTTGACATTACTAGATGGTGATCTTTACTTTTAACATCAATAACAGCACTCCTATATACCCTAGTATCTTGTATTGATCTTGCCAGTTTTCGGTTTACTATAACATAATCAGTAAGGTTTGCTGTTTTACCGTCACGTGAATACCATGTTAACTTATGAGCCATTTTATGACCAAACACTGCATTGGTTATAACTATTATAACTAGATTGTTATACCTACAAAATTGCAAAAGCCTGTATTCATTACTGTTTTCTTTTCCTACACCAAATTTACCTAGGCTAGGATACCATCTATCCCTATTTCTACCGACCTGGGCATTAAAATCTCCTAGTAAAAACATCATATTTGTACCTGGGATCCTGTCTTTTTGCTCCTGTAACTGTAAGTAAAATTCATCTGAGTCACTAGTATATCCGTCAGTCGGTTCTACAGGGGCATATACTACCATAACTGATACCCTGAACTTTTTAGTCATAAAATGAGCAATTAGTATTCTATTATTAATACCTTCCCAGCCTAAACAAGACTTAGCAGCTTCCTTATTTATCATGAGCCCTTCTCCCTGTCTATATACCCCATCCTTCCTGCCTGAGTAAACAAATTCTATATCACCCAATTTCATGCTTCCTACCCCTGGCATATGAGTTTCTGAAACTCCTAATAAGTCCAGTTCGAATCGTCTGAATTCATCAGTCAAAAATGAAAAAAAAATTAAGCAAACATGTCTTCTATCTTTGTTAGGTCGGAAACTGTTCAGAATACCCTCACACTTGTGATGCGTTGATCATTCAGTTGGTGTCTTTTGTGGCCAGCGAAAGCCCCAATGTTGATTAGACCACATCATTTAATTAAGTCAAATTATTTCTTCCCTTTTTATTTCGTTTTACTGGTAACATCGAAAAATTGAGATAGTATTCTGGTAAGAGCCTTCGGATCCATGTCTACAACATGTTTGTTGACCTTTTCCTGTCTTGAGTTTCTCAAATTTCTAATATTTTCCCTTCTGAGTGAAAACATTGAACGAATCGGAGATGTAAGCATATTGCGTACAACTTTGAGAAAATGCTTGGGCTCGATTATAACGAGGTTTTGGCATCTTCTTAAAAAAGGAAACCCTTTTATGTAATGTTATACTATGAGCAATATTTTCCATCAACTTTGTACACATTTTCTTATGTAAACCCTCTCCACTTAAAAAGAACCCGAACGTAGCCTTGTGTTTACCTTAAATATTTTTTCTCACCTTTCCCATCTAGAATTACACGGGGGAAAAGCTTAAAATTAAGCAAACTCACTGTCCCCTTAACCTTCTTCCCTCCCACTGCCAGCTTCTTAGCAAAATTGTATGTATGTTGAATCTAATTTGAACTGGGAGTCTCCTCCCTCCTGGATCTTGACCCATATCTGCTTAATTCTAAATTATTTTAACAACTTCCAGGGAAAGGGCTATTGAATGCTTCAAAAAGTCAGGAAGTATTGAACGACTAGTTGATTGCTACTACCAGTTGGAATTTTTTGACGAACTAGAAAATCTTGTCGATACTATGGACAATAGCAACAAAATAGTTCCTAAGGTTGCAGATATGTTCAGCTCGGTTGGCATGTCTGAGCAAGCAACAAGATGCTACTTGAAGGTAACCTCCTTATTCCCTATTTTCTTATCAAACCTGTCATTATCTACTACAACTATTATTATTCAGGAATCATTGCAGTGCCTAGTAGCCTGAGACCAACACAGCTGCACTCGCTGGCTCAACCTACTCTGTTCAGGACTTCACTTTTACTCCCTCCATGAAGATCATATTTTCTTTTAGTCTTTCTATCCTATTAAAAAAGGACGTCCTGTTTTCTATTTCACATCCACTGGACTGCCGAGAAGCACGACTTTTGACAAGCTGTCATCTGTAACTTTCTGTGTCAAATTTCTAGGGCTGTAATGGAATAGAGGTTAAGATGGCTAGGCCACGTTTCATAAATGAAGGATGATAGAATGCCAAAAATTGTGCCTTTGGCCATTTATCAGGGGCAAAACGAAAACCAGGTCGTGCGTGGGATGAGGAAAGGTCATGAGAAAGATTTTAAAGAAAATTATAACCTCATAGGAGGGGTAAAGAGTGAAGTTTTAATAGATTGAAGTGGCAGAGGATCGTCCGTAACTGTGTTGGCCTCAGGCTGCTGGATGGTTTAATGCCTTGCTAGTAGTAGTAGGAGTAATGTTAGCATTATTTGTAAATTGCAAAATAACCGTCTAAAAATTTCTTTCATTATAGATCTAGAAAGGGGGGCGAGCCACATATTTCGCACAGCTTATTGCTTCATATGAGGTCTTTCAGACGAGTAGCTAAAGTACCGTTAGAGAATCCTAGGGAATATTTACCATATTTTCCTCAAGCTTTTGAAGCAGTTTTTGAAATATTAATACGTTTAGAAAACATATGATGAGTTTTCTTTTTTAGTGTTAGTAAAAAAAAAAAAAATCCTATATCTGATGTTGGATAAAATATGCTTACGATGAAAATATGCTTTGAATCCCAATACGTCATTATAATTGGAAAAGATTCCCACAGAAACTTTTTAGGGCGAAGGAACCTCCTTAACCATTTCTTTTCTTGGGAAGGGGGATAAGGGTTAAAAATAAATTTTATGCCAGAAAAGTGTCGCTGTTCTCCAAATTTTTGTCTATTTATAAATTATTTTGCAAATTTCTAAGGAGTGGAGCGGGGGCTAAAATTCATCTTGGCAGTTTCTATAGTTGCCTATTTGAATTTTTGCTATAAATAACTATGTTGTAAAATCTTAGATAGAAAGTGTGTCAATTATGTTTTTAAATTAGACTTAGTCTAATTGCAAAAAATGACCCAGTGTTAAACTTTAATATATGTGGAATACATCAGTTTCACTAAAATAAAGAGAAGAATAAACATTCATGCTTAGCACGACAGATAGCCTATAGGCTTCAAATCCTCAAGATGCACAATAAAAAAGAAAAGAGGTTAACCAAGCATGCAGGTTTTCTAAGCTAGTTGCATAGAAATAGTTACTCGTATTCCAGAATAATAATAGAAAAAATGCAGTTTCTGTAAAAGACGGTGCTTTAAGTAATTATGATGCACAGGCGGTTACAACTTAAGAAAAAAAGAGAATGATTAGACTAATAAAGGTAGGCGTTAAAGCATAAGTCGAGCTTTTGATACTTCTAGCTCTTATTTTTCGATAAATTTCTACACGAATGTGCAAGTCCTGGTTTTCATACCTATCTTATGTACCCCATTTTTTTTATTTGGTCAAGTTTTTGCTCTTTGTACTTTGCTTGTCTTCTTTTTTCTCCTCCTCTATTTTGTCATAAAGAAGTCACCTTTTTCTTTCTATCTACATTTTTCTTTCTACCTTTTTCTTTCTTCAACATATCTTAAATTACTAAATTGCAAACAAAAAACTGCAGCTACTAAGTAGCATGAGTTTACGTCAGCATAATTTTTATCAGAAGACTTAACCCTACAGATTTTAGATCTTAGAAATTAAGAAGCTGTGATATTTAGATATCAAAATGAGGTAAAATGTTCAGACATCGACTAGTTTTACTTATCTGCATTTCATTAAAATGTTCATGAGAGGTTTAGATAGTTCATACTAATCTGTTTGTATTATATTAACGTTACAGTTTGTTAAATATATATTAAACCAAATACTAAATAGTTTATGCTTCAAATAAAGTTTATACCAAGTTGAGACTTGAATTTATAGCAGAAATCAAAAGCATTGAAACATTTTTCGGTAATATTCTGTTGTAACACACAAACCAGTTAGCGAAAAAAGAAATATACCATTCAACTCTTCTTTTAAAGCTCTTTCAAAATATAATATCTGCTACCGCTGAAATTGTATCCCCTTGTAATCCCTGGATATATCCCTAAACTATATACAGAAGTTTGCTGATTTTGATAATCTGTATTATTTTGTGCATTTATTTCTCACAAACAGTTGACTCACAATGTCAAATAACGCCAATTTGAAAAAAAAAAAAAAAAAACCCAGCAAATTTAGTTTATAACCTATCCAGACATTCGGGGAAGGACACAGTTATGAAGTTAATGGATGTATTTGTAAAGAGTACTAGATTGCGAATCAAAGTATATGTTTCTCTTTTCTATCTGATTTCTACGCTACTGCATGAAATTATTCTTTTTCTCTCGATTTTGATGAATCTGAAGGAAAATAATTTACACAAATTCGACTTTGTATCCCACTTTTAGTGTAACAGACCACGTTTGGCAATTGATCTCTGCATAAAATTGAACCATTGGGACAGTGCAATATCTCTTGCACAGAAGTACGGAATGGCTGATGTAAAAAAGCTATTAAAGTCGTATGCTAAACGCCTTCTTATGGAGAAGAAATATCAACAAGCAGTTGATCTCTTTAAGTCATGCCAGCAAAATCTGGATGCTGCTTTACTACTTTATATGGTAAGTCAATTTTAAATGGTAAGTCAATTTCAATGGTAAGTTAATCTTATATTCAATTTTAAACAAAAACTTTTTCTCTGGTTTAATCTGCTGATGCTTATAGATATCATCTATTTTACTGGTAGTTGTCACAGACAGCTTTGTCTACTTATTCTTCATATATTTTGATCTCACAAGGACGGATTTGAGTGTCTAGATACATTAAAAAAAGAATCTGAGCGTCTGAGCTGCGCAAATCATATTGAAGGTGACCGAAGACATTGCAAAAGTTTGGTTAGATTGTAGAACTCTTTGTTTAATGATTCTAGATATCAAACATAGCGAGAAAAAAAAATTGGGTTTTATTATTAAGTATAAAATCTAAATGTAATAGTTCATACATCTCAGCACCAGGGTTGTTTTACTGAACTTAAAAATCTAAGCATAAGAAATAAAATCTGAAATAAATATTACACTACAGAGGGTGAAAAAATTGACACAGTTATTAAGGTCTAGATGTTGTAATTTTCATCTTTATTCATTTATGTTATATTTAATATTATTGACTGTTATATTTTAATGCCATACTATATTTATCAGCATAAGTAAAGTTGTATGTTTTTTTTCATGGGAAGATTTGACGCGTCTGCAGTAGCACTCACATGCCGCTGGTCTTGGCTACAATAATTTTTTTTAAAATAACTGAATTCCTGTTAAAGAAATTAAAAAATAACGCTCTAAGAATTGCTTTGACTCGAAAATTAGATATATCTGTTGTATCTTGTTGCTTATTTCTGCTCTAAATAATTAATAAAGATCCAATAAAGATGCTAAAGAGTATCAGAAAATCTACGCTATTCTGCTGATTCTTCCACTTTGTCGATCATGAAGACTCTTGTGTTTTCATCTACTTTTTTTGAGAAGGATACTCTGCGACGCTTATACATAGACAGTATGACCTAACTTTTACATAGATAGTATAACCTAACTTTTTTTTAATGACAAAAACTATTTTAGAAACAGCACTAGTTTATGCGTCAATTGGGTGGACAAGGGGGAGGGGGTCTATCCTCGTATATTGCATTTACCTCGTATTTGGTAAATGCAAAAGAAATGCACGATTTCTTGAAGTGCATCACTTGTGGACAATGAACTAGGTTTTTTTTTTTGTCTTAAGCTTTGACACAAGACTGAGTTCATGGACTTCAAAATATTATAGGAAGGCCAAATATTTAATTCTCAGACATTAATACGCCCTGAAGTGGAGGTCATTTCGCTTGAAATGGGTGTTGCAAAATTCTTCCAACTGCTTTAAAAGTTGTTCAATTCTTTAAGTACTCAGTGTAGAATGTCTCCTCATGTAGGTTGTCTGAGTATTATGGGTGCTGACATTGTTTCTGTAGTGCTGAGAAAGACCATCAGAGGGAGAGTAGTACTTGTACTTGTAGAAAACAGCCATGACTAAAAAAAATCCATTACTTAGAGGTTTTAATAATGTATGATCGGTATTACAATACGCCAATAAAGCCCTATTATTGATCCTTTGTAGCAGTGAAAACAAGGTTCTGAAAGCTCCTGCCAAAAGCGAGCATAAAATTTTTGACCTGACTTAAGACAAACAGAGAGGGATGCTGGAGATGGATTGTAACAGCTTCTCACAATGAAAAATCGCACCTTTCTCGCACAGGAGGACTGAGCCGACTGATGCGGAAGTTATATTCAACATATAGTTTGAAAGGATTTTCCCTGCGTGTAGAAGGGAGATATCAAACAGTTCGTGGTAACGAACTGTAAGTAAGGAGCGACCCGGCTCAATGGTAACCGAAACTCTAAAAAACGGAATTTTGATACCAGTAGATGCATCAAAAGAATCAGATTTTAATGCTGATTTCAAATATTTAAGTTTCATCAAGTTTAGTCTTACCCATCAAAAGTTACGCGCCTGAGAAAATTTGGCTGATTTTAGAAAAAAGGGTGAAAGACCCCCTAAAAGTTATAGAACCAAATGAAAATCACACCATCATATTCAGCGTATAAGAGAACCCTACTGTAGAGGTTTCAAGCACCTATCTATAAAAATGTGGAATTTTGCATTTTTTGCCAGGAGAAAGATCACGGATGCGTGTTTATTTTTTTTTTTTATTATTTTTTTTCCCAGGGGTGATCGTATCGACCCAGTGGTCCTAGAATGTCGTGGGAGGGCTCATTGGAACAGAAATTAAAAGTTCTAGTGCCCTTCTTAAGTGACCAAAAAAATGGAGGGCAACTAGGCCCCCTCTCACGTTCATTTTTTTCCCAAAGTCACCCGATCAAAACTTTGAGATAGCCATTTTGTTCAGCATGGTCGAAAATATGATAACTATGTCTTTTAGGATGACTTAATCCCCCGAAGTCCCAGGGGGGAGGGCTGAAAGTTATGAACTTTACCCAATGTTAACATTTAGTATTGGTTATTGGGAAGCATACGGACGTTTTCAGGGGGCATTTTTTCTGATAGGTGGTGGGGGGGGGGGGTTATATTGGAAGATCTTTCCACGAAGGAAATTTTCGTTGGGGAAGGGACATTGCTATGAAGGGGGTGCTGGATCTCCCACCATTATTAAAGAAAAAGATCAGAAATTAAATAAAAAAAACAAGTTTTTCAACTGAAAGTAAGGAGCAACATCAAAACTTAAAACGAGCAGAAAATATTACGTATATGATTGGGTCCACCCCCTAGTCAATACCTCGCTCTTTAAGCCAAAGATTTTTTAGTACTTTCATAAGAGCTATTTATTCTAATTAACGGCCTTTGTGATTAAGGGGTCATTTTTAAAGAATTGGAACAAAATTCGAACTTTAGCTTAAAGAACAAGGTATTGACTAGGGGGCGAACCCCCTAACATACGTATTAAAAATATATGAATATAGAAGTTCGTTACGTAAGTTAATTCGTAAGTTACGTATATTTATTACTAATAAAAACGTTCGTAAATAAAATTAAACAAGTTTCGAGAAAGCCATTTAACCAAATAAAAGTAAAATTAATATACAAATTTTGTTTTAATTATTCATGTACTGTGAGCAAAAATCAAAACCTGCATTAATTCAAAAAGTTTCAAAAATTAAACAAAAAAAACAAGTTTTTCTATCTGAAAGTAAGGAACGACGTTAAAACTTAAAACGAACAGAAATTATTCCGTATATGAAAGGGGCTGTCCCCTCCTCAACGCCTCGCTCTTTACGCTAAAGTTTGACTTTCTCACAACTCTATTTTTTTTATACAATAAAAAACTTTAGCGTAAAGAGCGAGGCGTTGAGGAGGGGACAGCCCCTTTCATATACGGAATAATTTCTGTTCATTTTAAGTTTTAACGTCGTTCCTTACTTTCAGTTAGAAAAACTTGTTTTTTTTATTTAATAAAAAATAAAAATTGACCACGATATTGCACATTTTACGTGGTAGCTGGTCTTTTAGACCATACTGGCTGATAAGCACGTAAACAGGTAACAAGTAAATAGCGCGAAAGAAAGAAAAAATATATAGTAAAAAAGTAAGGATATATTGAATGATAAAGTCTAATCTAACCGTTGCAACTTTCAAAAGTTTTAACGTTACTTATTGCTTTTACTTGGAAAAGAATCTATTTTTTTTATTTAATTCGTCACAAAATGATACTTTTAAAGGTTTACATGTCCAATTTGTTACTAAAGGTCTCAAATTCAGGAATTTAGATGTCACCTTACCTTAGACCTTAGATCCTCCAGAGCCAGGAATTGCTCATAGGGCGTCTACGAAGCCTCGCCAGACATCTCGGAACTGAGCTGCAGCCGTGACATCCTCCCACTGTGGTTGAAGATACAGCTCCGCACTTCTCAGGTCCCGGTCGTACTGCGGTCGTGGGGTCTTTGTCGACCTCTTTCCGCCTCCCCTCGGGGCGCCACTCATATATTGATTTTGGGAGTTGGTCCTCTGGCATACGAAGGACGTGACCAAGATACGCCCATCTCCTACGCATCAAGAGGTCAGTAACTAATGGCTGACCGGTCGCCGACGGACTTCTATGTTGGTGACCTTTTCCTGCCACGATATGTTCAGGATCCTACTAAGGCACATGTTCTCAAAAGCTAGGACACGTTTTTCCAGTTGGACGTTTAATTTCCAGCAGTCGCTAGCATAGAGGAGGATGGACATCACATTGCTATTTAGGAGTCTTAGCCTTAAGCGCAGAGAGTATTTACTACTGCGCCAAACTGGTTTCAATTTATTAAAAGCCGATGTTGCCTGTCCAATTCTCCTCTTAATTTCATAAGCTATTTCACCATCATATTCAATCCAGCTCCCAAGATACTTAAATTCTTTGACCTGGTCAATTGCTTTACCTTTGCATTTTAGTATCAGCGGGGAGTCAGATGTGGCCATGCTCTTTGTCTTACTGACATTCACCGCAAGTCCCACTTTCTCGGCCTTTTCATCTATGGCGTCGAGTAGCAGCTGCAGTCGCTGTTTCGCTTCTTCGAGAAGAACAACGTCGTCTGCGAAGTCCAGATCCGAGATCTGCCGGCTGCTAATCTTCACTCCACAGCCTGAAGACTGCCGTAGAATATAGTCCATTACAATGACGAACAGGAACGGGGATAGTACACAACCTTGTTTGACTCCAGACATAATCTTGAAGAAACGCGTGTCTATTCACCATCTTTATAAAGGGCCATTATCATTTTGACTAGTTTATCAGGTACTCCGTAATAATTTAGAATCTTCCATAAAGTATCTCGGTCAATAGAATTGAACGCCTTTTCAAAATCAATGAAGAGCAGGTACATCTTTTTGTTCCATTCTCTTGACTCTTCCATCATCAGCCTTAGAATGAAAATAAGGTGAGAGCAAGACCTACCAGGTCGGAACCCGTGTTGCTCTTCTCTGAGGTGTGAATCTAGGGCTGTTCTTAGGTGTTCTAGTATGACTGTGGCTAGTATTTTGCTAGGCACAGACGTTAGGTTGATGCCCCTCCAGTTGTCACAGACTAGCGCATCGCCTTTCTTGAAGAGTTTTGCTAGTATACCTTTGGTCAAGTCTTTTGGAACTTTTTCGCTATTCCAGATGGCCACTAGGAGAGCAGTCCAAACGGTTATGCAGGCACGAAGGGACGCCTTCAGCATCTCTGCCGTGATCCCATCTATTCCAGGTGCCCGTCTATTTTCAGCTTTTTCACAGCTGTCGTCACTTCTCCAGTGCTTGGGGGGTCAGCACTTACGTCAATTTGTAAAAAAGGTTTGTCAGGTACTACTTCTGGATTGTCAGTTCTGGGTCAATTTAAGACTTTCTCGAAATGCGAGGCCAATCTCTCATCAGCTTTCTGTGGATTCGAGATTACGTCCTCACTTTCATCTTTTACAAGGGATGTTCGGATTGTTTTCTTTCCGACTATCTCATTCGTTAGTCGATACACCATTTTCGAGTCTCCTTTCTTAGCAGCTTCTTCTGCAAGTGCTGCTTTTTCCTTGATAACTTTTCTTTTGTCTTTCCTTGCATTTCTTTTAACCGCCTTATCCTCTTCTTTGTAACGGAATTGTAACTGGACTTTTTGTTCAGGGCTCAACGTGCTTAGGATAAGCGTCCGGGTCTCCTTGCGTTACTGATACATTTCCAGGTGTCATCCGATGTCCATTTTTCTTTCTTTCTTTTCTTGAAGCTAAGGCTGGCCTTCGCGACGTCGTGGTATGCACTTTTCACTGAGGTCCATATGTTTTCAACACTAGAGTCTTCAGCTTCATCGAACAGGTTTAACGCTTCAAATTTGTTATGTAGTGATATGCAGAAGCTTCTGCGGATATCACGATCTTTCAGCTTATCAGTGTCGAGCTGTTTGTGTGTTGTGGCGTTTGTTTTCGGTTTCTGAGCTTTCAGTTTAATTCTTACTTCGGCTATCATCAAGATGTGATCTGAAATCACGTCCGCTCCTCGAAAGCCTCTCACATCGAGAAGGCTACATCTCCAGCGTCTTGATATGAGGAAATGATCGATTTGGTTTTTAGTCCGGCCGTCGGGGGACACCCAGGAGTACTTGTGAATCGTTTTATGTTCGAACATACTGCCGCCTATCACCAAGTCGCTGCTTAGGGCATAGTCAATTAGGAGTGCACCGTTTTCATTCATGTCTCCGATACCATGTGGGCCCAGGACTTCAGGGCAGTCCTGACGATCTGCACTGACTTTAGCATTTAGATCGCCAACAACACAGATTATATCGTGCCTGGGAACGTCTTTGGTGACCGATTGTAGCATGTTGTAGAAAGCATCTTTTTCCTCATCATCGGATTCGTTGGTCGGAGCATAGCAAGCGATGATGGTCATTTTTGTATGATTAGATACGAAAAGAGCTGTCAATATACGTTCGCTAACTGGTGTCCAGTTCGCCATCGCTTTGAGTGCAAGTGGCGACATCATAATTCCTACACCAGCGTGGTGGACGGAAGGGTGACCGCTAAATTCCATAGCATACCCATCATCAAATTTCTCTAATCCACTTCCAGTCCACCTTATTTCAATGAGAACGAGTATATCGATGAGGTATTGTCTCATCTCTTTAATAACTTGTTCTGTCTTGGATATCTGGTCCATTTTTCTCACATTCCAAAACCCCATCTTTAGGTGTTGTTTCGCAGTCAAAAATCGGTTCCGGGGGCATGCGGGGGTCATTATCTGGGGGGGAGGTGATGCATCCGAGGCTGTTGTAGGCGTTTTAGTTGCAGGTGTTTTTCCCCTGAGGGCTGCCCCTCAGGGTCCCGGGTGTGGGTTGCAAACCCACACCCCAACCCTCCTCATTTAACGGACTTGGGACCGTCAAGTTCCCACAACCTCAGTGAGGCAAGGTTTCATGGTTGAGTTTAGATGTCAGGATTAAAAAAAAAAAAAAAAAAAAAAAAAAAAAAAAAAAAAAAAAAAAAAAAAAAAAAATGTAGAACCAGTGATGATGGTAAGGAGAAGGAATTTGATCAATTTGATTAGTTGAGCCGAACAGAAGTTTAAGTAGTTACGATTAATGATAAATAATTGTAGATGGCGGAAGATGTTCTTGAGAAAGAAGGCCCTTCAACTTCAGTAAAGGCTTCATTCACGCTTGCAGCTCAAGTTATGCAAGACTACGAAGATTGGCAAAAGAAACCTGACAATGGTAAGATATCCGAACTCAGAATAAGCGGTACCCCTCGATTAGGCTGGATAAGTCCCCTATTTCGTCACTGTCGTAGAGAATTGAAAAGAATTTTATCGAACTTAGCGTTAATGGTAACTCTTTTTCTCTAGATTTACTTTTTGCCCGCTATGCATGTAAATCTGTCTTTGACACATGTAATTTATTGTGCAAGTTGTACAAACATTGATGGTGATGGGAAACATGATGGTGATGGGAAAGGGGGATGATGTCAGTTAATCTGTATAAAGCGTGCTGAATTGGGAACTAATTTGGTTGTCGATTAGTTGCTAATAATATGTTAGAGCAAACTACATTGCCCAAAAAGATACGAACGAAATTCCTGCAGAATTTTGGTAGCATTTAGTACATATGATTATAAGCGTTCATCACTTGGCTGCTGCCAGAATCAAGGTGGAACACCATCGATATAAGTAGACTGTTCTGGAAACTGCAAATACAATTTAGAGTTTCTAGAGAGCCTATTTAAAAAAATTTAAACGTAAAATAAAAAATTGCTGACGATCTCTAGTGATTTCCAGTTCAGTTCCAACACTTTTCTAGACTAGTGATGATCTAACTATGAAGAAGTGTATCCCTTTGTCACTGTTTCTGGTGAGCTTCACTGAAATATTCAACACCCATCCAACATCCAACACCCAATTGTGAACGGTGGCTGGTGTTTACCCCCCCCCCCCCGGCCTCCGTGGAAAATACTCCCGAGGCAAGACCTATTTTCATTTCACCCGTGTTGTGACGTAATAATCGAGTGAATACCTGTTTTGGTTTATACATTAGCTGGCTGGCGCTGGACTTTTTGAATATTTATTTGGAATATTTTGTTTGGCCTCACGTAAAGATAAGTCTTTTGCTTTTTTTATCTTACTACTCATAATCATGGCTTTTAAACAGTTTGATCTTGCTCTTGCGAAGTTCAAGGATTATCCCCTCTGGCCAGTAAGAATAATCAAAGCTGGTAAAGATACACGAGGCAAGCCACTTTATACGGCATTTTGCTATGGATCGCATGATGAATTTCGCCTCGTGGCTGCAAATCTCCAGGTTTATGATCCTACCACTGTTAATTTGTCCGCTCCTGCTTCAAAAAAAGCTTTTGAAGAGCTTGCTACTACGCCTGATATTTACATGAGACTATCAAAAACATACCTTGCGATGAGAGGTAATGATAAGAGCAGAGCAAATGGCCGAGCATTAGCATTATCTAGCAGTATTAGCCCGATACAACAGAAACTTGTAGCTACCCAAGCTGAACTGGATAAAACCAGAAATGACCTGATGGACAGTATAACTCAAAAAGTTTCGGAAAAACTGGCTAGCTCAGACTCTCTTGAGGAATCGACTGAACTTATTGCTAGTCAAATTTATGATGCTCTCATGATTGAATTTAACCCCAAGTTTCAGCGAATTGATAAGTCGCTTAAGGGACTGAGTAATGAACTTGAAAATTTAGAGGACAGACTGAACAGGCTTGAGAATAAGTTCGATAGTTATGAACAAGAATCACTACTAGACAGCCTGGTTTTTCACGGTGTTAGGCAGAAAACTGGTGTTGACACTCGTTCTGCTGTGTTGTTAACTATTAATCAGAAGATGTCTTTGCCTGAAATTAGTACAAATGAGGTCGTGAACGTGTATAGACTTAGACTGAATAATGCTGCTACAGCTGATTCAACTCTGGCGGTTCCATCTACTCCAAGGGTCGCTCCGATAATAGTGAAGTTTTCGAGCAAAAGCGTTGCTTGTAAAGTGTTCAAGGCCAAATCCAAGTTGGCCTCTAGTGGTATTTTTGTTGTTGAGTCTCTGACCAAGCAGAGACGAGATATTCTGAATGCGGCGAAAGACAGATTCGGTCAGCGGAATGCTTGGTCTGATCGGGGACAAATATTGGCAAAGCCTAGTGACGGGACTCCAATAAAAAAAATAAGGTCTCTCGCTGACTGTATCTAGTTGTTTTTTTTTTTGTTTGTTTTTTCTGTCTGTTTGTTTTTTTTTTTTTTTTTTTTTTTTTTTTTTTTTTTTTTTTTTTTTTTTTTTTTTTGTTCTCTCATTGATTGTTTGTTTATTGTCCCTTTTCTTTTTTTTATCTATACCAATTCACTAGTTTTTGGTTCATTTTTTTCTTCTCTGTTTTTTTTTTTTTTTTTTTTTTTTTTTTTTTTTTTTTTTCTCAAAAATATTGTTTGTTTCTATTTATTTTTGGGTGCACTTTTCGGTATTTTTTTTTCTTTTTATTACTTCGGTTGTGTCATTTTTCGATGTTAATATTTTTCTTCTGCATAGATACCATAGCTCTGCTGTGAAGTCGTTAACCTTTGGTCTGGTGAGTTTGGTCGCGGAGCGGATTTACTATCCACCGTAAGTAAAGTGATTAATTCTTTTATTGACCAGGGTGATGTTAACTCTTTGGGGGAGCGTTTTGTTGAGTTACAAAATAATCCTTTAGATATAGAAAGTATAATTAATAATTCAGTTGGAAGTAGGAATAGGAATTATAATGATCCTAAATCGGTTATTGAAAGTAAATATGTTTCGCAATAAGTGGTTCTGCCTCTTCTAAACAAGATGGTATTTTCTCTGTGCTTCACCTAAACATTCAGGGACTTTGTTCCTCTTTTGATGAGCTGAAACGGATCGTCAGTGGTGGAACTCCGGATGTTATTGGATTGTGTGAAACTTTCCTGGATTCAAAAAAGGATATGCTTTTAGATATCCAAAGATTTAGGATGGAGAGGATGAACCGAAAACAGATGGCGAAAGGTGGCCTTGCCCTGTATATTGCCGATCATCTTGTATATAATTTCCGAAGTGATTTGAGTAGAAATGAGGAAGGAATCTTTGAATCCCTTTTTATTGAGATTAAGTCAGGTTGTAGGAATTTAGTTGTTGGTTTGGTTTACAGATCCCCTAGTGGATCTATTCCTTCGTTTATGAAAATTCTAGAAGAGGTTTTGGACTTACTCCAAAAGCATCCTTGCGAACTAATCCTTATGGGGGATTTCAATATTAACCTGCTGTATCAAAATTCTGCTTCGGCTGCAGATTTTTTGTCAATGATGCTTTCTGCGGGAGCTCTACCTTCAGTTTGTATACCAACCGTAGTTACTGAGATGCATGCATCACTTATTGATAATATTTTTTCATCACTAGATGTCTTAGATAATTCGGTGATGATTAGTGATATTTCTGATCATTTACCTGCTATTTCACGGTATAGGACTGCTAATCGATCGCAGCATAAAGTTTCGCCATCTAATCTCCCATTTTTCCGTTTTGGTGTCAGTGAGATCAGTCTACTTAAATCTCGTTTGACTGATCAGTCATGGAATAGTTTGGATTCTGAATCGGATTTTAACCGCTCTTTTGATTTCTTTTATGATTCAGTAAAAGAAGGTATCCTAGAAGTTTGCCACCAGAATCCAAAGCCTCATACCTCGAAAAGGATAGTACTGCTGAATCCGTGGATGACCCCAGGTCTCCATAAAAGCTGGAAAAGGAAAAATTATCTGTGGAAACTATATAAGGCTTCGTCATCTGCTTCTCGTCATCAGCGGTTCAAGGCCTATAGGAATATATTTAATTCTCTGTGTCGGAAGGCCAAGTCTCAGTATTATCACAGGAAATTTTCTGAGTGTGGAAAGGATGTTGGGAAGACATGGAAAATTATTAATTCTGTACTTAAACCTACTCCCCCTCCGCCTTCAGTTCCAACAACGCTGATAGTTGACGGTAAAACTGTCCAAGGAGAAGAAAATGTTCAGCTAGAGCTTACGTCTTATTTTGCTAATATAGGAAAAGCGACTGCTTCATCTGTGAGCTCTACAACTCCTCGTTGCGATTTCAGAGCCTATCTTGGACCCCCATGTTTAAAGTCAATGGTTTTGAACCCTGTTTCTGAGTTTGAGGTAGCTCGGATCGTAAATGCACTTAAAGGTTCATCGTCTTCAGGGCCAGACAGAATTCCTACAAGGGTTATCCGTGCCGTTCTTGCCGCTATTCTGTCACCATTGACTAAGCTTGTCAATCTGTCTTTCGTGAATGGAATTTTCCCTGAATCACTCAAGCGAGCTAAGGTTATAGTGCTGTATAAAGGTGGGTCCCGGAGTGATCCTGCTAATTATAGGCCAATTTCTCTTCTATCTGTTTTCAGCAAAATTTTTGAGAAGGCTATGCTATCCAGGCTTCTTAGTTTTCTGGATGTCAAAATTTTTTCCATGATTTCCAGTTTGGATTCCGAGCGAATCACTCTACAGAGCATGCTTGCGCATCTCTCTTGAATTTCATTCATTCGGCAATAGATTTTGGTCTTATCCCGGCAGCTTTATTTTTGGATGTTCGTAAAGCTTTTGATTCTTTGACTCATCAGATTCTTCTTTGGAAATTATCGCATATTGGTATAAGATCAAATGTTTTTTTTCTTGGTTTGAATCATATCTTTCTGGTAGACTTATTTCAATTGATCCGCTTTTCCGAAGCCCTTCTGAAGTAGAATATGGTGTCCCCCAGGGATTTGTTCTTGGCCCCGTTTTATTTCTGATTTATGTCAATGATCTGATTTCAGCAGTCAAGAACACCAGTCCTCTGGTATGCTGCAATCTGTGTCATCCGGATGTTCCTTCGTGTCCCAATGCTACTTCTAATGAAGATTGCCTCGTTGCTTTTGCTGACGACAGCACTTTTGGGACTCTAGGGAGGACGGAATGTGATGTCAGGTCTAATCTGGTGGCAATATTTGAGAGAGTAGTTTCATGGTTTGAGGCGAATTACTTGGCCTTGAATGTTAGCAAGTCACATTTTCTTATTTTTTCTCGAATTGGTGTAGCTTTCCCTCAACTGACACAGCTTCAGGTGTCACAAGGCTTCTTGTGTAGACCAAAGAATCGGTTGGTCCGATTTCTTGGTATCCTGCTTGATGAGAACCTTTCGTTTAGACACCATATAGCCATGATTAGGGTTAAGGTCTCACGAAGTTTGGGTGTCATTCGAAAACTCAAACACACCTTTCCTGGATCTATTCTGAAGCTTCTTTTTTTCTGCCTTGTCCAGTCATATGTCTCTTATTGCCCCATAGTATGGATGTCTACTTTTCCTTCTACACTGCGGTCGCTTTCTGTCATGTATGATAAAACACGGCGTCTGGTTATGGACACCAACCGTTCTTCACCAAGACCGCTTCTAAATCTACAGTCTATCTACATTCTTTCTTGTGCTTCTTTTGTTTTTCATCAGCTTCATGGCAATCTTCCAAAATCTCTTCAAAAAACTCCTCAGTTTATTTCTGATTCAGCTCCATATAACCTTCGTTCGTCACATAATATCTGCATTCCTCCTACTCCCACTGTGCGGTCAGATTTCAATCCCCTCATCGCTTGTCATCAGGTTTGGAACTCCCTGCCTTCTTCAGTACAGAAATGTCACTCGTTTGGCACTTTCAAGAGGATTCTTAAGGACCATTTAGTTAAGAATCAAACTGAATAATTTTTTTTTTTTTTTTTTTTTTTTTTTTTTTTTTTTTTTTTTTTTTTTTTTTTTGTGGAGTAGATGTCCCCTGAATGGTTAGTTTGTTTTATGGTGGTTTTCTCTGCGCTATGACTCCCAGGCCTCAGGTATGATTATCATTTTTTATTGGTGAAACTTGTATAGTTCACTAAGGAGTAGCATTCATGAAGATAGGTTAAATTTTATTGCTTTCGCACCATTTTATTACAGTCTAATAATTACAGTCTGTTTCGACGACAGGAATTCGCTTATAGTAATATTTTTTTTTTTTTTTTTTTTTTTTTTTTTTTTTTTTTTTTGAGTCTATTTGATATAATTGATTAATTTAGTTTATTTATTCTAATTTTTTCTATAGTTTCTATTTTATTTATATTTTCTTTTCTTCTCCTTCATATGTGAGTAAGTGATCATTTTAAATTTTCTTTTGTTTTTTATCCTTGAGTATGTAATTCATATGTCTTCCCTCTTTGTACAGGCCAATGAGCCTTTGAGGGATTTATAACATCTAATATTGTATGTGTATTTAATGAAGAATAAAACTTATCTTATCTTATCTTTTGACCAAAACAGCTGGTTGAAATGAAAACGTTAGGAATAGGCTTTGGCATTTATCAGACAATTCGTCCTATTATTCTATGAATTGAACCTTTTGATTTTCCAATTTAAACAGTCACTGCTTAATCGTTTTTGCTGATCAAGAAGTAGAGGCAGTGGATAGAGACCTATTGAAATCACCGTGCAGATTCAAGTAACAATTTCATTTTGTATTTGTTTCCTTTGATGTTTATCTTATTTTCTTTGAGACCAGGAGGCAGTAAGCATTTCAAGTTCTAGCTATAACAGAATAGCTGGTCTACAAAATCTTTTCTAATTTGGAAACAATCTATAATTTATTGTTTTGACGGGTTTATTTTTTAGACCAGGCTTGGAAGCGAGAGTTAAATTATTGCTATCATCGTGTACATGTTTTTCAGGTGATTTAAATTGATCAGTTATAATAAAAGACAAAGCCTTGTTTTGTTTATTTTTGTTATAGCGTGGCCAATACTTACACAGTGATCTGGGACTAAGTGATCCATAGTAGTGATGGAAACATTTCAAACTAATTTGAGTCTCGGTATTGTGATCATAATAACTTGAATATCCTCAAAATTTTTGAATGTATCTAGCTGTTGATTTTGACAATAGACTTCACACTGGCAGTTGAGTTTCTGGAGCATGGACACAATCTTACACACCAATAAAAGCCTGTATAGCTGTGGATTAGACAAGGACTTAGCTCAGGTTCATTAAATACGCACTTAGAAGGGGGAGGGGGTATATTTGTTCTGCTATTGAACTGAAGAAACTTTAAAACGTAATATTCTGAAATTCTGGCTTTAACGAGTGGATGGTGGTCATGAAGTCCTTCGTCCTTCTAGAGGCCAAAAGTAAGAATTTTATGCCATTATGCTATGTGTATGCTATTTTATGTGCCTATGTGTCTTTCTGAACAATAGAGCACATATACCTTCTTTATAATATTTATCAGTCGTGAAGGGACAGGTAATGGTTTTTTTTAGTAATGTTTATGGTTTTTAGTAAGGCTCATGGATTTTAGTAAGTACACTTCCTCTTGGAGGCCTGACTCCCAAAATTTTGAATACTTCTTTAAATTGCTGCATAAACAGTTTAATTTACGTCACAACTTTTTATTGGGTCTAAACTTTATGTTTGTTGATATTTTATTAATACTTCGCGGTTGTGAATGCTTCAAGCTTATGAGTATCAATCTATCGAGTTTCATAGAAACAAAATATTAATACAAAACCTGTTTACTGCCCATTTTGGCTCCAAATATGTTATATTCCATAGATGACCCATTTGAAATTTCGATAGGTCCTGCCACTTCAGATTATAGCCTTTTATTTGTACTAAATTTTTTCTATCTGTTCCAGATTCTGAACCTGAATCACTCTTACTGGAAATATCTGATGATATACAAATCAGTCCGAATACCCTTAATCGTCTGTATAGGTACATAGATTATCCTTGGAAAGGAGCTGAAGCACAACACTTTTGGATACTGGCCAAGAATCAGTTCAATGAGGGTATAATTTTATTAAATAAATTTAGAATCATTATAAGTTATTACAACTTAATACGATCACAAATTTTTATGAAACTTAATCTCTAAGGTTACTCACTCTCGCATGGCTCAGAACAGCCTTTGGAGATTTGAGCCCTTACGCTTTCCCATTTATTTTATGCAATTGATAGATTGCGCATTAGCTTAATGTCATCTCCGCAGACGAAACTGGAATTATCTGTCAGATGGATGAGAATACAAAAGAAGAAAACTAGGCTATACTCCTATCGGTTTTGAAAAAGCTTCCATCTACTTCGCAAATATTAACAGACCTTCCTGTTTTTTTTGCGTCAAAACAGCGAAGTGTTTCATGTTGGAAGATTTAAAAAAAAGAGTTTTGAATAGCTATATCATGGTTGCAGCAATAGATGCAACCATGATAAGAGTGAACCGCGGCCCATACCAACCAGGAGTTTTGAAAAAAACCTGTCCAGTGAGAATGAAATTGTCATTTGTAAAGAGGCCTCATAATCTGGGGGGCAAGGTATATCATGGGAGTGTAAAAACATAGAATAAAAGGAATATATTGCCAAATCTAAGAAAAGCTGGGACGGGGGCAGCTAAACCTTCTTCCCAGGCCTAGAACCTCCATTGGTGGCTAGGCTAGTTCTATGCTAGGCTACTGGTGTCGATTCACAAAAAGTTTATTCAGTAAAAATACCAATAAGGGGCGATCATCCACTTGTGCGACCTAAGCCTATTAGGCTTAGGTCACATCTTCTACTATGGAAACGTGATTTTAATTCAAAATTTCGTCGATTTTGAATTAAAATCAAGTTGGTATCAAGCCATTGGCCAATTGGAGACAAAGCCAAGATAGGTGGTCTGAGTGAGAAGCAAAGCTGGCGTAAGCCATTTTCAGGATTGTATAAAAAATTATATCATTGTCACTTGTTGTTAGTTATTATCTATCATCCATCCTCATCCTAGGGTAGAAGAAAACTAGATAGCCATAGAACTAAGGGATGATAGAGATTTTTGAAAATATTCAAACTGAAAATTGAAAATATTGAAATTAAAATTGAAATATTCCGGGAAAAAATGGGGTTTTTCAAAATTAAATCGAAAGAAAAAACTGAAGGGGGGGAGGGGGTTACAGACAATCTTGTTCCCACCAATTGACGTAACTGAAGCTAGCAGGCAGCAGAAAAATCTTAGAGAGATCTTTAAAGGTTTAATTTAAAGATATTGATCATTTCAGCATACTTTCTTAGATTTATAGTTGCAAAGAGCATAAAAATGCCACATAGAGTGGGGATAGAACTTCGAGGTCTAGATATCTTATGCGATTGGTCTTAGGATGTATTAAACGGATGATTGGGAGTAGTAAAGAATATAAAACAAACAATATTAAGCAAGCTTTGGCAGTATTGAATAAAGTATACTAATTGCTAATTTCAGTATCCAGGAAAATCAGCAATCTAATGTGGGCAATATGATAGTACATCCGCTGAGAATCGATGGATTATTACTTTCAAAACATAAGTAAATAATATATCATAGGCAGCGCAATAGCGCTGCCTAAGAAAAGAACGATGTTAGCACAATGTATTATTTATTTTGGTTTTTTGGTTTCTTGGTCTTAGACCAGGGCACTTCCTATCGAAGGAGTTGTCGTAGAAACTTCGAAAAGGGCTTATTCGATTGGAAATTGGAGTGGCTTGTGCCCTTTTCAATAGTCAAAAGTTATTGGAAGTCAACTAACACCCCTTCCACGCCACCATTTCCCCAAACACATCCAATCAAAATTATGAGATAGCCATTTTGTTCAGCGTAGTTGATTTCCAGATAGAAATTATGTTTTTGCGGAGGACACTCCCCCACAGCCCTCAGGGCAAGGGTTTTAAGTTATGCCCTGGGGGCATATAAGGTTTTTATAGAAAGTGTTGTCGCAGAAACTTCAAAAAAGGCTCGTTCGATTGGAAATTCAAAGGGCTAGTGCTCTTTTTAATAGGGCAACTGACCCCCCTCCACGCCCACCTTTCCCCCAAACACATCCAATCACAATTTGGAGATAGCCATTTTGTTCAACGCAGTTGAAAGTTCTGGAAATTAGGTATTTGAGGATGACACCCCTCCCCCCACAGCCCTCAGGGCAAGGGTTGTAAGTTATGCCCTGGGGGCATATAAGTTTTTTTTTTACAGAAAACGCTGTCGTAGGAACTTCAAAAATGGCTCATTTGATTGGAAATTGAAATGGATAGTGCCCTTTTTAATAGTCAAAAGTGACTTGAGGGCATCTAACCCCCCTCTCACGCTCACCTTTTCCCCAAACACATCCAATCAAAATTTTGAGATGGCCATTTTGTTCAAAGTAGTTGAAAGGTCTGGAGATTATATCTAAGACGATGACACTCCCCCACAGCCCTCAGGGTAAGGGTTGTAAGTTATGCCCTGGGGGCATATAAGGTTTTTATTGAAAGTGTTGTCGTAGAAACTTCAAAAAGGGCTCATTTGATTGGAAATTCAAAGGACTAGTTCCCTTTTTAATAGTCGAAAGTGATTTAAGGGCAACTGAGCCCCCCTCTCACGCCCACCTTTTCCCCAAACACATCCAATCAAAATTTTTAGATAGCCATTTTGTTCAACGTAGTTAAAAGTTTTAGAAATTAGGTCTTTGAGGATGATAATCCCTCTAGAGTCCACGGGGCAAGGGTTGTAAGTTATGTCCTGGGGGCATATAAGGTTTTTATAGATAGTGATGTTCTAGAAACTTCAAAAAGGGCTCATTTGATTGGATAGTAGAAGGGCTTGTGCCCTTTTTAATAGTCAAAAGTGATTGGAGTATAACTAACACCCCTCTCACGCCCATTATTTCCCCAAACACATCCAATAAAAATTTTGAGATAGCCATTTTGTTCGACACAGTTGAAAAGTCTGGAAATTATGTTTTTGAGGATGACACTCCCCCCACAGCCCTCAGGGCAAGGGTTGTAAGTTATGCCCTGGGGGCATATAAGGCTTTTTTTTATAGAAAGTGTTGTTGTAGAAACCTCAAAAAGGAATCGTTCAATTAGAAATTGAAACGGCTAGTGCCCTTTTTAATAGTCGACAGTGATTGGATGGCAAGTAACCCCTCTCTTACGCCACCATTTCCCCAAACACATCCACTCAAAATTATGAGATAGCCATTTTGTTCAACGTAGTTGAAAGGTCCGGAAATTATGTCTGAGGATGACAACCCCCCTCAAAGCCCTCAGGGCAAGGGTTGTAATTTATGCCCTGGGGGCATATAAGGTGTTTATAGAAAATGTTTTTGTAGAAACTCAAAAAGGGCTCATCCGATTGGAAATTGAAAGGACTAGTGCCCTTTTTAATAGTAGAAAGTGATTGGAAGGCTTGACATTTTTGTTATAGTAAAGATCGATCTGGGTACAATGTATTATTATTTTTTCCTTTTTTTTTTGTTTAGACCTGGGCACTTCGTATCGAAGGAGTTGTCTTAGGAACTTCGAAATGGGCTTATTCGATTGAAAATAGAAAAGGCTAATGCCCTTTTTAATAGTCGAAAGGGATTGGAGGGCAACTAGTTCCCCTCTCACGCCCACCCTCCCGTTTGCCCATTATGTCTAAAAAATAAACGTTGCCTTAAGATTAAATCAAAATTATCTGTGTTAATGCTAATTTTTAATAAGGCATTCAGTGGTGTCATTTCATTCTAAACTAGGGGGGGGGGGGCTAAGCCACCTCTATGGGCCTCCTTAATTGGTCGGCTCACAGTTCTTGAAGAGCAATATTTCTTCATAGTATTTAGCACAGGTCTCTCCCAAAGTCGACTAAAATAGTAGAAGCATTTTAAGAGTGTTTAATGAATACAGAGAGAACTTAAGTTGGAAAGTAATTCACAGTTTTATTGTAACACTGAGAACCGACAAGAGCCCATTTTTCTAAAAATATTTTTCTAACCACATACTTTATATCCTTTAATTTTATACAGTAATTTTATATATCAAAATGTATTTTCTAACCATAGCATTGAAGTCAAACAATTTCATAAGAGCCTTTTCGCTAAATATCAAAATCAGATCACTGAGCCGTGAATGAAGATGTGCATAATTTTCAAAACTTGGGAATACACTATTGACATTGCTTTCAGACAATCGCGAAGCTCAAAGAAATCTTTCGGCGTATTATCTAATGAGTGTCCATCTTATCACAAGATCCATTTGCGAGACCAACAGAGTTGTGTCAATGCCTAAGAGAAGTAGAAAAAAAGTCATATAATAATTCAAACTTAAAAAGAACAGAAATTACTCTCAATGAATAAATGAAACACAAAACTAACAGAGATTAAAATGAATAATTGCATCATATTTAGAAATAACAGACACTCCAGTGAATGAGTGAATGAATCCTTAAAGTGCCGCACTAGTTTTTATATTTCTACACACATAGGGGAATCCAATTTCAAATTAAACATGTTGACTGGAGCCAAAGAAGAAAAAGCACAAGGAACTTTTAAAAATCCCTTACGGTCTCGCTTCTATTAATAATTAATTTAAAAAACTTTTTCCACAAAATAAGTTTTTAAAAAAAAAGTAAAGAATTCCATTAAACCAAAAATGAACAAAAATAGAATCAAATAATCTACCAAGCATACAACTACCACAAATCAGTATCAATAGATAAATGAAACCCAAAACAAACAGAAATTAAAATAAATAACCGAGTCAAACTCAAAACAAGCAAAAATTAATAGGAATAGGGTTCTAAACCCCCTATGCTTTCTAGAAGCCAGAATATAATTTGTACTTTTTTGTAAATAATCCAAATGAATTTACTGAAAAAATGTGCATTGTCAGTTTAATATACATATGCTGATATTTATTCCTTAAAATCTTAATTCATTTTCGATTTCTTAAAGTTATTAAAATGAAAACATAAAAAATAAAATCTGTTAAGTACAAATTATAATACGTCTATGATTACTAGGAACGCAAAAAATATTGTACAAAATGGTGTTTCATTTACCAACTCCAGAAACAGAGAAGACCTGAGTCACACACGACTCTGGAAAGAGTCAGAACAGATTCACAAACAATCCCAAAGAATTATAAAGCACATAATATGTGTATGTGGAGGGGAACACTGCTCCATTATAATTATAATTTATAATTTTATTACGGATCCTGGGTCAATTACTTTATTGCAATGAAAATTGGTCACCGTGGCTGTAACAACAATGCAATAAAAATATGTCACGATATACGAAAAAGGAATATTAAATAAATGTGTTTGGGAATGAAGCCCATAATTGATTGTTGTGAAGTAGAGCTATATTAGAAACGGACTTGTTTTAATCGAGAACCCTTTTTTTACGCATTTTTTTTTCTCACTTCAAATAAAATTGACAAAGAGTGTGACAATTGATTTGGGGCCCCTCCTAAAATCAGGGTGGGGCTATAGCCCCAGCCAGTCCCCCCCCCCTAAATGACGCCTCTGAAGGTATCTCAGCAGTATCCCAAGAACGACTGAGGGTATTATGTTCAATCTTTCGGGGCTACTTCTGCTCTTAAAATTTAACCAAATGAAAATAGCGTAAGTGTATCCAAGCTATCAAAGAAAGTAAACAGATTTATTTGCGAATGGTATCAAGTTTTCTATTTTAGGTCAACTAGAGGAGGTATGAAACTAAATTAAACACTACTTTTTGTGTCCGGATTTTTAAAAGGGTGAATGTTATTAAAAATCGCTGAAAACTTTTTTCCAGCATAAAAATAGTAGGCCAAACTATAAGTCTTAAAAAAAACGAAAAGATTTAAAGAATTATTTATTTTTTCCTGAAAAGACTATGTCAATGTAAAACGAACAGAAATTAATTAAAAAAAACTGTTTCCACTTAAGTTTTTCAAAGAAAAGTAAAGAGCTCCATTAAACCAAAAATGATCAAAAATAAAATCAAATAATCTACCAAGCGTGAAACTACCACAAATCAACATCGATAAATAAATGAAACCCAAAACGAACAGAAATTACAATAGATAACCGAGTCAAACTCAAAACGAGCAGAAATTAACATGAGTAGGGCTCAAAACCCCTATGGCTTCCCAAGGCCAAAACATAATTTGTACTTTACTGAAAAACATACAAATGAATGTGCATTGTCAGTTCAATATACATATGCTGATATTTAGTAATCAAAATGTTAATATTATTTGATTTATTAAAGTTATAAAAGTAAAACATTTATATTTTTTCGGTATAGTGCAAATTATGTTCTGGCCTTGGGAAGGCATAGGGCTTTTGAGCCCTACTCATGTTAATTGCTGCTCGTTTTAAGTTCGACTCGGTTATTTATTGTAATTTCTGTTCGTTTTGGGTCACATACAATCCGTTTGAGTCCAACATACAATACCGTCATCACGAATAGCTTCAAGACGCATCTAATAAATGAGCCGCTTTTTTTTTAAATCAAACAGTTCGTGGTAAGGAACTGTAAGTAAGGAGCGACCCGGCTCAGTAGTAACCGAAACTCTAAAATTTTGATATCAGTGGATACATCAAAGGACTCAGCTTATTATACTGATTCCAAATATATAAGATTCATCAAGTTTAGTCTTACCCATTAGCGGCTACGAGCCTGAAAAAAATTGCATTACTTTCAAGAAAAGGGGAAATACATCCTAAAAGTCTTAGAATCTTAATGAAAATCACACCATCAGATTCAGCATATCAGAAAACTTTACTGTAGAGGTTTCAAGCTCCTATCTGCAAAAATGTGGAGTTTTGTATTTTTTGCCAGAAGAAAGATCACGGATGCGTGTCCATTTGTTTGTTGTTTTTTTCCAGGGGTGATTGTATCGACCCATTGGTCCTAAAATATCGTGAAAGGGCTCATTCGAATGGAAACTAATGGTTCTAGTGCCCTTTTTAAGTGACCAAAAGCAACTAGGCAATTAGGCCCCCTCCCCGCCCCTTTTTAAATGGTACGATCAAAATTTTTAGATAGCCATTTTGTTCATCATATTTGAAAGGCCCAATAACTATGCCTTTGGGTATAACATGATTCCCCTCCCCCCAGCCCAAGGGGAGAGGTCTTTAAGTTAGAAAATTTGCCCATTATTTACGCATAGTATTTGTTATTGGGAAGCGTGCATACATTTTAGGGGGGAGGGCGCGAATTTTCTGCTGGGGGTTTTTACACGGGGGAATTTTCCATGGGGAGGAAGTTTCCAGGGGTAAACTTGTCAGGGGAAAGTATACACTGGGGGAATTTGAAAGAATTCCTATACAAAATTCTTTTGATAGGTCTTGCTTTCTCTTTTCCGTTTCAATTTTACGCGTGGAGTTGTTAAGGGTAATTGTCCTGGGTAAATTTTCACCGGGATTGAATTTTCTAGAGGATATTTCCGTAGGGAGGGTATTTTTCCGTGGAGGTGCGGCCAGATTTCCTGGGATTATTAAAAAACGATTATAAATTAAATAAAAAAACAAGTTTTTTCAACTGAGATTAAGGAGTAACATTAAAACTAAAAACGAAAAGAAATTATTACGTTTATGAAGGGGGTTGCCTCCTCCTCAACGCCCTGCTCTTTACACTAAAGTTTGAATTTTGTCCCAATTCTTTAAGAACGACTCCGGAAACACAAGGGTCGTTTAATTAGAACAATAAGAAGCTTTTTTAAAAGTACTACAAAACTTTAGCGTAAAGAGTGAGGTGCTGAGGAGGAGGCAACTCCCTTCATATACTTAATAATTTCTGTTCATCTTCAATGTTAATGCTGCTCCTTACTTTCAGTAAAAAAATGTTTTTTATGTTAATTTCTACAGTATAAACCAGTAGGATATCTCATATCTACATTATATACTAACTTTATACGGCAAAATTTTATCCGCAAAGATTCCTCAAATATAATCAAAGTGCTGTTTTTCTATATTTGCTATATGCATTCTGCACTCATGTCAGCCATTGTCACGTTAGAATTACCAGATAAATAATTTTTCATCTTATGTCTGTAAACTGTGATAGGAAAACAAACTCTTAAGCAGTGTTCTATGTGGAAATTAAAGCTAGTTTTAATCCAACAAAAACAAGAAATCTAAGCAAATCTTTGATGCTACGGCATGGTTGTAATTCAAATTTAAAACTACTAGCCCCGCTGACGGTATAGACCTACATGGCTTAGCTAAAATAATTGAAAACTGGCTTAGAATAAGTTGTTATTTATTAGATGTGTATTTAAAAAAAAAAGGCCCACGTGTAAACGAAGCATATTCTGTTAAGCCTTTCTGTTAAGCATGCAGGTCTTATATTTTTCAAATATTTCTTGGGTTCTGAAATGGGCATGGTATTGTTTAGTACTTCTATGGTCATAATTACTTAGACTGAAAACATAGATTAGTTTAAAAAATAAAAAAATGTTTTGCCATTTCAGCCTCTCCTTCATCTTAGTCCCCATGCAAAATAAAAGTGAAAAGTGATGAGTGAAAAAATAATGAGTAAAATAAATACGACTTTTGTTACTATTTGTTTATCTAGCTCTTGTTACTAGCTTTATGATTTTGCTAACTAACGCTAAATTGCGCTTATAATTTTTTCAGGGAAAGATTTACGCCCTTTTGACAACCTACATACACATAGCATGTTTCAGTTTAATTCAACGTCCCACTGAACATTTCCTGAGAATTTCTCCTTAATGCCCTTAGCCTTAGTACTAGTAGAAGTAGAAGAGTACTAGTACATTAACAGTAGAACTAGCAGTAGTAGTTTACACATAGTACCTTTTGGTTTTTCAATATCCCCCTCAAAATGCACTGAAAATTCTGACTTAATACTCAAAGCTGTTCCCGGGATATATCTGTCCCGCCTTTTTAATCAACAGAATTGGCATAATGTGTTTCGGTTTAGTTTAAGATCCTCCTCAGCATTGCCTGAAAGGTTCATTCTTGTACCCTGATCTTCAGTAGCAATACTAATAGTAATCGTAGTATTAACAGTAGTAGTAGCTGTAGTAGTAGTAGTAGCAGTTGTAGCAGTATTAATAGTAGTACTAGTTGTAGCAGTAGTAATAGTAGTAGTAGTAGTATGCGCATAGTGCCTTTTCGTTAGTTCAACACCCCCTTATCATGCCCTAAAAGTTTCAATTTAATATCCTAGACCCTTCCTGGGATATTGCTGCTATGCCCTTTTTATCTGCATGTACAGAGTGTGTTTTGATGTAGTTCAACACCCCCCCCCCCCAAAAAAAAAAAATCTCCCTGAAAGCTTCTCCTTAATATCCTTAGCTTCAATAGTAGAAATAGTTGAAGTACTAGCTGTAACATTAGTAGCAGTATGCAGACAGCATCTTTTTTCAACATTCCCACAACACATGCAGAAAGTTTCAACCGGATGCCCTAAACAGTTTTTGGGGAATTGCTGATGCGTCCTTTTGACAACCTGCTTGCACATAATGTTTTGATTTAGTTCAACATTCTCTCAATATTCCTTGATAGTTTCATCTTGATTTCCTTAGCTTTAGCAGTAGCAGTTGTAATAGTAGTAGCAGTAGTATTAGTGGTAGAAGCAGCAGTAGGAGCATGCAAATATCGCCTTTTGGTTAGTTAAAAATTTCCCACAACAAGCGCTATAAGTTTTAATTTCTTTAACTCCAACCCGTTCGTAAGATACTGTTGATACGTCCTTTTGACAACCTACATGCTTAGAATGTGTTTTGATTTAGTTCAACTTCCCCCTCAATATTCAGTAGTATCTGTAGCAGTAGTAGTAGTAGTAGTAGTAGTAGCAGCAGTATTGTGCATAAGTTGTTTTTCGTCAATTGGTCACCCCCCTCATCATTCCCTGAAAGTTCTAACTGAATGCCCTAAGTACTTCCTGAGATATTGGTAGTAGGAGTATTGGTATTAGTAGTTATATTGGTAGCCAAAATGTTTGGGGGGGGGAGGGATTTTACCCACTGACATTTTTGGTCATTTTTACCGACTGTTTTTACCAATAATTTGCAAAATGTCCGTTTCGAGTACGAAGATTGTGAGCACAGTTCAACCCAAAGAATCGAATAACCTGAAAAAGAATGACCCCTTAGTTCAGTTTCTCGTAAGAAGCATATACAACTAGTTGGTGATCTAGTGGAGAAGAGAAAAAATCTATTGTGTGATTTATATACAAGCAGAACTCAGAAGCGAGAAATTGACAATTTCAATTAAAATATACGAATTAAACATAAAAATTAAGAAAATGCAACTACAAAACCTCAGTTAAAAGTCAAACGTCTTTGTTCGGCTGCCTTAAAGCACATCGTGACGAGGTGGTCGAAACGGTCATTGTCTTTCGTTGTACGTAAGCGTGTCATGACCAGTGTCAGTTTGCAGAAACCTCTTTTTCCATTGCTAAAGTTAGTGATGCTGTCACAATCCACTGGTAAACTGATCAGCGTGTCGGGATTATCGGTTTGACTGCAGAAATTTCACAGAATAGGGTCTCCAAGATGGTGTGATCATTGACTTTATAGCTTTCGGCCTCAGTCCTGGCCAATAGCTCTAAAATGAGTTCCACACGATCTAAGTCTTTTGCCGCAAACATCTTTGTGACTTTGGAAAGGCTTTCATAGCTATCGTCCATTTTGCCCTGTAGACTTCGGTACGCTATCCCCAGAAAAGATGTGTTATCATGGATTGCATCGTCCAAGCCGTTCACTAGTGCTCTGGGAACTCCACAGAGTTCCTTAGCATGGAAAAACTTCCAGTCGTCTAACGAGTCGGCTCCAGAATTGGGAATTACCTCTGATTAACGAGCAGGTGGACGCCTTAGATATTGTTTAAGTTGGACCTTGTTTTTGGCTATTGAACCAACTTTTTTCTGCTGCTTCTTTTGATGTCTTGAATTCCCTCTATCTGATCAGTCTCGAAGAGAGGATATAAGACATCACGTGTTGCCCTGAGTTTTGTGTTTGCAATCACCAGATCAAGCTGTTCAGTCTGAAATTTTTCTGCAAGAAGCTTCGTCTTAATTTTTTCTTTCGATTTTTGTCTAACTTTAGGTTCATACATATCTAGTATCGAACTCCAGAACGGCATCTTAATTACACCCCCCTCCCTACCACCACTTCTCACCGTTCCAAGGGCTGTTTATCTTTTAAACTTATTGTTTAGACGTTTTATGTTATTATTAGGGTTGAAATGAAATTTGTTTTGTTTTGGTAGTGTGCTCCAAGTGCAAGTTTGCAATTTCTTCCGGGTTCTTGCAGCCCACCCCCACCCAACACGGAGCACTCTAAATCACTCGCTCAAATATCAAATATCATATTTGAGTTCAGAAAGACTTAAGCTTTATTTCAACCACCAACCCACCTCCCAAAGGTGGTCCCTGAAGACAAATCGTAATGCACTGGGACCAAAAGGCTTTTAATTATTTATTTGGAACAGAAGTTTTCTCTTTGTGGAGTATAATCAAAAAAGTATTTGTAAAATTGACACTGCGTATAGCTGATAAATGGACCTCCATTTTTCATGTAGTAGGCTGTATAAAATTATATTTTATAGGCTGTTTTTTCAGTTTTAGGTATTGACACATCCTCCCTCCCCATAGTAATAGACATAAACCTTTAGGTTTTGTGATTGACGGTTTCATTTTGGGTCATGGTTTCATCAGTTGAAAGAAAAGGTTTAAGAACAATTTTTCATCGGTTGTAATTAACATACACTACTTAAAGCTGGCTCAATTGATTAATGTATATTCATTTGCTAAAATATTTAAGAGGATATCCTCTCTGTTCTTCACATCCTTTGCTATACTATCAGATCATTCACTTAAATCCTCATAACTTGTTACTTATCGATGCTGTGAAATCGGAAGCTTTTAAACTTAAAGAATTGCAAACTTCCGTTAGCAAACTGAACCAAATTGATAAATTTGTTTGAGAGGAAATAGTAAATTCCTTCGCGTTTCAATTCTTATTTGACTTTCTGTTATAACATAGGAAATAGATCATTGTTTCCTTGGTATAATATCAGTGATAAGGGATTGGTTTGCAATTTCACTCAAGAGCAGACCCGTGCACAAACTTAGATTTGGAAGAGGTGAGGGGTATGCCGAAACCAAGGCCGTACCCAGGATTTTTTTTTTCGGAAGGGGTTTTACTCAAAACAATTTTCGGGGAGCGGGGGTCTACGCAAAAAAAAACTAAAAAAAGCATACAAAATTTGTTTATATCCATTTTTCTTACGTTTTTACGAGTCAGACGAACATTGCGGGGGGGGGGGGGGGTTGAAACCCCCTACCCCCTCCCCCTGGATACGGCCTTGGCTGAAACTGCTGAAAGAGGAAAATTAATTGACAAGTTGCGCATAAATATAGAAAACTATGTGGCTTTCTTAGGGATGTGTCTATTCCCATTGCATGCGTGTCTGCTTTATAGGACTTTATGGACAATTTATTGGAGTCTGCACTTTCGGATATTCTTTTCATATTTTCTCTTCGTTTAACCCAGGCTTTACATCGATTGAAAGTTTTTCTGCAGATTTTTTTTATAACGACCATTAAAAAAAAATATATAATCTCTAATAATAAAACTTCAATTAAGCATAAAAGCCTGTTTTTATAATTACCCCACCCACCAACATGAAACCAAAAACTTGGTCGAAAGTTGAGCAATGTACATATGTAAGAAAAAAAAATATGGAAAAGTATTTTGTATAGTCAGCAACTAAAACAATAAAGGTACAGTATAGCTTATATCACCTTGCACACATTGGCAACCATGGGGGAATATCAAGTTTGTCAGGGAAAAAAATAAAAAATCTTGAAAACATCTGGAACCATAGAAGATCAGTTCAGGCATTTATGTTAGTAGTTGTTTCTGTGAAGTGTGCATGTGACCACACATGAGCATGTTGGCTGGGTGCTCTTGGATTATACTAGTCCAAATGACAAGAAGCATAAGCTCAAATTGGTATAATTTAGGCTTATTTGAACCTTTTTGAATAATTTCTTTTATAATTCTTTTATCAAATTGGACTGACTCCTATAAATTTCATTGGTCAAATACCAATTTTACTAGCCCAACTGGTGGAAATGTTGAGACTAGCCCAAGTTTGCAACACTGTAAGTGAGATGGAACTCTGTATTGTCTTTTGAGCGAAAAGAATGCCTCAAAGATGAAGTGTTTGGCAACTGACAAAACCAGAACGTAGATAATTGATTCTGTGTTCTAAATGCAAGGTTTATGATTAAACAAAAGTATTTAAATAATTACAATACCGATATGTAGTTTAATAAAAATAATCAAAAAAAAGAATGAAACGTACACAGGTATTGAGGAATATACAGGCAATGATGAGAATGATGAATACTTTTCTACACTATGCAAGTAAAGGCATGAAAAGGTAAAAATACAAAAATGTGGTTTTCACAGATCAGCGCTGATGTGACTCAAATCTTAGGGCAGTTGATTCAGTTAAGGTTTACGGCAGTCAGTGGTGGATCCAGGGGGCGAGGGGGCGCGCACCCCCTAACGTAGTTTAAAGTAGTGTGATTTACTTAATTAACGCAAGTTTGCTTTAATTAAACTTGCTCCTAACGCAAGTTTATCGGATCAACATAATATGCGCCCCCCCCCTAAAAAAATCCTGGATCTGCCCCTGACGGCAGTAAGCCTGAATTCTAATTGTAGTTCTCAGAACGACAGTAGTGCATAGAAAATAAAAATGGAAACGAAGAAGCTTACTAGAGAGAATAAGATCCTTATATTATGCATTTTACTGTATTTACAACATTTATCATAAACAGGTAGGTACTTCTTTAAGTGCATTTGTTGGACTTCAATATTCGTCTAGCCTTTAAAATAGCATCCCTGTAAGCATCTTATAATAGCTCTCTCTCTCTCTCTTCCTCTCTCTCCCTATCTCCTCTCTCTCTCTCTCTGTCTCTCTCCCCCTCTCTACATTCCTCACTCCCCGCTTTCTCTCGTTTCCTCTACCTCAGTATCTCCGTGTATTTAGTAGTTTATACATTCTTTACTTTTTAAGGACAAAATGAGGCAGCAATGAGGATTTTATATAATTTACAAAAGTATGAAGACTTATTACCGACGGAGCCGTTGTACAAAATGCTTGCTGATTCCAGCCTTGAGATGAAATGTTTTGGAGTATGTGCAAAGGCCTATATGAAACTCGAGTCTTTGCCTAAGGTATGAAGGTGCTTACTTGGTTTCCTTTTCAAATATATAAGAATTATAGATCTAAACTTAATAAAATCGTATTTTGGGATATACTTCAAAAATAATTGATAAATCTATGTTCTAGATGTACATATACTTTTAGTAAATACGCACAACTGTTTTTCAAACAATTTGTGGTAACGAACTGTAGGTAAAGAGCGACCCGGCTCAATAGTCCGAAACTCTAAAAAAAAACGAAATTTTGATAGCAACAGATATATCAAAAGAATCAGAGTTTTATACTGATTTCAAATACATAAGTTTCAATAAGTTTAATTTTACCCATCAAATGTTACGAGCCTGAGAAAATTTGCCTGATTTTTGAAAAAAGAGGGAAACACCCCTAAAAGCCATACAATCTTAATGAAAATCACACTATTAGATTCAGCGCATCACATAACCATACTTTCAAGGCCGTACCCAGGATTTTTTTTTGTCGGAGGGGGTTTTACTCAAAGATTTTTTAGGGGGGGGGGGGGTTACACAAAAAAAAAACTCAAAAGCGCATACAAAATTTGTTTATATCCATTTTGTTACGTTTTTATGAGTCAAACAAATATTTCAGAGGAGGGGTTCAAACCCCCCTAACCTCCCCACCCCTTTGGGTACGGCCTTGCTTACTTTAGAAGCTTCAAGAGCCTAACTGAAAAAATGTGAAATTTTGTATTTTCTGAAAGAAGAAAGATCACGGATGCGTGTTTATTTTTTTTTTCTGGGTGGATCGTATCGACCCATTGGTCCTAGAATATCGTGAGAGGGCTCATTCAAATGAGAATTAAAAGTTCTAGTGCCCTCTTTAAGTTACCAAAAAATTGAAGGGCAACTTGGCCCCCTCCAATGCCCATCTTTTTTCTCAAAATCGTCTGATCAAACAAGTATAGTATTTGTTATTGGGTAGTATGCATACATTTTTCGGGGAGGGGGGATTTTTCCCGGGGATAATTTTCCATGGGGATGGAAGTTTCCAGAGGGTGAATTTTTCAGGGGAAATCTTACGCTGGGGGAATTTGTCAGAATACCTATACGAAATTCTTCTATGTCTTGCTTTCTCTTTTCCGTCTCAATTTTACGCGTGGAGATATTAAGGGCAATTGTCTGTGGTAAATTTTCACCAGAATTGAATTGTCTAGAGAATAAATCCTTGGGAGGAGGGATTTCTCTGTGGAGGAGTTGCCAGATTTCCTGGCATTATTTAAAAACGATGAGAAATTTCATGAAAAAAACAAGTTTTTTCAACTGAAAGTAAGGAGCAACATTAAAACTTAAAATGAACAGAAATTATTACTTATATGAGGGGTTTACTCCTCCAGAAAACCTTGCTCTTTATGCTAAAGTTTGAATTCTGTCCCATTCCTTTAAGAACGACTCCTGAAACACTATGTTTGTTTAATTAGAACAATAAGAAGTTTTTTTTTCAAGTGCTAAAAAACTTTAGCGTAAAGAGCTAGGTGTTGTGGAGGAGTAACCCCCTCATATACATTATAATTTCTGTGCATTTTAAGTTTTAATGGGTAAAACATTTAAGGTGCCAATAATAGCTTTAATAATTTTCTCTCTAGCTATTACATGTTAGAACATTATAAAGCAAGATAAATGGAAAATTTTGGTGATTTGACTACATCTTCAAATACCCAGACGTGCCCAACTACCTGAGTTGATATTAGGTTTAAGTAGTTTTTAGAATATGGACAGTAAAAGTATTTAAAATGGGGAAAACGATTTGTTTAAGAAAAACGTTGACAACCTTCGGTATCATTCTCTAATATTTCTAGATCAGTGATGAACTAAGGGATTGCTATCAAATGGCGGCTGATCAAATTTTTTCAAAAAATGCTCCGAAGGATGCAATTTCACCACGCGTAGATTGCAGAAAATGTAAAAGGAAAATTCACGAATGGTAAGTAATTCATAGACACTAAAACTGGAGAGACTTAGTCTGATTTTCCTCTAATATTACCCAAAGCATTATTAATCGAATAAAATACTTAGTTAGATTTAGATCCTCCTACGCCTGGAGGTGAATACTGCTTCACCAAGACAATCTGTGATAAGCTTTAAACCAAAGATTCTCCATGGGAGTCTTCAAAAACTTAGCTCCCTTCTCTAGAGGCCTGCCAAGGGATATAAGATACTATTTAAAATACTTAAAATAATATTTACAAGCATTTTAAGTAAGCTGAATTTAGACTAGCCTTACGTAAACTCTTTAGCCATAGATCAATAATTATAAAGATTTTTTCTACAGAATTTGACTGATATTAATGATTCGGTCGTTTTCTATGATTACCATTAGTTACGAAGTCGATTGAATTCCTCAAAGCTAAGCTACTATCTTATATGGAGTGAAAAGTATTTTTCATGCAATCTAGGCGTCTCTGTTTGCTATTGAATAAAAAAAAACAAGCCTTTTAAACTGAAAGTAAGGAGCGACATTCAAACTTAAAACGAACAGAAATTATTCCGTATATGAAGGGGCATGTCCTCTTCTCAACGCCCCGCTCTTTACGCTAAAGAATGCCTCTTTGGCACAAGTCTACTTTTTAAAGTTGTAAGAAACTTTGGCATAAAGAGCGGGGCATTGAGGAGGGGACAGCCCCTTTCATATACAGAATAATTTCTGTTCGTTTTAAGTTTTAACGTTGCTCCTTAATTTCAGTTAAAAAACTTATTTTTTATTTAATTTTTAACATTTTTCAGCTAATGCAGGTTCGAATTTGGCTCATCATACATTTAACAATTTAAACGGAATTTTTATATTAATTTTGGCAAACTTTCCACCGTTTAAAATTTCCACTGGAAAACTTTACTTCCAGAAACTACCCTCTCAATGTTAAACTGTTACCGTATAAAATCAAAATTATTTATTATTTGTATGAGGGGGCCGTCCCCTGATACAATGCCGGGAAATATGGCTCCCCCTCCATGAAAAATTCCTTCCCCTCACGGAAAATCCCTCCAGGTAAAGTTCTTCCCACATAAAACACCCCCACCAGAAAAATTCCCCCAAACAATTCCATTCTAGCTGAAAATTACCCTGGAAGATTTTTTGCGGACGATTCCGGCTGAAAATTTTTCTTAGCCCACTTTTATTTGAAAAAGACTTTAATTTCTGATTGTTTTAAAATCATGTCGGAAATCCCCAATCCGTGGTAAATTCTTCTCACAAATACCCCCGCCTCCTGCTAGAAAGGTGCTCCCACAGAAAGTTCGCTCTGAATAACTTATCTTGTGGAAAACTCCCCCATAGAGAAATTCTCCCGTGCACTCCCCCCCCCCCCACCTATTGAAATATACTCTAGACAATTCCAACCCGATAAATATTTCCCTCGGACAATTCCCCTTAATATCTCCATATTTAAAATTAAGTCGGCAAAGAGAAAGTAAGATAAATAAAAAGAATTTTGCATAGGAAGTTTGGAAAATTCCCCGGTGTAAAATTTCCCTTGGAAAGTTTACCTTTAGGTGCCACTAAAGTCTCATAGTTCAAGCACATGACTGCGAAAACCCGGCAGCTTTTTCTACCAATTTAGAAGTATCTGTGTTTGGTGTCACTGATATCTATATCTTTTCAGCCAATCGTTATGGATGGCACAAGTTTTCCGTTGACAATCTGTAGAACTCATTTTGGTTTCGGTAGGATTTTCCGTAAGCAATTAGGTACCACAAAAGTCTCATGGTCCTAGTACATGACCTCAAACACCCGGTAGCTTTTTCTGTCCTAGTTGTTTACAGTTACAAGATTCAAATTTCGCCCACATTTGAAACTCTTTTCTCTTTTGCTTGCTAGTAAGGTTCTCCGAACATTTCTTTTTCGTTAGTATTGTGTCCGAAAACCTTATAACAAAAAAACCAATGCCCAATACCACAGACGAAAAAAGTCGCTGATTAGATTGTATCAAAATTTGTGTATAGACATAGACATAGACATAGGTTTATTAAGATCGAACAGCGTAGCCATGGCTAATTTATGTCGTCTTTACAACAATATGAAAAAAAAAAAGAAAAATACAAATAACACTATAAAAACACTAACACGTGAATTCAAATAACACTAAGTCTTGTTGTATGCTTCAACGAAAAAGGGGACAAACGTGTTTTTGTAGCGGTTGGTCCTGCAGACAGGGGGTTGTAGCTTCGACTGGGATCTGGTTCTTTGGTTAACAGGAGCATCAGGTGGGAGGATCAGTCTGTGATGGGGCGAAGATAGCAGTGACTTGCCGAGGGACATGATCAGTGATAATCGTCTGTCGCTGAGAGATTCAAGGTTCAGTTCTTGCAAGAGTTTGTTGTAGTCGTCACTTCTGTTACCAACGATTATGTTAACAGCTCGTTTCTGCAAAGATTCAAGGTCATCGCAAAGGTAGTGGGTGCTCTGGACAAAAGGTCCCCAGACAGCGACGGCATATTCGAGTAGAGGTCTCACATACGTAATATAGGCATTTTTTAGGCTTTGAGTGTCGCAGCCAAACCTGCGCATCAGGACTAGGGTCTGAAGTGATGCATTGCCAGCCTTAATAACCTTCTCCACGTGTTCGGTGAATGTGCAGTCCATCGATAATGTGACTCCGAGGATTTTTGCAGATGGAACAATAGGGAAAGGGACTTGCGGGAATTCCAGATCAAGTTTTAAGGGGCAAAACCTGAGGATCATTGATTTATCTGCATTCAGTGTCAACTTGTAACGTTCACAGTCCTCAGAGAAGGATGCCAGAAGGGTCTCGCTGAACTGACGTTCGATTACACCTTCTCTCACGAGGTATTTGAGGACAAATGATAAATCGTCGACGAATTTGAGTCGCTCTTCGAAATTCTGAAAGAGGAAGTTGATGAGGGAGATAAATATGAAACCAGCAAGTCTTGTACCCTGAGGGGCTCCACAGGTAAGTTTAGACCAGTATGAGATCAAGTCACCTTCAAACAATGGAAATACACACTGCATTCTGTCCTGAAGGAAGCTCATCACTAATGCAAGAGACCGCTTCTGTGCGCCCATTGCTCGCATATTTTTTGCTGCCGTAAGATGACAAATCAGGTCAAATGCCTTCCTGACATGACAACCCGTTGGCTTTAAACTTTTTTCAGAGGCGCCAAGTGGGACAGGGGAGGATCCCCCCCCCTAGATAATTGCCACTATATTTTAGATTTTTTTTTCCATTGGAAAATGCCTTTTTTGGTATTTTAATTGACAAAATTGTGAAACATGTTTTGAAAGCACATTCTCCCCCATCCTCTTATGTTTTTGTAAATTGACGTCACTGCTTTAAAGGTCCTGCAATTTGATTTGTAGGTGACGATTCATGGATCATACTATTCAGTGAGTGCAAGCTTTTTGTTTTCTCTTGCAGAGGCTATGCTTGACCCTCTACCTTACTTCTTCTTCGCTTTTTCCGACCTTAAAACTACCGCCTCACACCCATTTTTGATTCTCACTTTGTTCTGGTAGTAGTTGCTTGAAGATGGCACTGCAGATGGTGTAAATTTTCTGTAGTTAAAAATTGTTCAAAATAAAGTCGGGAAATGGGTTGGAGAATTTAGGCTAGCACAGTCATAATGCCAGTACCGAGGCCAAGAGCTTAAAGATTCTCTGAAAGTATGTCAGCACCTTGAAAGATTTTGAGATCCAGCATAAGACCCTTAGGGCTGGCGAGGACAAAACTTTGAAATACAACCGGGATAGGCATGTTTACTTCATGCTGGCTCAGCAAAATTATCCATAAGTGGGTTTCGTCTCCTCCCAAATTGAACAATTTCTGTCTCATGGAGAGTGAGACAGATGGTGCGGAAGCAGTCAATAGTCTGCTATATTGCCTTTGGGGGCTTCGTCATCCATGATGAAATTTTGGTTGCTTTTCAAAGCGAAAAAACGGATCCTTGTCTCAATCTAGGGTATATGAAACTTCACCTTTCCCTATATTTCTATTTTTGGATGTTTAGGATTCTTCATTAAGATAACAACTGCAAAACATGTTTTAAATGCATCCGCAGTAATATTAAAGCTCTTGTTGAATTTTCGCTGATTTGTATAATTCATAGCATATGTAGTCTGGTCAAACAATTTTTGGAGGAAAATACTGCACATAAGAATTCTTTGAGTTGCATTTCAGCAAATAATTGCATTTCTTACTGTGCCTGAGTGAGTTTTAAGTCTCATGCTTTCCCTTAATCTCTCAGCTTCAATTGTTTTTGAAGTGTTTTTGCTATGCAAATTCTCTGCCTTAACAGTAAATTGTCTTCGGAATCGGATTTCAACTCTGATACCTCCTTGTGGAGGACACTTTCATTTACTGGCAGCATGGTAGTCTGGGGATATCGCTTGGTAGTCGTCACTTTAGTCAGTTCAGGAACTCTCCATGCCACATCCGTGAGTAATGGTTAAACCTTCGATGGTGGCTGTTGAAACAAAGCAAAAATTCATGTTAGCTTGAGAGAGGAGAGAGAGAGAGAGAGTGGGCAGGTGGGGTAAATTATGGCATATTTAGCATCTAGGTAACCTGACACAGCTTAATGTGATCCTATGTTGGCAAAAAATGATGCCTCGTGGTTCAGCCAATTATCATTGGTTGATCCAACCCTACAAAAAAGGAAAAAGAGGTCACTACATTGGAAACACTATTGTCTTCAAATTTCGTGTCTTGGAAATAATAAAATTCATTTTTCATAAATCAAGAGGCAAAAAAAACGGCTGAAAACCTACTATCCGCCCCTAATCAAATGCAGTGAACTTGAAGGTCATTCCTACACTGTCTGGGATCATTGGCAAAATCTGATCATTATAGTCTTCTGACAGCCGAAAACTCCCATAGCACCCCCTAAACGCGTCCCTGTTGTAGTAATACCTGTTACTGATACAAACATCCGGTACTTTGGACGATGCATAAGTCAGTATGATTTGTCAGCAGTAATCAATGAACAAGCCCTGGACAGAAAAACATTTTTGCTAAACTCGATCTTGTGCGAAAAGTACGAGGAACACTTCCCAAAAAAGACTGTTTACAAGTCCTCCTCTGATCGCCCGTACTTCATAACTAAAATCAAGGCTCTTATAAAACAACGGTCTCAAACTCATGATAAAGGCTTGCGCAACAAAATCGTTGCCATCTGCCGTAAAGTCAAGAATCGTTTGCTGCAAATCATGTTGATCCACGTCTGTTTACCAACTGCAAAAAAAGGCATCGATTCAGTACAGAAGCTGACCGGCAAAAATCGAGACTCCCATTTACGGATTGTTAAAGATGATAACTCTTATTTGAGAGCGTCAGAGGTGAATAGTTTTTTCACTGGTATATGCACCACTTTCCCAAGCTTTAAGGTGAAGAACTTGCACAAGTTCTCGAAAACTATAGACAGTGTAACGAGCGACCGCCAGTATATAAATATGTACCCGAAGGAATCTTTGCTGTGCCGAATTTGACCCTAACATTACTAGTATGTTTCATATCGATTGTGAACTTGCAAGTCAAACTCTCAATGAATTGAAGTGCAAGGTAATGAGGTTCAACCCTCTAATTCAGATTTCAAAGAGCCAGTACCCCTCTTCCAGCCTATAAACAGCGAAAACATACTTCGCGTTACTTTCTCAACTGATTGCAGATTCAACATCCATGTGAACGAGCTAGTCTGCAAAGGCTACGCTACCCTGCAATCCCTTATTACAATGAAAAGGTTCAGTTTCAGTGAAAAGTCACTAAAACTGGCGTATGTTTGGGATCCGAGTGCCCAGGTGAGTTCTGGGCTAAGCCAAGACATTGAGGTCATATAATACGCCCTTGTAAAACTATGATGGGAGAAAGTTATACTTCCTACGAAAAGGCCCTTGAATTACTGGGACTTGAGTCACTCCACAACCGCCGCAAAAACCTTGTAATCAACTTTGGACAATTCATTATAAAAAGCTCAAAACACAGGTGTATACTCCCCCCAAATGCAACCCCTAACACACTCACCAGAAGACAGAGAAGTTGGAACCAGTTTATTGCCGCACAATGCGGTATCAACATTCTTTTTTTCCCTTTTTCACGGGTCTGTTTAACAGCATAAAGTAACCGTAGTTTGTGCAATTTTTATTTACCTTGTAAACAACTCGGTTTTAGTGCTTCTTAGTCCTGTGTCGAGTATGTAAATAAATATGTCTATGTCTATGTAATTAAAGCAAAAGTGAGAAATAATAAATAAGGAGTATATTTATTCATTAGAAGTCACATAAATTGGCCGTTACCTAACGTAACGCCTATAAAAGTATGTCTGCCCCATATCCAAATCACTAATGATATTTTCACATATTCAGGCACTCAAATAGTGGGGGGGGGGGTCCTACTATCAACTAAAGTCTCAGGATTTCCATATTTTTTTTAAATTTCCGAGTGACTCGACCTACTTGACTGAAGTCACGTCCGTTCTTGAAGGTTTTTCCTGGGACCCCTTTCTTCGTAATTGAGTGGATATGCCTTCTGTATGCCTCACGGCCTTCTGCTGGGTGAAGAAGGTCTGAAAGGCGATGAGGTGCAAGGTTTTCCTTCCACCTCTTTGGGGGACGACCACGAGGACGAGAACCGTGAATTTGGTGTTCAAAGATGATTTTCAGGAGACGAAACTGACTCATCCGTTTGTATTTTCCAAGTATTTCTGCAAAAACACCCTATTTTTGATTTTTTTTTTTTTTCGAAGCTTTCCGCCCTCCCAGAAAAAAATCTTTCATACGTGTATAGGTTTGAAGATTACTTAATTCATACTTTGCCTAATTACACAGGTTTGAAGAACTGGATTTTTTATTATTATTATTATTATTGCTTAGATTTTGCATCATAAATATTCATCTTAGTCATAAAGTTACTAAAATGAAAATAATAGTACCTCTTAGAATTGTTTTGCTATGTATTAATCTCTATAGTGACTTGCTACATTTCCCAGAGTACGTAATCCTGTTAGAAAGGAAGAGGAATATGGTGAATATTCAGATACATATTAATTTAACCTGTGACCCCCCTTAATTTGAAAGAATATGTATATGGATCTATGTCGGATGAAGTGTGCAGCATGGGTTGGGTGCTGGGGACTAGCATGGATAAATTTCATCATTCTTGGGTACCCCTCGCCTCTCCGTTCCTCGCGCTGAGAGAAAAGTAAATATTATCCTGATATTTTGATAAGTATGACAGTATTCTCACAAATAAAAAATTTCCCAAGCATTTTATTCCACACACAAATGTCTGTGAAGGTCTTGCACACCACTAAAAAATTTCCACGGACACCCCTCGAAGTAGGTATGAAGTTGCTTCCATCAGCCTAAAGTTTGATAAGCGTGATAAATTTGAAAGACACTAAATGACTTTGTTTCTAGTAATTAATTACCTTCACGAATATTTTAGGTTTTTATTCTATCTCAAGCCCATGTTTTAATAGTGTAAGTTAAACTTGACGATTTATGTGTTTGGCATTCTTCATATACTTCCCAGTTTAACGACATAAAATCTGCAGGTTTAATGGCGATTACTATGTCTTTCAGCGTTTGTTTTACGCCCTGTCTACCCCCCACTAATTTGAAATTGTTCTTTTTCGTCGAGAAGATTTTCTGGAATGCACATACCATGCTTCTTCAGTTAAAATGACAAAGCGATAGTGACGGAAACACTCTTTACCCCAGGGGGCTTTAGCTTTGAATGCATTAAATAATTCGATTCTTCTGTCCTCCTGTTGAGCTAAGGAAGCACTCAAGAGATTAAATGAAGATCTATGCTTGAATTTAAAGGCTGGGTCTTGGGTTTTCATATAGAGGTGTTAACAATGTACAAAAAAGGGTAATAAAAATCATCACTTCTTCTGTGATTATTTAGTGATTGTGAGTAATTTGACAAAAAAAGGATTAAATGTTCAGCCAGTAAAACAATAAGGAAACTGTGTACAGTCGTTGTTACACCTTTTGGTTTCACACTTCCGAGATAATTGTCAAAAAATGTTCGCTAAGTTGCTCTCAAAGGGAGGATTGGGATGGCACTGTACATCAGGAGGACCAAAGTGTGCAAGGCCGTATCCAGGAGGTGGGTTAGTGGGTCAAACTCCTCCCCTCCCCCCCCCCCAAAAAAAAAAAAAATTGTCCGACTCGTAAAAACGTAACAAAAATGAATATAATTTTTTTAGGCATTTTTGAACTCTTTTTGTAACCCTCCCGCCCCAAAAAATCCTTTTGTAACCCCTCCCCCTGAAACAAAATCCTGGATATGGTTCTGAAAGTGTGATTGAATAAAAATTAACCCTGTTGGTTCTCACTTTGAGGATAGCTAAGCAAACAAATTTTAACAGTTTTCTTGAGAAATCTTCCTGATAGTTAAATAAAAATAATAGATTTTCTACAGAAAAACTCCAATCAGACGGGTAGGGCCCACGAACTCCTGCTCACAAGGCAGTTTTCTTTATTAGCGATTTGCCACAGTAATATCCAAGCATTGCAGAAAGCAAAGAGCGGTACTAAAACTTAGAGTCAACATAAAGTGTCTTGCATCTTAGAGAGGCTGCGGCCCCATTAATCCCCACTCTTCTCGCTGAAGTGTGGATAGTGTTTTCTAAAAAAAAGAAATAAAAATGGGTGCAACAAATGTAGTCAGTTTGTAACCGCAAATTGCTATTTATACAGTGCATTTCAATACCTCTGAACTGAAAAAGTTTATGTTTAAGCAAATAATTTCTTAAGTATTGTGATTATAAGAAGCTAAAATTTTTGTAACATTGCCCTTGTGTGATAACATTCCTGGAAAAAAAAGACGAACTTTAGCGTAAAGAATGGGGGGCAGGGGATGATGCTAGACCCCCTCAAAGAAAGGATAACTTCTGTCCACTTTAATTTTTGACGCCATTCTTTACTTTTACTTCAGATTTTTTTGTACTTTTTTAAAAAAAATATTATTTTCAGAGCTATTCCAAATATAAGGGTGTGTCTTCTAGCTATACCCAGGCTTTTAGCTAAAATTCAAATTTCTTATCATAAAGTTTCGGATTCTTAAAACTAATGGTTTCGTTCAAAAACTGTTGTTTCCATAGTTTGGTCGCATTTGTGGAAAGCGGTACAAACTGATAGAAATCTGCACATTTCTGTAGTGCGGTCTAATCTGTTACTTAAATGAGGACTTGAAATTTAATTTCTATTCAAATGATCTCGCTGTTTATATTTTATTACCAGTTTTTTTTTTCAAGACAAAAAACTCTAGCGAAAAGAAACACGCACCCGAAACTATCCTTCTCAGAAAAAATATGAAGTTCCAAATTTTTTTGTAGCTATGAGGTATAAACCTCTGATCTAGGGCCCTAGATATATTGAATTTGGTCGCATAATTTTTATCACGATCAACCCCTTATTGGGGCAGGGTTTCCCCATTTTTGAATTTCACACATATAATCATACGTCAATAAATGATGAGTTGTACATCTAGACTCTATAAGTTTTTACATACTTAGGATCACTATAGAAAGCAGCTTCATTTGATGTATAAATAATTATAAAAAACCCTTTTTTTAGTCCTTGGGCTTCTGTTGACAAGTTAAGTTCAGGATTTAAGTTGAGCCAGGATTGTTGGAAAACTGTTTTCTTTCTCCATTTAAAGTGTTCCAAGTTTGAGCCCTACCTGGTACCTATCTGAAGCGACTGAACATTTTTTTCCCTCGAAAAATGATGCCAGGTGAAAATTATTATTCGATTCAAATTTCAGGTGTGGTACTTGTCCTAGTTGTGAAGAAAGCTACCCCTTATGTATAGCCACGGGACGTCCAGTGTTTGACGTGGCAACTGCAGTAGCATGTTCACACTGTCGTCATTTTGTAATAGAAACTGAAGTAAAAGCAGATATGCGATGTCCTCTTTGTCAAGGACTTGGTTTTGGATCATAGATCCAAACCCTCGGCCCCAACCGAGAAGTTGCCGTGGTTATGCTGTTTATCTTCTTCTTTTACTGCAAGCTGCGACTGTCCTTAAGTTATGTTTTTTTATCTGCTTACTTTTGAAGATAAAAACAATAATAAACTATTTGTTTGCCTATTCTTGTTTGGTAGTGTCTCCAAATAAATGGTGAATCCTAATTAATTATTGTCACTCAAGTTATTTTGAAGTTCATTAACCTGACTCAACATACCCAACATATCAAGCTCACTAAATATATACACTAAGCTCATTCGGACAAATAAGCTATTCTTAAGCTTAAAATTTGCTAATTTTCCGTGAAGAATACATTACCAAAACATTATTTTCACTTTGAAAGTTCAGTGCTGAATTTGAAAGCACTTTTTATTTAGTAGAAATATTAGGAAACCTTCCACACTCAACTGGAGGTTCAACAAGTAGGTTCTGGAGGTTCCAAACTCAACATTAAGCTTAGGTTTGAAGCTAATTTAATGCATACAGCAAGCTCACTCAGATATGTAAATGACCCCTAAACTTAATATCTACTGGTATTCCATAGAATTTGTAGTACAAAATCGTAGTTTTCACTTTATAGAGTTAGGTGCTAATTTTTAGAGCACCTGATGCTTAATACTTAAACAAAACATGAGGAAATAATCCTAGCTCTACTGTACAACCGATGTCCCCTCTCTTGCATTCTCTGTTCACTGATTTGTCTCAAGTCTCAACGTTTCAGGAGAGCAGAAAGAATGTCTTAGCTCTTATTAAATTCGTTATTGTTGCAAGAGTATTTATCTTGAGGTTTGTACATTTAGATGCAATATACAATAAGAACTAATCCTCGATATTGCCTGTGATAAATGTTTTGAAAACTAGTTTTCCGCTTCGAAATGGTGTCTAAGATAATGTGTGAGATTATTCTATTATCTACCTTGCTCAAAGACTGTGTATAATTTGCTTATTGCGTGTCCCTGGCCTAACTGTGGTAAATAACATTTAGGTTAATAAAATGAACATTTATCCTCACTTATATTTTAGCTAAAATTTAGGTCGTGCCAATATCCGGGAATTTTGTCAACATAGTACGAATTACTTGCTCGGAAATTGCAAGGGTTATCAAAATAAAGATTTTCAATACAATGATTTGCTCTCCATTTACAGTTAAAAAAGTAGTGATTAGTTTTGGCCGTTGAGTTTGAGACTGAGTTATTGTTATTTTAAAGTTTGCATCCTTGAACATGGCGAGACATAAGTTCTCGCTGTAGTCTTAAGTCAGTCTTAGATTTTAAAAATTCACTTCTCTGAATTTGCAATAAAAAGATACGCTACTAGAGAGATTACAACAAATTATAATATCAAATAGTGCAATACAACGTATCTGACGCTTACGATAGTATGCACGGCAATCGATGCTCCAGGACGAGGCTACTAATATCAACGGAAGGACCACAATTTTGCTATCATTTCACAGATGAAGTATTTTTATCATTCCAAGGTTCAATCTATCTATAATATTTATATATTATATCTTATATATTATATTACATCTATCTATAATATTTATTTTTTTAATTTGGTGTCCATGGTTTTTAGATTGAATTGCGTCGAATTTTGGTTGATTTTGATTTGGTTGACAAAATCAACCAAAATTGGTTGATTTTGTTTTAAAGGACAACTTTCGTAATTATTACGAATTTTTAGATGCTTCTAAGTGAAACTAACGAATCTGAGACTAACGACGAATCTGGGGAAGAAACAGGTTAAGTTTACAGCAACAAGGTGAAATTTTGGATTGAGTAATTATTGAATTTTTAAGATAAGTCAATTAACTTTCCCCGGAAAGTCTTTCATGCGTGTCCAGGACTTGAACCGCCGTCTCCATTTCACGAATTTAATTTTGAATAGCCTGCCTATGTTGATTGTGATGAGTTTAGACGCTAAAAGATGCGTAGTGTGACGGGCGTAGCGTAAAGCCCAATTGAAAACATTACGAAGTTTTCGGTTGTAGTGGGTACTAAAATTAGAAGAAGAGCCGTGAATGAAAAATCACCAAAATGAGCTAAATACACAGGGCACCGAAAAGCTTAAGAAAGTAGAGTTTTCCTTTAAAGGTGTAGTTGTCTTTGGGATCCAACGTATTGTTAATGCTTGAATTTTTACGGAGTAAAAGCATTGTTATATTTAGCTTATAAATTTGCATATTTCTTTTCACTATTTGACGTAGCAACATTAGACGAAATTTTAGTACTTCCGAAAAAACTTCACAGTTCTACGAAAATGAAAATCCTATAGGACATCGCTGTTTTCAAGTATGAATAGACAAAAGAAGGGTCTAGGAGGCGAAACATTTTATAAATTTTATTTATGAAATTTTTAATTATAATAATTTTTATAAAATTATTTAGTGAACCAGGTTAAGTTTCTGACACGAATCTGAGACTAATAGATCTGAGACTAACGAATCGAATGATACATTATACCGTCTTTTTTGTGCAAGTTACAGGTGCAGACTTTTCGCAAAATTGCTTGTTTCAGAGGGAAAACAAAGCTAAAGGATACAGATAAGATCGTTTGAGAGATCTCAGATCCTACCTGGTTAATACACTCCACAAAATATCTCAAAACTAATTTTTTGCCAGATACGATAGTATGCAATACAGAAGCGCATCCAGGATTTTTCTTCGGGGGGGGGGGGGGGGGTACTATTTTTTTTAGGGGGGGGGGGGTCACATAAAAAAGAACTAAAAAACGCATACAAAATTTGTTTATGTCCATTTTTGTTACATTTTTACGAGTCAAACAAACATTTCGGGGGGGGGGGGGTTCAAACCGGGTACCCCCCCCCCCCCCCCCCCGGATACGGCCTTGATGCAATATGGGCGACGATTCATGATTATACCTCTGAGAATTCCCGCCGATAAAAATCATGAAAAAAGAAGAAGTTACAGCCCCTTGTATAATTGTTACAAGTAAGTAGATAAGAAACCAAACATTGCACGAAGAACATTTTGTATTTAATGATCGTCTTGCATTGGAGTAAAAATACCAAAATTACTTAAAGAGGGGTAAACTGCTATTCTAGGGAACGCCGTTGGTAGTTTCAAAATTGTAAATATAACACATTTGAAAATTTCAGGTTTGTCAAAAAATAAATTGAATACAAATATATAAATGTGACAAATGTTCTAGCCATTCAACCGTTGAAGTATATTAGCATTGGATACGGACGAAAGTATGCTCTTCAACTAAAAACTTGGTATAGGTATGAGCTTATTTCGACCCCCCCCCCCCCCCCCGAAAATGAAAATTCATTGCCCCCACCCCCTCGTAAGGGTTGGACCTTTGTTACCTATACTCTTGATATCATTGCCTATTGAAGCACAAAATGAATTTTGTGGCAAACTATTACTTTCAATCAGCTTCGAGGTCAACGCAAACTCCAATTTCCAATTTTTAAGGCGCAAGGAAAGTCAGAGTATAATGATGTTACATGAAGGATATCGTAAAATTAAAAAAAGATTATATCGTTGACATAACTTCCATTTTCACAGGATATTACATTATTCTATCTTTAAAAATATTTGGGAAGGGGGTAGACAAGGTTTCAAAGGCTTATTCCCAAATTCTTAGCTGTTTATAAGCCTGCGAAGAAGGCAAATCTATGTCAATATCACTGTCCCAAAATTCTGAAAGATCTTCTGTGACTACTCCCCTTTTCTGCAGCAGATATGCGACAGGAATGCAACAATAAGACTGGGTCGCAAAGGTCGTTAAAAGTATTCCAAGAAATCATGAGATAACGAATGAAGCTGTGTTATAAAAATGCGGCTACTACTTTGGGCAACGCGTGTGTTTGCGAAAATTAAAAACAAATAATGTTTTATTCCTTTAGAATCTTACTGGTAAAATAGTGAGTTTGATTCTAGCGGAACACTTACTCTTACTAAGGCCCCAACGAGGCTATAGAAATTATTTGAAGTTCATATCTCTACCTCTTCCCCTCCAGAAAATTAGCTTGTCGCAAACTTGGAATGTTTTTTGTTTAAGTTTTTGAAACTAGCATGAATGGAGCTGCCGCTAAAATAAAGGTCCGGCAAGCTGTTTTTTTTCGACAAACTGTCCGAGTCAACGCAATAATGTGTGTGTGTATTTTACTTCTGTTTTGTTTTCTTGAAGTCTACGCTGTATAGTGAGCTGTCTTCAGGGGATCTTTGGACCCTTGTACCTAAGTAATGAAAGTGCTTTTACGTTTTTTCTTAAGTTAACAAAGTATAGTGAGCCGTCTTCAGGGTATATTTAAACTCTTATACCTTAGAAGTGAAGGTGTCTTCACATGAGCACTTTAGAGAAAAACCTTCACATGACTTCATTTGACCCATAAACTGCGTTTTGAATATTTCATTGATCTATAGATCAAATGAAGCGTGACTTTTCGAGAAGTTGCTCTGCAATACCGTAGCTAAATGTTTCCTTCTAACCTCTGGCATCTTAAGTATGAACGGTTATATGCTAAGAGGCAGATCCTCATAATGTTAATATTCAAACTTATCTGTCCTTTAAACTAATCAAATAGTATTGGAATGATTTTATTTCTTTAGGTCTAAGTTACCTCTGAAAGATGCAATTTTTGTAACAATTCCACTGCTGTAACTTGCACCAAAAGAACACATTACTTATATCGTTGGATTCAATTGCTTCAGATATATCCATTCACTGGGCATAACACGGACTTTTTGTAGGAGATTAATCTACATTAGCTTAGAAATATGAAAATTCTCGTTTTTCAACGATTTTTAACCAATTTTGAGCGTATTTTTCAATCTAAAACATAGTACAAAGCATTTTAGACAATGTAACTCGGTGAATGGATAAAGGTGGCTCTCAGCTGTCCACTGAGAGCAAAAAGTTTCGTCTTACGTTGACAAAATAAAACCATAGGACTTGAGAAAATTATCATACCAAGAACTCGCATAGAAAACATAAATCGTAGAGTGCACTAGAAACAAAGCACTTAACAAATTTAAACGGTAACCTAGGCTGATAACCTGGGGAAAGAAAGTTAAGAACTAGAATAGCTTCTATACTTCCACTTTTTGAAGTTTCAATCGCCTCCTCCATCCCGTAAACATATCCATGAATCCCCCTTCTTACAGTAAAATGCAACGTTGCGACAAACCTTATCCGTTTATACACTATTGTCTAAGCGTTCTGTGATTATCTGATCAATTTGTGTTGACTGTATATAGGCCTAGAAACAAACGCACAACAGCTCTGTGGTATGCCTTTTAAAACTGGGGTGCTAGTTAAATCGCTTTTGATAGTTCCAAGGCAACGGATTGTCTCTAGTTTTTGATCGATATCATTTTGGACCTGTTTGGGTTGTAACTTTTTTTTTTTTTTTTTTTTTTTTTTTTTTTTTTTTTTTTTTTTTTTTTTTTTTTTTTTTTACTGCACAAAATAACAGATGTGCAGAAATTAGTGATTAATTGTGGCATTATCTATTTTTTGCTCAAAAAGTAGGCTAGTGTTTTAAATATCCTGTTGAACGATCCCTCTCCCACAGTCTAAGGATACTTGTTCGATGCAATCGCAAATGATTTAAAAAAATGGCAAAAACTGTGTTTACCAATTCACAGAAATGAATAATCCTGCAGAAATAGAAAGTAGCATAGGCTAATCGCTAGCTGGTTATAATCAGGGAGGAATCAACCGTGTCAAGACACCCATCTCCCTTAAAAAAAAAGAAATCTGAACGGATGAATTTAGTGTATATATGCTAATAATTTGTTATTGGAGAAATTTTTAACTTGTCCTATTAGCGATTCAATCCCAAAAACGCTACGGTACTTCAGCTTATTTTGAGATGAGTGATTAAGAGTTGCAAAATCCCTTCTTTGACACCTTCCTAAGACATTTGTTTTTCATTTTGTCCCATAGTTCTAAAAAATTCGAACTTCAGGGGGCGAATGGCTCACCTAGCCCTCCTTTAAATGGTGCTTCTGTTTAAACGCTCTCAAAGACTGTCTGGTTGTGATTTTAGTGGAAACTGTGTTCCAACAATTGATCGCCAACTTATTCTCTTCTAAGTGAAAGTAATTATCTTTGAATCGAGTTCATTTTGCCAAACGCTATTCATAAATTGTGGACTTCGAAAAATCTTTTTCTATATAAGGCAAATTTTAATTGACCAAAAGATCATCCATTTCAATCTTTCAACGACATTATGGATAACATTTCGTTTGTGAATGATTTTTTACATCATTTAGTGTCAAAAAGTCATACGGGTAATCATGAAAGTTTTTCCCATGTATAGTAATGTTTCTTACACTGTCTGCAAACCCATATCGTTTGAGTTTATTATCTTTCGTCTGCAGACAAATTAAGTCCATTAATATTTCGGTTAATTTGCATGAATGCTCGGCTCTTGTTGCGATGAGCAGTTTTTCTCTTTACCCATACCAAATAACTATCATCAGAGACTATTTAACGACGCTATATCTACTTTTGTGGTTATGACTGTTACATCTTCAGATGCACGTACCCGCTGATCAAATGGCATTATTGGCATTACGTCATTTTCCTATCAGCCAATAGGAATAATCCGAGTTATATCATTGAACCAATAGATGGTAACTGGGACGATATATTGGCTTCTGTTCGTTTCTCACGGGTATTTTAAGATTCTGAGGTCGAGGTTAAGTTCGGTTTTTAGTAAGCTTCAGAATGACAATCCGTTTTATAGGAACTAAATTCTCGGCTTTACAAAAACCATCGTATTTCCATAACTTTAGGTGTGGGAGACATCATATGCTAATGATTTTAAGATGACACTAAATCGCGACGAATTCACTCGCATCAGGGGTGCATCAGCTTTGTGCATTCGACATGATCGAAATGTCAAGGAGTATCACGCGGGCATTCATCAAGATATTGTACCCCGTTGTGCAAATGATGTCACGTAATTTGGAGACAGTAATTGAACGGGACAGGAGAGGGTGAGGCTTTTAGTTTTGCGAATTCAGACTCTTCAATACGAATTTGCAAATTGGAACAAGATAGATTTTGACGCCTGCTTAGTTTTTTGAATTCCAGATTACGTCACGTTTTATTCAGGATTTCCGGCAAAAAGAATTTAACTCTGGCTCTGCCCAACTCACGACATCTTGAAGACATTGCACACTCAAGCAGAAAATAATAACTAGCCATGACAAGAACTGCAAAGGAAGCCCCGTAGCACAGCTTTTTAAACTTAAAAAAAAAAAATCCAAATAGCAATGTTTTATAAGGTCTCTGTCTGCCTTGAGGGGCGTAGTCTTTCAAAATGTCACGATTTTTATGATTTTACACATGTCTTCATATATTGTTTGGCTATTTCACCTGCTATTTGTAGACTTTAAATTACCACCACCCCAAATCATGTTATTCCTGCAAAATAAACTCCTGTACACGTTCCTGTTCCTTCTAGTACATGAGGGCGTTTACTGCAACATAAAACAAAATTAATAAAGCGCACTCGGGAATTGCAATACGAAGGCCTGAAGTTTAGTTGTCAATTCAAATTTCACCGTAGCCTTTATACCCTTGGAATACTATCAAATGCTCTACCCAGATATATTTCTGATAAATTACATTTAGGGTTTTTATCCTCAAAAGTGTCCAATCTTTATGCTTGAAGCAGGAACAATTGGAAGACAATCATTCCTTAACGAAAGTTCTTACCGTAGTTCAGTTTCCCCCTCATTGTAATTAATTTAAAAAAACTTTTTCCACAAAATAAATTTTCTAAGGAAAGTGAAGAGCACCATCAAACCAAAAACGAGCAGAAATTAACTAAATAGTCTTCCAAGCGCAAAATTACCACAAATCACCATCAATAAATAAATGAAACCAAAACGAACATAAATTACAATAAATAACCGAGTCAAACTCAAAACGAGCGTAAATTAACATAAATAGGGCTGACAACCCCCCTATCTTCTCAATCTGAAGACCAGAACAAAATTTGCACTTTTCTGGAAAAAAAAACAAAAACAAAAACCAATGAATGTGGATTGACAGTTTAATTTACGTATATTGATATTCATTCCTTAAAGTCTTATTATTTTTTGATTGGTTAAAGTTAAAAAAGTGAAAATATTTAAAATTTATAAACTAAACGGCATTATAAAAGGGTACTAGAACTTTTATTTCCAATGGAATTAGGTCCTTTAAACTCCCCCTTAACGTTCCCTAAAAGTTTGACCTTAATACCAATAGCGTCATTGCTTACAGTGTTCGTAGTAGTGGTATTAATAATATATACATAGTGCCTTCTGGCTAGTTCAAAATCCGCCACAACTTACGGCGAAAGGTCTAACTTGATAATGTACTTAAGATATTGCTGTGTCACCCATTTGACAATCTACATGCTCATCGTTCGTTTTGATTTACTTCCAAATCTGCCTAAAAATTAAGAGATTCACCTTAATACCCTTAGTTTGCGTAGTAGCAATAGTTATAGTAGCAGTAGTAGCATTAGCATCAATATGCACATAGCCCCTTCGGTAGTCTCCAACGTCCTTTTTAACACATGCTCAAAGTTTTAACTTAATACCGTACACCGTTCCTGAAGCATTGCCGGTACGTCCTCTTGAAAACCTGTGTGGGCATAGTGTGTTTCGATGTAGTTCAATACAGTTTCATTTTTCCCCAATTTTTTGCCTTAATATAGAAATAGTAGTAGCAGTAGCAGTAGCTTCAGTAGCAGTAGTAGTGGTAGCAGTTGTAATAATAGCAGTAGTAGTAGTAGTAATGGTAGTATGAGTAGAAGCAGTAGTATTAGGATGCAAATATTCTCTTTTGGCTATATCAAAATTTTGATTGGAAGTGTTTGGGGAAATTATAGATGTGGGGGAGGGCATTTGCCCTTTGACCACTTTCTACTAATAAAAAAGGCACTAATCTTCTCAATTTCCAATCAAATGAGCCCTTTTTAAAGCTTCTACGGCAAAACCTTTTTTATAATCTTATTTGCCCCAAGGGCACTACTTACGACCCTTGTCCTGATGGCTATGGGGGAGGATTGTCATCCTCAAAGACAAAATTTCCAGACCTTTCAGCTACGTTGAACAAAATGACCAATTCAAAACGTTGATCGGAAATGTTTGGGGAAACGATGTGCGTGGGAGGGGGGATTCTCCATCCAAATACTTTCAACTATTAAAAAGGGCAATAGCCCTTTCAAGTTACAATCGAATGAGTCCCTTTTCATATTTTTATGACAACGCTTTCTATAAAAAACATTATATGCCCCCAGGGCATAACTTACAACCTAAACCCTTAGGACTGTGGGGGGGGGTGGCGTTGTCATCCTCAAACACCTAATTTCCAGAACTTTCAACAAAATGACTATCTCAAAATTTTGATTGGATGTGTCTGGGGAAATGGTGGGCGTAAGAGGGGGGTTAGTTGCCCTTCAATCACTTTGGACTATTAAAAAGGGCACTAGCCCTTTCAATTTCCAATCGAATGAGCCCTTTTTGAAGTTTCTACAACATCGCTTTCTATAAAAATCTTATATGCCCCCAGAGCATAACTTACAACCATTGTCCTGAGGTTTTTTTTTTTTTTTTTTTGGGGGGGGGGGGGGTTGTCATCATCAAAGACCAAATTTACAGAAATTTCAACCACGTTGTAGAAAATGACTATCTCAAAATTTTAATTGTACGTGTTTAGAGAAATGGTGAGCGTGAGAGGGGGTTAGTTACCCTCCAATCACTTTCATCCATTAAAAAGGGCACTAGCCCTTTGAATTTCCAATCGAATAAGCCCCTTTTCAAGTTTTTACGACAAAGCTTTCAATAAAAACCTTATTTGCCCCCAGGGCATGACTTATAACCCTTGCCCTGAAGACTGTGGGGGGAATGTCCTGCTCAAAGACATAATTTCCAGAACTTTCAACTGCGTTGAATAAAATGGCTTTCTCAAAATTTGATTCGATGTGTTTGGGAAAATGGTGGGCTTGGAAGGGGTGTTAGTTGCCTTCCAATCACTTTCGACTATTAAAAAAGGCACTAGCGATTTCAATTTCCAATCGAATGAGTCATTTTTGAAGTTTTTACGACAACACTTTCTATAAAACCTTATATGCCCCCAGAGCATAACTTACAACCATTGCCTTAGGGCTTTGGGGGGTTGTCATCCTCAAAGACCTAATTTACAGAAATTTCAACTACGTTGAACAAAATGCCTCTCTCAAATTTTGATTGGATGTGTTTGGGGAAAAGGTGGGCGTGAGAGGGGGTTTAGTTGCCCTCCAGAGTAGTGTGCTTGTATAAGATTTCACGAGTACATTGACGAGCACAAGAATATACACTACAGTTTCAATTGCGCAAGAAAAACCCATGCTTGATACATTGTATTTACACGTGAACATTTTAAAAGTTGGCAAGGTTTTTGTTTTTGATAAGAATTGCACAATGAATGTATCGTTTGACGTGGGCATTTTTATGAGCCAATCAGAGGCAGCGATGGTTGTTCAATATACGATAACTTGATTTGTGGTTGGGGTTTGAATAAAAGGAATGGTTTTCACTACAATTCATATTAGTAAGAGAATTGAATTCAGAGAGAATAGTTTATTTGAGAGGATATTAGTGGAGAAAAAATGAGTGGTGCATTTACATTGTTGGAGATTAATGATGGAACCGACAGCAGCAGCAGCAACGATATACGAGTACCCAATGTGGCTGTGGAAATAACCGCTGGCTGTAGACTATGCCTTGAATGGGACAGTATGTATGCTAGATACGTGATATCATTAAGCAAGTTTAAGCAGGAGGAGCAACTATGTTTTGCTGGAAAAGTGAATATTCTCCATATAAATAAACTTCGGTCTGCATTAGATGTCCTATCGAAATATATTGATGAGAACAAAATGCATCAGTGAATATTATTATTGTAATTATGTTCAATAAAATTGTTTCTAAATCAAAAGGTATTTTTCTTTCTATAGTAGATTAGCGTATATTTTCTAGAGTACAAAAAGAAATTCTGGTTAGTCTGAAGTTGGTTGTGAGAGTGTTAGGACTCTAAAAAATGGATAGATTTGAGAAAGAGCGAATCATGAGGAATCTAGTGTTTATGGAAAAACATTTGATTCTAGATGACGATTTTCTAGAGCTGTCTATTCAAAGGAAGACATTTTCTCGGGGAATGCTTGTCGATATAATGAAAACTGATTCTCCATCATTAGACTATTGTATGAAGCTTCTACATCGTGGTCCAAATGCATTTACACAATTTACTGATATATTGATCACGACACGGCAAAATGATATTGTGGATATGCTTTTAAACATTAGTTTAGAAATTTAGGACTTTTTTCATGAGAAAGATGGTGCTCAAGGATGATTTACTCCTCTCTGTCTCAGACAATTTTTATTGTTGCTAGCTCAGTTTCATAGTGGCAGTGAGAGTGTCAACACATGAAAAAAATGTTCCATACATGTCCCCTATGTATGTACACACTGGGCAGCTGGTCATCATGTGAGAATTGCACAATGATTGATGAGTATGATGAAAAGTGTAGATTATGCAACCCGTGTAAATTGCATAAAGGATATGCTATACAAATTAAAGGTTGTAATACCTGTCTTGAAGAGGTGTGTGACTCTCATCCTAGAGGCCACCTATGCTCCAATTGCCATTATGATAAATGTAATCAGTGGGAGAATACATATCCGGGTATGATTGGAAAGAATCCTAACCGTGATTTTAGTTTATTGCTACGAGATTGGTATCGTCGTGGTTTTAGATTGTTCTGGGAGGAGGAGCCGGGTCAACGATTCAACTGTTGGAACAGCAAAAGAATATGGTTTCTACGTCATCGTTGTGAAGACAATGGGTGTTATGATTATAAGCCCACTGATTTTTATTTGGCTGTGACGGAATGTGATTCAACACTTGAGGACACTGTTTGTGAAATTGCTTCAAATAAGCAAATTGAAACATGTGAATTCTATAGAATGAATGAGAATAGTATCATTGACTATACAAAGAGATATGACAAGAGTGAAGTCACACTCTATTGTAGAAAATGTGACCCTGACATTGCAGTACATCAGGATCAGTACACTGTGAATTCAGATAATCTACCTGCACTAGTTGTTGTCGACAAATACCTATACCTACTAGAAGATGAAATCTAAAGAGTAGAAAAGTCGTTTTATCATGTATATAAATTTTTATTAATAAACAATTTCACATACATTTTTAGAACATTTTATCCGTAGGGCACTAAAATCAATAATAAATACACTTGTAAGTATATTTTCCACTAGAAAGTCGTTCAATCGAGGTAAGTCAACGTAGATGTTGAGAAACTGCTTGTAGGTGTAGCCACGACATCTGAACATGAAAAAGAGTAGTGCATGAAAGCCACATGTCTTAGTCGTTAAATCCTGTACTCTTCGTTGATTTTGAATAATGGTTTTCCCACTGCTTTCAATAGAGTTGCTGATGTATGGAGCGTAGAATTTATACGATAGGCCAAGAGGATCAAAAAATTCAATATTCTTTGCTGTTTGAAAGATGCATAGCCAATTACCGGTCTTCAAAGTCGATGGACTGCTATTAACAATGATTAAGGTATTGTTAACACTTGGAATTTTTTCAATGAAGTCCGAAGGTATGCAATAGGACTTGTACTGGGACATGTATGGATCCATACTAAACACGTAGATTATTTGGTTTGTGTTCATGGTGCTAGGTCTAGTAGAACACTGCCGTCGGGTGTGATTTCCCAATAGGTTTCAAATTGACTCAGTGATATTAGCGTGATACTATCAGTCAGAGCATCGGCAAATGTACACTCTAAATGTACATTCTTTTTCGTACTATGCTCATATCCTGTGTGCCTGACAAGTCCAAAACAATAACCCCATGATTTTTTGAAAACATTGAATCGGTTATTCCATTTTCAAATAGTTGAGAGTCATGATCTAGAGATTGCATGGTCAACTCGTACAGAGTTCTATAGGATTTTTTGTCAAAAGATAGAGTGTACAGTGGAATACCATTCACTTTGCACACAAGGCTAGATAGACCGAAAAAATTAAAATCATGGGGGGATTCAGTCCAGGATCCAACGGCACTGCCACTCTTTACAAAGGCCAAAGCCAATTTTGATGGGATTTCTCCATTGATAAATGATGAATCGCTATAGCTACGAGAGCCGGTGGCAATGTGACGTTGATTGGTGATCGTATGTGGGACAAGAAGTTTAATGTTGTTGCCATTGGCTCTTAGCTTTTCCACTGCCAATGCAACAGAGCTCATAACCTGTTGTTTTCGGACATGGAGAATTGCCGATGTGATAATGACATTTGCATCGGGTGCTGCAGGAAGTGTTTTTCTCAAAATGAAATTCGATGGGGCCATCTGTAACTTTATGTCAATCTTAACATTGGGGGGTAACCATTGGGATATATTGAATATCTCATGATTTAATTTTCCAACCAGATGATACTCTTGGGTCACTGCAGTAGTCAACTCACCGTCAGTATCAACACCTGATCGATATTCATAGCCCAATGATTGTCCTCTCAACTCCTTGTATGCCTTTGGTGTCATCATCATAAATTGTATGTAACTTGCATAGTTGGATAAATTATTGCTAGTGCTCACCAAAGTACCATTAATAAATACATTAATTTGTTTGAATAGGTTGTGTAGAATACAGTTCTCGTAGGAGAGACCATCGCCAGCATTTGGAGTTGTATTATCTGACTTTTTCTTCACCGCAACATTTAAATCAATAAATGTTGATGACAAATCAATGAAATAGTCTTCATTGGAAAATATTTGAAAGTGTATATTTTCCGAGAGGGGTTGTTGGGGGTGAAATTGTTCATAGTAGCCATACTTGACACTGACATCAACATTTTCAGCATTGAATAGATTCAATGAGGAACTAATTGATGGATATGCTTCCTTATGGGGGAGATAAGTCATCTTAAGAGAAGAAATCCTTCTTTAATCTAACAATCTTTTTCTTTTTCTTCTTCTGCTTATTGGTCTTCCTTGTTTTATTCCTCAAAGTCCTTGTTGATGTCCTTCGCTTCCCACCTGGGTGGAGACTGATGAGTGAATGACGCGCACGCATCCTTTTCAATCCCTCCCCATTTTGTCGAGATTTTAGTTGCTCACCAACGGCTCTTGCTGAAGATCTAATATTTTCCTTAACACTCTCCTTGAAATTCTTGCCGGACCCCAGTCCTGTAGTGTGGAGGCAGCAAAATTCGATGCAGCAGGTACAAGATATTTTCTGGCAAGGGGTAGTGCAGAACGAAATAGCCTAGCAAACCAGTTACCAAGACCATAGCCAGACATTGTAGTACGCCCCTTGTAGTAGTCCAATCCATTGCCTATTTGACGTGGATTCAAAGCACCAACATAGCAATCGATATCGGGACAGACAAATGGAATTCTCCTATTGTTCATTTTAGGTGATTGTGCTATCGCCAACAATGGGTCGAAAAATGACATGTAATCACTGCTAAGCCTTTTGTTATTGCTAGAGGATCGCCCAATTCACTTCTTAGTGTTAACTGACAGAGTTCCAGATACGAAGTGTTTACAGGAACATACTGAAGATGCTTTATATTACAGTGATGAACAAGTTCATGAGATGTTTTTCGTTCAAGAACACGTAGGAGGGGGACATTTGAATTACCGAATCTCGATGTTTCCACAAAGGATGCATAGAGAAATATGCAAGAGTCCGAGGCAAAACCAGGTGGATAATCAGCAAAAATAACTTGATTCATCCCGTAAACGGTGCCAGCATTTTTCCCATTGATCATATTCTGTTTAAAGCCAAGAACGTCTCTCAGATTATCATTGAGAACAATTATTTCAGTGTCAACAGGTGAGGTAATGTAAATCCTATCGTGTTCCAATGAATAATTAAAATGGAACTTACCATTCCTACGATATGAGATTTTTCTATTGATTGTACGACACAAATCTGTCATATTATCGTATTCAATATATTTCAATTTGGCATGTGGATATTCGCTAGATTTAAGTGCTTCAACCCATTCATAGTCGACAAAGAGTGTCCAATCGAATGGTATAACTTTTATATCATACACGCGATCCTTTCTCAGGATGTCATAGGTATTTTTGAGAATACAGTCGACAAGAGCCACTTCATATGCACCGTCAAATTTGATGGCGGGGGAGAGTTTTGTCCAAAAATCACTTGTCGTATTCAAGTCGTTGTAGAGAGGATCGGAAACATTGGACATGAAAGTTACATAGAAATCATTGGGCATTGTCAATATCTTCAACACCGATCCAAGAATCAAAATCAGAGTTGTATCCTAGCCACCGAACAAGTAACTGTTTCTTACCCCTGCGAGTACGTGTCTTTAATATCTTTTCAATTTGATAGATTTCACAATTATTTTTAACTTTTTGTAGTTCATAGTCATAAAAGCCGCCGAGAATCTCTTCATCTTTGGTATCACGCAAACGATAAGTTATGGGTTTAGTGTCTAGGATTTTTGCCACTTTAAAAAGTTCTGTGGACCACAAGTAATTCCCCTTTTCAAAAACATTAGTTGTTCTATTAATTCGAACAGTATCACCAACATTGAATTTATTTTTCTTCTTGACAACCGATTCATTGGAATATCGTTTAAGAAAGGTGTCAATTGTATCATGATCAGAATGATGAACTTCCGTTGGTGTAGAGTTGGACAATGATCGATGAGGTCGTTGATTATAAATCAACATGATTTTATCTAAATCATGAATAAAAGCCGGTGTATTTTTCAATGTGCAATATCTTGAAATTAAAAGTCGAATAGTTCTTATCAATCGTTCGGCCAATGCAGCCTTTATAGGACTATGAGTATGATAGAGCAGTGTACTATATTTTACTAGTACTTCTGCAACATGAGGATTAACAAATTCACTACCACGATCCGTTTGAATTTTTTTATACGAATCCTGTTCGAGAATACTTTCAATGGCCTGAGCAACTTCAACGCCTCTCTTTGATCGCAATGGGATTGCATATGCATAACGACTATAAACACTGATTGCAAGAAGAATGTACTTGTACGGTTTATTGTGACGTCGTTGAACCTCATCTAGAGTCAGGAGATCTGCTTGCATTATATGCAATGGGTAAAAGGCTTTAGTTTTTCGATATTGATTGGCACGAAGTCTATGATTTCTATGTAGAGTGTAACTTGATTCATTTTGTAGATAGTCTTGTACACTTTTAGTGTGAACACCAGTGACTTTGGAAAGAGTGGTGGGGGAAATAAACTCCCCGCCTCACCAATATTTTCATAAACACCTTTCAGAACTTCAACCATTTTGAACGTAAACACGCTGTGTAACGTCCGCTACCCTTTTGTATACTGGCGGTTGGTGGTGGTGGTGGTGACGTTGACTTGATACGTCTTCGCTTTTGTCTAGCTATCAGCGGTGTGCTAGTATTTTCCAAAATTGATTTAAAATCTTCTTCTTCTTCATATTTTAATGGTGGTGTTGACAATGATGCATGTTCATTTAATTTTTTTAGAATTTGTCTATTGCTAATAAGACTTTTGGGGAAGTTTAATGTATTTAGAAAGTTGTATAGATGAGCGTCAAATGATAATAGTCCTTTACGATTTGTAACCATATCATAGATTAAATCAAGTAGATTATAGCTCTTGCCCTGAATTATAATCCCTTTCCCATTGTTCTCAACTTGAATATGATCTTGACCACTTTCCATGAGATAGGTTAGGAGTCGTTTACTTTGTTCACGATATGAGTGGGGCATTAGATTTCCAATTTTCATTACAATTGAATCCAATTCCTCCTTCTTTAATTGTGTTCCAGCAACAGAATCCTGAGGAGATGATTCTTTTTTGTGATCAATAGCAGCAGCAGTGGCCTTCACGCGATAGGGCTTATGTTTGTCCACTCGGCGAAGTGCATCTTGAAGTAAAAGCAGTTTTTTATCATCCTCAATATTCTCATTGTCAAGGAATTTACTCAGATTGTTCTCAAAGTGTTCCACGGGTGAGAGAGCGAGTTCTATTGGAGTCAATTTATAGGGTTTTGCCATTCTCTAGAGAAAACTGTTTACAAGTCCTGCAATTATTAGCAGTAAAAGTGTGAAAAAGCTACCTCCCGCCGGAAGAAGTCGTTTCTTTTTAAAATTCTTTCCTTTCTTTTTAGAGGCCAATGTACGTACAATGGAACGATGTTGCTTTGCCTGTTGCTTAACTACTTCTGGCAGTTGAACATTACCCTCGGTCAAATTTAAACAAAGTTCAGATGTTAGATTAATGAAATCATTGTCAATACCATGTTTGAGTATGGCTTTCCTAAGCGGGGGTTTTGAAGTGCTTAGAACTGAAAACAGATGTCTATTTTCATGTAGTTTCTTCAGTGTCATGATAGTGACTAATAGGTCTTTTTAGTGTTCACGGGGAGATATACTGTAATTTCATTGTCGAAAATATCTGTGACTACACGCAGATCCTCGGGTGTATTTTGATTAAGATCCAATAGGATGTAGCCGTAGGGTTTATTAGTTGCCTGATTGTATGCTGAGAGCAGAAATTTGGGTGCGCCTGGATAGATTTGTTTATTGAGAGTTATTAGCGAGCTAGAATCACGAACAACTCTGTAGATGATATAGTAGGTGCAGTTCAATGCAAGTGTTCGCATACATTTGCTCTGATGAAAGAGATTGTGTAGAACCAGAGTAACGGAAATCTGTTCATGATGAGAGCGAACAGTGAACAGTTTTAGCATTTCCTGGGACCATTGTTCAATAGATTCAGCCAGATCGTCAATGATCAGCCAAGAGTTTGGCTCAATAATGCTGAAAACATCAAGTCCCTGTATGAATTGTATCTGCACCAATCCCATGGTGGTGGCAGCAATTGATTTTATTTTATCGTATGACTCCTGTCAAATACTGTAACAATAGTAGATTTTTTTCGGCTTTTCCACAAACATTTTGTCGCAATTTTTAATTATTTTAGTTAAGAGTGTTGTTTTGCCTGACATTGACGGTCCACACAGAAACGATCTGAATGGTGTTTTAAATTGATACATGTTCCCTTCAACAGTTCACCTAGACAACTAAATGTAGACTATGGCTGTCTAATGACTAAATAATTTCCCTATTACTACTCCGTTCAAGAATAATAAGAAGAAGAAGAAGAAGACGAATAAAGAATCATATTTTCTTTTATTATATGCATAAAAAAGTAACAATACTTTTAAAAAATATTATATTGAACATGAAAGCACATTAAACATGAAAAAATACACTTTTTAATTTATTTATAATAAACAATACAACATTTACATAGGCACAGAGAAAAAACACTTAAATAAATACACTTTTTTTTGTTTATTTATTTATAGAAAAAATACAACATTTATTAGAATAATGCACTTGAAATAATAATATCACACTTTTATTACAGCATTTTAAATTTTGGGATACCCCCCCCCGGGGGCGACCGCTGCGGCGGGCCGGGAAGCGCCGCGGGAAGCGCCGGGCGCGAGAAGCGGGGGCCCGCTGCGGCGGGCCCCGCTGGTGTGTGTGTGGTCGGCAGGCGGCTAATACTGGAAATTGATTCTGCCTTGCACACACACACACACACACACACACACACACACACACACACACACACACACACACACACACACACACACACACACACACACACCACACACACACACACACACACACACACACACACACACACACACACACACACACACACACACACACCACACACACACACACACACACACACACACACACCACACACACACACACACCACACACACACACACACACACACACACACACACACCACACACACACACACACACACACACACACACACACACACACACACACACACACACACACACACACACACACACACACACACACACACACACACACACACACACACACACACACACACACACACACACACACACACACACACACACACACACACACACACACACACACACACACACACACACACACACACACACACACACACACACACACACACACACACACACACACACACACACACACACACACACCACACACACACACACACACACACACACACACACACACACACACACACACACACACACACACACACACACACACACACACACACACACACACACACACACCACACACACACACACACACACACACACACACACACACACAACACACACACACACACACACACACACACACACACACACACACACACACACACACACACACACACATCACACACGTACAACACACACACAAACATACAGCGCGCACTACGCACACACACACACTCCTACAAATGACACGGAAACAGACACATCAGCAACAAACACTATTGACAACACACATTCAAATTGCAGCTTGCAGCGAAGCTGAGGGCCACACATTCACGCCTGCATGGTCGAAGGACCGGACAGCTGATAGGGGGACCCACCGATCTGACTACAGAGACTGAGCACTATGAGAATCTATCCATTCTCTCTTGAATTTCTTGCCAGGTTGCATAGAGGTTTGTGTAGAGCTGACACTGGCTTGAGAGGCTCCTGGCTGGTCCAGCGAACTTGTATTGGAACTAGCATATCTGATGACTGATGGTCTTGCAGCTTGCATCGATGTGATATCACCCCATCTTGGTCTCTTTTCGGAGGGAGGGTAAGTGCATGAATCCACCTCAACATCCTTAAAAAAGAAGCAAAATTTAGTAAGGAAATAATAATAAGCCCTCTTTTACAGATAAATTGCCCTCTAAAGTTTATTCAGATGTTTGTAGCACTCTATGTCCTAGCACTTTAGAATAAAACAGAATAAAACAACAGAGTCTCTCAAACCCCGTAAAGCTATTTTAAAAGGTATAAGAATTATTTATTTAACAGAAATCCTCGCTTTTTGAATAGCCACCAAATAAAGATAAAAACCCTTGTATAACCGAAACCCCGTACAACTGAACCCCCCCCCGTGCTACTGAACCCTCGTGCTACTGAACCCTCGTGCAACTCGACCCCATTTAACTAAACCCCGTGTAACTATACCCCTTTAACTGAACCCTCGTACAAATCAACCTTCCCTTTTAAGCACTCTCTGAAAGTTCCAACTTAATACACAAATTCCTTAATGAAAAAATAGTTTGTTTTTTCACCTTACAATGAACGTGCTAGAATTGATACATTGACCCCTTCCCTGTCTTAAATTTTTATAAAAGCCACTTAATCATCTGTTAAACCCTTTTTGCTTTCATCAAATACGTCTCGTTTAATTTGGCCATAAAAAGAAACTCTTGAATCGCGCATACAAGAATCATTTATTTAACAGAAATCCACGCTTTTTGAATAGCCACCAAATAAAGATAAAGACCCTTGTATAACCGAAACCCCGTACAACTGAACCCCCGTGCTACTGAACCCTCGTGATACTGAACCCTCGTGCTACTGAACCCTCGTGCAACTCGACCCCATTTAACTAAACCCCCGTGTAACTATACCCCCTTTAACTGAACCCTCGTGCGACTCAACCTTCCGTGCAACTCAACTCCCGTGCAACTCAACCCCAACCTGGGCGTACACATATTTCCTTTTGGTGAATTGACTTTCCCTTTTAAGCACTCTCTGAAAGTTCCAACTTAATACACAAATTCCTTAATGAAGAAATAGTTTGTTTTTTTCACCTTACAATGAACGTGCTAGAATTGATACATTGACCCCTTCCCTGTCTTAAATTTTTATAAAAGCCACTTAATCATCTGTTAAACCCTTTTTGCTTTCATCAAATACGTCTCGTTTAATTTGGCCATAAAAAGAAACTCTTGAATCGCGCATACAAGAATCATTTATTTAACAGAAATCCACGCTTTTTGAATAGCCACCAAATAAAGATAAAGACCCTTGTATAACCGAAACCCCGTACAACTGAACCCCCGTGCTACTGAACCCTCGTGCTACTGAACCCTCGTGCAACTCGACCCCATTTAACTAAACCCCCGTGTAACTATACCCCCTTTAACTGAACCCTCGTGCAACTCAACCTTCCGTGCAACTCAACTCCCGTGCAACTCAACCCCAACCTGGGCGTACACATATTTCCTTTTGGTGAATTGACTTTCCCTTTTAAGCACTCTCTGAAAGTTCCAACTTAATACACAAATTCCTTAATGAAGAAATAGTTTGTTTTTTTCACCTTACAATGAACGTGCTAGAATTGATACATTGACCCCTTCCCTGTCTTAAATTTTTATAAAAGCCACTTAATCATCTGTTAAACCCTTTTTGCTTTCATCAAATACGTCTCGTTTAATTTGGCCATAAAAAGAAACTCTTGAATCGCGCATACAAGAATCATTTATTTAACAGAAATCCACGCTTTTTGAATAGCCACCAAATAAAGATAAAAAACACACAGAATGTGGCATTGTTCCATCTTGCCCCCCTATCAATTCTGAGTTTTGGCTAGAATTAGACAAAGCCCGTTTTAATCACCAAGCTTTTTGTTTTCAGATACGTTGAAGTTTGGTTCCAAAAAAGGTCCCTTTTCTGTAATTATAAACACATATGGTTTAAATCTCTGTGATAGCAAGAGCCTGTGAAATTTGAGTCCCAAAACTGTCACTCTCTTTGTAACACGCAAGCTTTTCATTCAAACCGGAAAAATACAGCACATTTTAAACGCACGATTGGAAAAAGGATGTTTCTGAATGAAAAGAACTGTTTTTCAAAACAATTGAAACTTGTAAACATAGCTGTGGAGGAGAGATTTTATTTACATAATAGAAAAAAGCATACTTAGCGTTTTCTATCGAATATACTCATTATATTCTTAAGATTTTGTATTGTTGGAGGGGAGGGGGGCTAAGTCCCCCTGAAATTTGAATTTACTAGTAAAACATTTTTTTTTTGGAAATAAAGAATGAAAGTGTACTCACATTGAAAATAGAAATATCCATTGTTTTCAAAGTTAATAATATGCAGTGTCCTATGCTTGATGTGTTAAAACATAATGAAAATTAAATTCCTATACATGACCATTTTATACGGGGTTTCAAGGATGAATAAAAACGGATGTTGAGTTACATAATTTCGTGCGTGCCCCCAAAACATGTTTGACTACTATATATCATACCAGTTTTTTTTTAAGAATGTACACGTGAATTCATGACGTACATTCATTGTGCAATTGACAGCAAAAACAGAAAAAAAAACCTGTTTGCTTTAAATTATATTATTACGAGCAAAACATGCTTGACTACATTATACATTGCCAAGTTTAAAAAAAAACCTCGACTTTAGTGGGCCAACCTTTAAAATGTTCACGTGTAAATACAATGTCTCAAGCATGGGTTTTTCTTGCGCAATTGAAACTGTAGTGTATATTCTTGTGCTCGTCAATGTACTCGTGAAATCTTATACAAGCACACTACTCTCCAATCTCTTTTGGCAATTAAAAAGGGCACTAGCCCTCTCAATTTCCAATTGAATGAACCCCCTTTTTAAGTTTCTACGACTACGCTTCGTTATGCCCCATGGCATAACTTAAAACCTTTACCCTGGGGGCTTTGGGGGGTTTGTCATCCTCAAATACAGAATTTCCAGAACTTTCAACAACGTTGAACAAAATGGCTATCTCTAAACTTTGATTGAATGTGTTTGGGGAAATGTTGGGTGTGAGAGGGGGGTTAGTTGCTCTCCATTCACTTTCGAATATTAAAAAGGGCACTAACCCTTTCAATTTCCAATCAAATGAGCCCTTTTTTAAGTCTCTACGACGAAATTTTTCTTTAAAATCCTTATATACCCCCGGGGGATAACTTACAAACCATACCCTTAGGGTTCTGAGGGGGCTGTCATCCTCAAAGACCTAATTTCCAGAACTTTCAACTACGTTGAACAAAATCGATATTTCAAAATTTTGATTGGATGAGTCTGGGGAAATGCTGGGGGTGAAAGGGGGGTTAGTTGCCCTTCAACCCCTTTCGACTATTAAAAATGGCACTAGCTCTTTCAATTTCCAATCGAATGAGCCCTTTTTGAAGTTTCTACAACATGGCTTTTTATAAAAACCTTATATGCCCCCAACGCATAACTAACAACCCTTTCCCTGAGAGCTCTGAGGAGGGGGGTGTCATCCTTCAAGATATAATATCTTGCACTTTCAACTACGTTGAAAAAATGGCTATCTCTAAACTTTGATTGAATGTGTTTGGGGAAATGTTGGGTGTGAGAGGAAGGTTAGTTGCTCTCCATTCACTTTCGAATATTAAAAAGGGCACTAACCCTTTCAATTTCCAATCAAATGAGCCCTTTTTTAAGTCTCTACGACAAAATTTTCTTTAAAATCCTTATATACCCCCGGGGGATAACTTACAACCCATACCCTTAGGGCTCTGAGGGGGTTATCATCCTCAAAGACCTAATTTCCAGAACTTTCAACTACGTTGAACAAAATCGATATCTCAAAATTTTGATTGGATGAGTTTGGGGAAATACTGGGGGTGAGAGGGGGGTTAGTTGCCCTTCAACCACTTTCGACTATTAAAAAGGGCACTAGCTCTTTCAATTTCCAATCGAATGAGCCCTTTTTGAAGTTTATACAACATGGCCTTTTATAAAAACCTTATATGCCCCCAACGCATAACTAACGACCCTTTCCCTGAGGGCTGTGGGGAGGGGGGGGTGTCATCCTCAAAGACATAATATCTTGCACTTTCAACTACGTTGAAAAAATGGCTATCTAAAAATTTTGATTGTATGTCTTTGGGGAAATGGCAGGCGTGAGAGGGGGTTAGTTGCCCATCAATCTCTTTCGATTATTAAAAGGGGCACTATCCCTTTTAATTTCCAATCAAATGAGCCCCTTTTCAGGTTTCTTCGACAAAGCTTTCAATAAAATCTTATGTGCCCACAGGGTATAACGTATAACCCTTGCCCTGAAGACTGTGGGGGGTGGTGTTTCCTGCTCAAACATATAATTTCCAGAACTTTCAACTGTGTTGATAAAAATGACTATTTAAAAATTTTAATTGCTTTTTTTTTGGGGGGGGGGGGGGGGTTCGTCCTCAAAGACCTAATTTACAGAACTCTCAACTACGTTGAACAAAATGGATATCTCAAAATTTTGATTGGATGTGTTTGGGGAAATGGTGGGAGTGGAAGGGGAGTTAGTTGCCCTGCAATCACTTTTGACTATTAAAAAGGGCACTAGCCATTTCAATTTCCAATCGAATGAGCCCTTTTTGAAGTTTATACGACAAAACTTTCTATAAAAAACCTTATATGTCCCCCAGGGCATAAGTAGAGAGGGAGGTGCTACTCCCACGACTCACCCCTGCTGCCACCTACAACTTTTTTTACATAATTTATGTCTGTTTGTTGTCAGTGAGAATGAAAAAAACAGGAATTTTCTCACATTGATGGATGTTTTCTTGGACAGTTATGTGTCTTGGTCAATTTATTTGATGTTTTTCATGGATGTCAACAGTAATTTATGTTTGTTTCATGGTTTTTGTCAGTGAGAATGGAAAAACAGTATTTTTCTCACTTGAAAAAACAGGAATTTTGTCACATTTATGGATGTTTCTTGGATGGTTATGTGTGTTGGTCAATTTATTTGATGTTTTTCATGGATGTCAACAGTAATTTATGTCTGTTTTATGGTTTTTGTCAGTGAGAATGGAAAAAACAGGAACTTTCTCACTTTAATGGATGTCAACAGCAATTTATGTATGTTTTATGGTTTTTGTCAGTGAGAATGGAAAAACAGTATTTTTCTCACTTTGCTGTCAGTCATTCATCAAATTGTTTCCGGGCAAAGTTTAGTAATATCTGACAGGTACTGCTCCAGGAATAGATCCAAGTCATTAATGTCTTTGCCTCGGAAAACAATTCTACTGGTTGAACTCCAAAAGATATTAATAACCAAACGCCATGGAAACAATTCTCCAAGAAACATCTTAGCGATGAATAGATTTAGCGCGGGAATCAGGTTTCTTAGTTATTTGAAATGTGACAGCGCAGAGATGCCAAAAAACAAAAGGAACACGCTGAAATTACGTTTAGGGTTATTTGGGCGAAACCGTTTTTAGACATTTTATGGAATTATTTCGGCGAAAACAGTTAGAGACATTTTAAAAGAGGATTTTAAAAGAGGATTTTAGAAGAGGACTTGAGGGTGAAACTCTGTGGTCGTTATAATACACAAGTTCCATTTGAACAGTGTTGTGAGGTCCCCTACCACAACCCCAAAGGGCTCCGATCCCCCCACCCCATCCCCAAAGGACGCCCCCGGTCCTCAAAGGTCCCCCGAGCTCCCAAAGGGCCCCGGCGCCCCAAAGGCTCCTGAGCCACCATTTTAATACTTTTTTAAGGCTTTATTATATCTTTTCAGAACAAAATATTATTATTTTAGGGAATTATTTCGGCGAAACAGTTAGAGACATTTTAAAAGATGATTTTTGAAGAGATTTTAGAAGAAGATTTGAGGGTGAAACTCTGTGGTCGTTATAATACACAAGTTTCATTTGAACAGTGTCATGAGGTCCTCTATCCCCAACCCCAAAGGGTTCCGATCCCCCTACCCCAACCCCGAAGGAAGCCCCTGGTCCTCAAAGGTCCCCCAAGCTCCCAAAGGACCACCCGGCCCTCAAGGGCCCCCCCAGACCCTCAAAGTCCCTCCCCAGGCCCCGTCATTCGTTCATGTGTGTTGTCTGAAACCTATGATTTAGGGTGTATGGGTTGCTATTTCTGACTTTTCTGAGTTGGATTTCTTAGTCTTTCATAGGTATGTGTTGTCTGAAACCTATGATTTAGGATGGATGGTTTGCTATTTTTGACTTTTCTGAGATGGATTTCTTACCCTTTCATAGGTGTGTGTTGTCAGAAAATTATGATTTGGGATGTGTAGTTTGCAAGTTGGTCTTTTCAGAGCTAAGATTCTTAGTCTCTCATAGGCGTTTGCTGTCTGAAACCTAAAGTTTGGGATGAATAGTTTGCTATTTCAGGCTTTTATGAGCTAGGTTTCCTAGTATTTCGTAGGTGAATGTTGTCTGAAACTTATGATTTGGGATATGTAAATTACTATTTCGGGCTTTTCTAAGCTAGGTTTCTTAGTCTTTCGTTGGTGTGTGTTGTCTGAAACCTATGATTTGGGATGGGTGGGTTGCTATTTTTTGACTTTTCTGAGCTGGATTTCTTAGCCGTTCATAGGTGTGTGTTGTCTGAAACTTATGATTTGAGGTGTGTAATTTGCTATTTCAGGCTTTTCTGAGCTAAGGTTTCATAGTATTTCGTAGGTGAATGTTGTCTGAAACTTATGATTTGGGATATGTAAATTACTATTTAGGGCTTTTCTAAGCTAGGTTTCTTAGTCTTTCGTTGGTGTGTGTTGTCTGAAACCAATGATTTGGGATGGGTGGGTTGCTATTTTTGACTTTTCTGAGCTGGATTTCTTAGCCTTTCATAGGTGTGTGTTGACTGAAACCTATGATTTGGGATGAGTGGTTTGCTATTTTTGACTTTTCTGAGCTAGGATTCTTAGTCTCTCATAGGCGTTTGTTGTATGAAACCTATAGTTTGGGATGAATAGTTTGCTATTTCAGGCTTTTATGAGCTAGGTTTCCTAGTATTTCGTAGGTGTGTGTTGTCTGAAACTTATGATTTGGGATATGTAAATTACAATTTCGGGCTTTCTGAGCTAGATTTCTTAGTCTTTCGTTGGTGTGTGTTGTCTGAAACCTATGATTTGGGATGGGCGGATTGCTATTTTTGACTTTTCTGAGCTGGATTTCTTAGCCGTTCATAGGTGTGTGTTGTCTGAAACTTATGATTTGAGATGGTTAATTTGCTATTTCCGGCTTTTATTAGCTAGGTTTCTTAGCCTTTCATAGGTGTGTGTTGTCAGAAAATCATGATTTGGGATGTGTATTTTGCTATTTGGACTTTTCAGAGCTAGGATTCTTAGTCCCTCATAGGTGTTTGTTGTCTGAAACCTATAGTTTGGGATGAGCAGTTTGCTATTTCAGGCTTTTATGAGCTATGTTTCTTAGCCTTTCGTAGGTGTGTGTTGACTGAAACTTATGATTTGGGATATGTAAATTACTATTTCGGGCTTTTCTAAGCTAGATTTCTTAGTCTTTCGTTGGTGTGTGTTGTCTGAAACCTATGATTTGGGATGTGTGGGTTGCTATTTTTTGACTTTTCTGAGCTGGATTTCTTAGCCTTTCATAGGTGTGTGTTCACTGAAACCTATGATTTGGGATGAGTGGTTTGCTATTTTTGACTTTTCTGAGCTCGATTTCTTAGCCTTAAATAGGTGTGTGTTGTCAGAAAATTACGATTTGGAATGCGTAGTTTGCTTTTTGGACTTTTCAGAGCTAGGATTCTTAGTCTCTCATAGGCGTTTGTTGTCTGAAACTTCTAGTTTGGGATGAATAGTTTGCTATTTCAGGCTTTTCTGAGCTAAGGTTTCATAGTATTTCGTAGGTGAATGTTGTCTGAAACTTATGATTTGGGATATGTAAATTACTATTTTGGGCTTTTCTAAGCTAGATTTCTTAGTCTTTCGTTGGTGTGTGTTGTCTGAAACCAATGATTTGGGATGGATGGATTGCTATTTTTGACTTTTCTCAGCTGGATTTCTTAGCCTTTCATAGGTGTGTGTTGTCTGAAACCTATGATTTGGGATGGTTAATTTGCTATTTTTGACTTTTCTGAGCTAGGTTTCTTAGCCATTCATAGGTGTGTGCTGTCAGAAAATTACGATTTGGGATTTGTAGTTTGCTTTTTGGACTTTTCAGAGCTAGGATTCATAGTCCCTCATAGGTGTTTGTTGTCTGAAACCTCTAGTTTGGGATGAGTAGTTTGCTATTTCAGACTTTTATGAGCTAGGGTTTCCTAGTATTTCGTAGGTGAATGTTGTCAGAAAATTATGATTTGGGATATGTAAATTACTATTTCGGGCTTTTCTGAGCTAGATTTCTTAGTCCCTCATAGGTGTTTGTTGTCTGAAACCTATAGTTTTGGATGAGTAGTTTGCTATTTTTGACTTTTCCGAACTAGGTTTCTTAGCCTTTTATAGGTGTGTCTTGTCAGAAACTTATGATTTGGGATATGTAAATTACTATTTTTGACTTTTCTGAGCTAGATTTCTTAGCCTTTCATGGGTGTTTGTTGTCTGAAACCTATAGTTTGGGATGAGTAGTTTGCTTTTGGACTTTTCAGAGCTGGATTTCTTAGCCTTTCGTAGGTATGTGTTGACTGAAACTTATGATTTGGGATATGTAAATTACTATTTCGGGCTTTTCTAAGCTAGATTTCTTAGTCTTTCGTTGGTGTGTGTTGTCTGAAACCTATGATTTGAGATTTGTAGTTTGCTTTTTGGACTTTTCAGAGCTAGGATTCTTAGACCCTCATAGGTGTTTGTTGTCTGATACCTATAGTTTGGGATGAGTAGTTTGCTATTTCAGGCCTTTCTGAGCTAAGGTTTCATAGTATTTCGTAGGTGTGTGTTGTCTGAAACTTATGATTTGAGGTGTGTAATTTGCTATTTCAGGCTTTTCTGAGCTAAGGTTTCATAGTATTTCGTAGGTGAATGTTGTCTGAAACTTATGATTTGGGATATGTAAATTACTCTTTCGGGCTTTTCTAAGCTAGATTTCTTAGTCTTTCGTTGGTGTGTGTTGACTGAAACCTATGATTTGGGGTATAAGGTTCTTAGTCTTTCGTTGGTGTGTGTTGTCTGAAACCTATGATTTGGGATTTGAAGTTTGCTTTTTGGACTTTTCAGAGCTAGGATTCATAGTCCCTCATAGATGTTTGTTGTCTGAAACCTATAGTTTGGGATGAGTAGTTTGCTATTTCAGGCTTTTCTGAGCTAAGGTTTCTTAGTATTTCGTAGGTGTGTGTTGTCTGAAACTTATGATTTGAGGTGTGTAATTTGCTATTTCAGGCTTTTCTGAGCTAAGGTTTCATAGTATTTCGTAGGTGAATGTTGTCTGAAACTTATGATTTGGGATATGTAAATTACTATTTAGGGCTTTTCTAAGCTAGATTTCTTAGTCTTTCGTTGGTGGGTGTTGTCTGAAACCAATGATTTGGGATGGGTGGGTTGCTATTTTTGACTTTTCTGAGCTGGATTTCTTAGCCTTTCATAGGTGTGTGTTGTCTGAAACCTATGATTTGGGATGGTTAATTTGCTATTTTTGAATTTTCTGAGCTAGGTTTCTTAGCCTTTCATAGGTGAGTGCTGTCAGAAAATTATGATATGGGATTTGTAGTTTGCTTTTTAGACTTTTCAGAGCTAGGATTCTTAGTCCCTCATAGATGTTTGTTGTCTGAAACCTATAGTTTGGGATGAATAGTTTGCTATTTCAGGCTTTTCTGAGCTAAGGTTTCTTAGTATTTCATAGGTGTGTGTTGTCTGAAACTTATGATTTGAGGTATGTAATTTGCTAATTCCGACTTTTCATAACCAGATTTCTTAGTCTTTCGTAGGTGTGTGGTGTCTGAAACCTATGATTTGGGATGTGCGGGTTGCTATTTTTTGACTTTTCTGAGCTGGATTTCTTAGCCTTTCGTAGTGGTGGTGTTGACTGAAACCTATGATTTGGGAATGAGTGGTTTGCTATTTTTGACCTTTCTGAGCTAGATTTCTTAGCATTTCATAGGTGTGTGCTTAATATATATATATCATAATATGAAAGCATTTCATATTATGATTTGGGAAGTTCTTGATTTCACAAAGACATAAAGAAATTTAAAGTTAAATTCTAAAGTTTTCGGTGGAAGATAGAAAAAGTAATACCATACTTGTGAATATTTTCCCGGAAGATAAAAAGTTCTAGTTCAATTTTAAATTTTCTCAACGAAGTGAAGAAAAGTTCAAGTTCTCTTCTGAATTTTACCAAAGAACACAATTCAATTCTAATTTCACCAGAGAAAATCTTCCACTTCAGTTCTTTATTTCACAAAGACATAAAGAAATTTAAAGCTTATCATGAGCGCTCATGATAAGTTAACCTACAACCTAACTTAAACATGGAGAAATGTTTACTAGCTAACCTAACCTAACTTAGCTAACCTAACCTAACTTAGCTGACCTAACCTAACCTAACCAAACACCAACCCAGACATGTAAGCAAATAGATTCAGACATAGAAATGAAAAATATTATTTCTAATAGAACTTTGTGTGCGTGTTCAGTAAAAGTATGTTAGTATTAAGGTAAAATGTCGTTACTTTGATGAGAAGGTTTGTTAGTGTTAAGCAAAACTTGCTACTTCTGACAGAAAAGTTGTTATCTCAATCAAAAATGTTACTTCTACGAAAAAATTTGGTATCTTTGGTGGAAAATTTGCTAGTTCGAACAGAAAAAGTGTTATCACTGACGAAAAGTATTATTTCTAAGAGAAATTTGTGTGTGTTCAGTAAAAGTATGTTAGTATTAAGGTAAAATATCATTACTTTGATGAGAATGTTTGTTAGTGTTAAGGAAAACTTGCTACTTCTGACAGAAAAGTTGTTATTACAATCAAAAATGTTACTTCTAAGAACAAATTTGGTATCTTTGGTAGAAAACTTGCTAGTTCGAACAGAAAAAGTGTTATCACTGACGAAAAATATTATTTCTAAGAGAAATTTTTGTTTGTTCAGTAAAAGTATGTTAGTATTAGGGTAAAATATCATTACTTTGATGAGAAGGAATGTTAGTGTTAAGCAAAACTTGCTACTTCTGACAGAAAAGTTGTTATCACAATCCAAAATGTTACTTCTACGAGAAATTTTTGTTTGTTCAGTAAAAGTATGTTAGGGTAAAATATCATTACTTTGATGAGAAGGATTGTTAGTGTTAAGCAAAACTTGCTACTTCTGACAGAAAAGTTGTTATTCACAATCAAAAAATGTTACTTCTACGAAAAAATTTGGTATCTTTGGTAGAAAACTTGCTAGTTCGAACAGAAAAAGTGTTATCATTGACGAAAAATATTATTTCTAAGAAAAATTTGTGTGTGTTCAGTAAAAGTATGTTAGTATTAGGATAAAATGTTGTTACTTTCATGAGAAGGTTTGTTAGTGTTAAGCAAAACTTGCTACTTCTGACAGAAAAGTTGTTATCACAATCAAAAAAATGTTACTTCTATGAAAAAATTTGGTATCTTTGCTAGAAAACATGCTAGTTCGAACTGAAAAAGTGTTATCAGTGATGAAAAATATTATTTCTAAGAGAAATTTTTGTTTGTTCAGTAAAAGTATGTTAGTATTAGGGTAAAATATCATTACTTTGATGAGAAGGTTTGTTAGTGTTAAGCAAAACTTGCTACTTCTGACAGAAAAGTTGTTATCACAATCAAAAAATATTACTTCTAAGAAAAAATTTGGTATCTTTGCTAGAAAACTTGCTAGTTCGAACAGAAAAAGTGTTATCACTGACGAAAAATATTATTTCTAAGAGAAATTTGTGTGTGTTCAGTAAAAGTATGTTAGTATTAAGGTAAAATATCATTACTTTGATGAGAATGTTTGTTAGTGTTAAGCAAAACTTGCTACTTCTGACAGAAAAGTTGTTATCACAATCAAAAAATGGTACGTCTACGAAAAAATTTGCTATCTTTGGTAGAAAACTTGCTAGTTCGAACAGAAAAAGTGTTATCATTGACGAAAAATATTATTTCTGAGAAAAATTTGTGTGTGTTCAGTAAAAGTATGTTAGTATTAAAGTAAAATATCGTTACTTTGATGAGAATGTTTGTTAGTGTTAAGCAAAACTTGCTACTTCTGACAGAAAAGTTGTTATCACAATCAGAAAATGTTACTTCTATGGAAAAATTTGGTATCTTTGCTAGAAAACTTGCTAGTTCGAACAGAAAAAGTGTTATCATTGATGAAAAATATTATTTCTATGAGAAATTTTTGTTTGTTCAGTAAAAGTATGTTAGTATTAGGGTAAAATGTTGTTACTTTGATGAGAATGTTTGTTAGTGTTAAGCAAAACTTGCTACTTCTGACAGAAAAGTTGTTATCACAATCAAAAAATGTTACTTCTAAGAAAAAATTTGGTATCTTTGGTAGAAAACTTGCTAGTTCGAACAGAAAAAGTGTTATCATTGACGAAAAATATTATTTCTAAGAAAAATTTGTGTGTGTTCAGTAAAAGTATGTTAGTATTAAAGTAAAATATCGTTACTTTGATGAGAATGTATGTTAGTGTTAAGCAAAACTTGCTACTTCTGACAGAAAAGTTGTTATCACAATCAAAAAATTTTACTTCTATGAAAAAATTTGGTATCTTTGCTAGAAAACATGCTAGTTCGAACAGAAAAAGTGTTATTCCGAAGAGAACTTGAACTTTTTTATCTTCTGTGAAAAATTTGGAACAGTATTTTAAATTTTTCATCTCTTCGAGAAAATATTCACAAGTATGGTATTACTTTTTCTATCTTCCACCGAAAAATTTAGAATTGAACTTTAAATTTCTTTATGTCTTTGTGAAATAAAGAACTGAAGTGGAAGATTTTTATTTTCTCTGGTGAAATTAGAATTGAATTGTGTTCTTTGGTAAAATTCAGAAGAGAACTTGAACTTTTCTTCACTTCGTTGAGAAAATTTAAAATTGAACTAGAACTTTTTATCTTCCGGGAAAATATTCACAAGTATGGTATTACTTTTTCTATCTTCCACTGAAAAATTTAGAATTGAACTTTAAATTTCTTTATGTCTTTGTGAAATCAAGAACTTCCCAAATCATAATTTTCTGAAAGCACACACCTATGAAATGCTAAGAAATCTAGCTCAGAAAGATCAAAAATAGCAAACCACTCATTCCCAAATCATAGGTTTCAGTCAACACACACCTACGAAAGGCTAAGAAATACAGCTCAGAAAAGTCAAAAAATAGCAACCCGCACATCCCAAATCATAGGTTTCAGACACCACACACCTACGAAAGACTAAGAAATCTGGTTATGAAAAGTCGGAAATAGCAAATTACATACCTCAAATCATAAGTTTCAGACAACACACACCTATGAAATACTAAGAAACCTTAGCTCAGAAAAGCCTGAAATAGTAAACTATTCATCCCAAACTATAGGTTTCAGACAAAAAACATCTATGAGGGACTAAGAATCCTAGCTCTGAAAAGTCTAAAAAGCAAACTACAAATCCCAAATCATAATTTTCTGACAGCACACCTATGAAAGGCTAAGAAACCTAGCTCGGAAAAGTCAAAAATAGCAAACCACCCATCCCAAATCATAGGTTTCAGACAACACACACCTATGAAAGGCTAAGAAATCCAGCTCAGGAAAGTCAAAAATAGCAACCCACCCATCCCAAATCATTGGTTTCAGACAACACACACCAACGAAAGACTAAGAAATCTGGTTATGAAAAGTCGGAAATAGCAAATTACATACCTCAAATCATAAGTTTCAGACAACACACACCTATGAAATACTAAGAAACCTTAATTTCTGACAACATATCCCAAATCATAATTTTCTGACAACATTACCCTACGAAATACTAGGAAACCCTAGCTCAAAAAAGTCTGAAATATCAAACTACTCATCCCAAACTTGAAGTTTCAGACAACAAACACCTATGAGGGACTCTGAATCCTAGCTCTGAAAAGTCCAAAAAGCAAACTACAAATCCCAAATCGTAATTTTCTGACAGCACACACCTATGAAAGGCTAAGAAATCTAGCTCAGAAAAGTCAAAAATAGCAAACAACTCATCCCAAATCATAGGTTTCAGTCAACACACACCTATGAAAGGCTAAGAAATCCAGCTCAGAAAAGTCAAAAAATAGCAACCCACACATCCCAAATCATAGGTTTCAGACAACACACACCAACGAAAGACTAAGAAATCTAGCTTAGAAAAGCCCGAAATAGTAATTTACATATCCCAAATCATAAGTTTCAGTCAACACACACCTACGAAAGGCTAAGAAACCTAGCTCATAAAAAGCCTGAAATAGCAAACTACTCATCCCAAACTATAGGTTTCAGACAACAAACACCTATGAGGGACTAAGAATCCTAGCTCTGAAAAGTCCAAATAGCAAACTACACATCCCAAATCATAATTTTCTGACAACACACACCTATGAAAGACTAAGAAACCTAGCTAATAAAAGCCGGAAATAGCAAATTAACCATCTCAAATCATAAGTTTCAGACAACACACACCTATGAACGGCTAAGAAATCCAGCTCAGAAAAGTCAAAAATAGCAATCCACCCATCCCAAATCATAGGTTTCAGACAACACACACCAACGAAAGACTAAGAAATCTAGCTAAAAAAGCCCGAAATGTAATTTACATATCCCAAATCATAAGTTTCAGACAACACACACCTACGAAATACTAGGAAACCTAGCTCATAAAAGCCTGAAATAGCAAACTATTCATCCCAAACTATAGGTTTCAGACAACAAACGCCTATGAGAGACTAAGAATCCTAGCTCAGAAAAGTCAAAAATAGCAAACCACTCATCCCAAATCATAGGTTTCAGTCAACACACACCTATGAAAGGCTAAGAAATCCAGCTCAGAAAAGTCAAAAATAGCAACCCACACATCCCAAATCATAGGTTTCAGACAACAAACACCTATGAGGGACTAAGAATCCTAGCTCTGAAAAGTCCAAATAGCAAACTACACATCCCAAATCATAATTTTCTGACAAGACACACCTATGAAAGGCTATGAAACCTAGCTAATAAAAGCCGGAAATAGCAAATTAACCATCCCAAATCATAAGTTTCAGACAACACACACCTATGAACGGCTAAGAAATCCAGCTCAGAAAAGTCAAAAATAGCAACCACCCATCCCAAATCATAGGTTTCAGACAACACACACCAACGAAAGACTAAGAAATCTAGCTCAGAAAAGCCCGAAATAGTAATTTACATATCCCAAATCATAAGTTTCAGACAACATTCACCTACGAAATACTAGGAAACCTAGCTCATAAAAGCCTGAAATAGCAAACTATTCATCCCAAACTATAGGTTTCAGACAGCAAACGCCTATGAGAGACTAAGAATCCTAGCTCTGAAAAGACCAACTTGCAAACTACACATCCCAAATCATAATTTTCTGACAACACACACCTATGAAAGGGTAAGAAATCCAACTCAGAAAAGTCAAAAATAGCAACCCATACAGCCCAAATCATAGGTTTCAGACAACACACATCAACGAATGACGGGGCCCGGGGAGGGCCTTTGAGGGTCTGGGGGGCCCTTGAGGGCCGGGTGGTCCTTTGGAGCTTGGGGGACCTTTGAGGACCAGGGGCTTCCTTCGGGGTTGGGGTAGGGCGATCGGAACCCTTTGGGGTTGGGGATAGAGGACCTCATGACACTGTTCAAATGGAACTTGTGTATTATAACGACCACAGAGTTTCACCCTCAAATCTTCTTCTAAAATCTCTTCAAAAATCATCTTTTAAAATGTCTCTAACTGTTTCGCCGAAATAATTCCCTAAAATAATAATTTGTTCTGAAAAGATATAATAAAGCCTTAAAAAAGTATTAAAATGGTGGCTCAGGAGCCTTTGGGGCGCCGGGGGCCCTTTGAGAGCCCGGGGGACCTTTGAGGACCGGGGGCTTCCTTTGGGGTTGGGGTGGGGGGATCGGAGCCCTTTGGGGTTGTGGTAGGGGACCTCACAACACTGTTCAAATGGAACTTGTGTATTATAACGACCACAGAGTTTCACCCTCAAATCCTCTTCTAAAATCATCTTTTAAAATCATCTTTTAAAATGTCTCTAACTGTTTCGCCGAAATAATTCCATAAAATGTCTAAAAACGGTTTCGCCCAAATAACCCCTAAACGTAATTTCAGCGTGTTCCTTTTGTTTTTTGGCATCTCTGCGCTGTCACATTTCAAATTACTAAGAAACCTGATTCCCGCGCTAAATCTATTCATCGCTAAGATGTTTCTTGGAGAATTGTTTCCATGGCGTTTGGTTATTAATATCTTTTGGAGTTCGACCAGTAGAATTGTTTCCGAGGCAAAGACATTAATGACTTGGATCTATTCCTGGAGCAGTACCTGTCAGACATTACTAAACTTTGCCCGGAAACAATTTGATTAATGACTGACAGCAAAGTGAGAAAAATACTGTTTTTTAATTCTCACTGACAAAAACCATAAGACATACATAAATTGCTGTTGACATCCATGAAAGTGAGAAAGTTCCTGTTTTTTCATTCTCACTGACAAAAACCATAAAAACAGACATAAATTGCTGTTGACATCCATTAAAGTGAGAAAGTTCCTGTTTTTTCATTCTCACTGACAAAAACCATAAAACAGACATAAATTACTGTTGACATCCATGAAAAACATCAAATAAATTGACCAACACACATAACCATCCAAGAAACATCCATAAATGTGACAAAATTCCTGTTTTTTCAAGTGAGAAAAATACTGTTTTTCCATTCTCACTGACAAAAACCATAAAACAAACATAAATTACTGTTGACATCCATGAAAAACATCAAATAAATTGACCAAGGCACATAACCGTCCAAGAAAACATCCATCAATGTGAGAAAATTCCTGTTTTTTTCATTCTCACTGACAACAAACAGACATAAATTATGTAAAAAAAAGTTGTAGGTGGCAGCAGGGGGAGACGTGGGAGTAGCACCTCCCTCTCTACTGGCATAACTTACAACCCTTGGCCTGAGGGCTGTGGGGGGAGGGGTGTCATCCTCAAAGACCTAATTTCCAGAACTTTCAACTATTTTGAACAAAATGGCTATATCAAAATTTGATTGGATGTGTTTGGGGAAAAGTGTCCTCCTCAAAAACATAATTTCTATTTGGAAATCAACTATGTTGAACAAAATGGCTATCTCAAATTTTGATTGGATTTATTTGGGGAAATGGTGGGCATGGAAGGGGTTTTAGTTGCCTTCCAATCACTTTCGACTATTAAAAAGGGCACTAGCCATTCCAATTTCCAACTTGAATGAGCCCTTGTCGAAGTTTCTACGACAACTCCTTCGATACGAAATGCCCTGGTCTGAAGGAAAAAAAATAATAATAAAACATAATACATTGTGCCAACATCGTTCTTTACTTAGGCAGCGCTATTGCACTGTCTATGATTACCTGTAAATTAATATACTATCTGAAAATTTTATCTTGATGCTCTTAGCCATATAAGTGGTTGCAATAGAAGTTGGAGTAGTAGTAGTAGTCGTAGTAGTAGTATTCGTAGTAGTTAGAGCAGTAATACCTGAAGTGGTAATAGTAGTAGTAGTAATTGCAAATGTAGCACTGGTAATACTATTAATAGTAGCGTGCACATATTGCCTTTTGGTAAATCTATCATCCCCTTTAAGCATTCTCTGAAAATTCCAACTTAGTACCTAAATCTATTCTTGAGATATGCCCTTTTGACAATCTACATGCCAATAGTGTCTCTTGATTTAGTTCAAATTTCTCCTCAATATTCTACCAAATTTTCACCTTCATACACTTAGCCTTAATATTACTAGTGTCATAGTAGTAATGGTGGTAGTAGGATAAGCAGTAGCAGCGGTAGCGTTGTATTAGTAGTAGTAGCAGTAACAGTCGCAGCAACAGTATCAATAGCAGTAGTAGCATGTACATGTTGCCATTTGGTCAGTTGAACATCCTTCTCATGAACTGGTTTCACCTTGACATGGTAAGTCGTTCCAAAAATATTCCTGATGTGCCCTTTTGACCCCCTTTTCATGCCCTTTTTATCTCAATGCTCTCAGCCTTAAAAGTAAATGTAATTGAAGTAGAGTTGGAATAGATTAGCAGAAGTAGTAGTAGTAGCAGTAAAAGTAGCAATGATAGTAGTGTTAGTAGTAGCATGCATGTATTAAATTTGGTCAATTGATCTTCCCCTTTAAGCGTTCTCTGAAAGTTCCAACACAACACCCATATCCATTATTGAGATACGCCTTTTTGACAGTCTGCATATACATTTGTTTAGCTGTTTCAATAAATGTGTTTCACATTTATTAATTGATTTAGTTCAAATTCCCCCTCAATATTCTGTCAAATTTTCAACTTCATAAGCACAGCCTTATTACTACTAGCATCACAGTAGTAGTGGTAGTAGTAGGAGAAGTAGTAGCAGTGAAAATGTTGTGCTTGTAGCAGCTGTAACATTAGTAGCAGCATTAGTAGCAGGTACATGTTGTCTTTTGGTCAGTTAAACACCCTCCCCGTGATGCCCAGAAGTTTAATCTTCATATGTGTAGCCGCTCCAAAAATATTGCTGATACACATGTATCAGCAATCTGTATGCACTTAGAAAATGTTTTGATTTTTGCTACTATCCCCTTAATGTTTCCTCAGATGTTCGTGTCTTGATTTAGCTCAACACGCCCCTCAAAATTCCCTGAAAGTTCACCTGAATGCCCTTCGTGTTTTTGAAAGTACAGGTCAAACATGCCGACCCTTTTCAATAACATATGCTATGTGTAAACAATCGACGGATCGCCTAACTTACAGCCATTGCCTTGAGGGCTGTGGGGATGTTGACATCCCAAAAGACATAATTACTAGACCTTTCAACAATGCTTAATAAAACGGGTGCCTCAAAATTTATGTTTGGTTTGTTTTGAGAGATGATGTGTATGGGGGTGGGCTGGTTGCCCTCCAATTACTTTTGACTCTTAATTAAATAAAAAAACAAGTTTTTTCAACTGAAAGTAAGGAGCAACATTAGAACTTGAATCGAACAGAAATTATTACGTATATGAGGGGGATTGCCCCCTAGTCAATACCTCACTCTTTACGCTAAAGTTCGAGTTTTGTTCGAATCACAAATCCCTGAATCACAAAGGCCGTTTAATTAGAATAAATAGCTCTTTTGAAAGTACTAAAAAAAACTTTAGCGTAAATAGCGAGGTATTGACTAGGGGGAGAACCTCCCTCATATACATAATAATTTCTGCTTGTTTTAAGTTTTACTGTTGCTCCTTACTTTCAGTTGAAAAGACATGTTTTTATTATTTAATTCCTGATCGTTTTTTAAATAATGCTGGGAAATACGGCGCCCCCTCCATAGAAATGTCCCTTCCCCAAGGAAAAATCCTCCGTGGAAAGATCCTCCCACGTAACCCCTCTTCCAATCCCCCCCACCCAGAAAAATCCCTCCTGAAAGCTTCTGTATACTTTCCAATAACCAATACTATATGTAAACAATGGGCAAAGTTCGTAACTTGCAGCCCTTCACCCAAGAAATATGGGGGAGCAAGTCATCCTCAAAGACATATTTAGTCGATTTTCGACTATGCTGAACAAATTGGCTATCTCAAAATTTTGATTGGGTGACTTTGGGAAAAAATGAGCTTGGGAGGGGGCCAAGTTGACCTCCAATTTTTTGGTCACTTAAAAAGGGCACTAGAACTTTTAATTTCCGTTCGAATGAGTCCTCTCACAAAATTCTAGGACTACTAGATCGATACGATGCCCCCTGGGAAAAAACAAACAAACAAACAAAACAAACAAATAAATACGCATCCGTTATCTTTCTTCTGGCAAAAAATACAAAATTCTACATTTTTGCAGATAGGAGCTTGAAACATCTATAGTAGGGTTTTTTGTTACGCTGAAACTGAAGGTTTGATTGTCATTAAGATTCTATCACGTTTAGGGGGTGTTTCTCCCTTTTTTCGAAAATAAAGTAATTGTTTTTCAGGCTCGTAACTTTTGATGGGTTAGTTTAAATTTGATGAAACTTATATGTTTGAAATCAGCATAAAAATCCGATTCTTTCGATGTATCTACTGGTATGACAAAAATTGCTGTGAGAGGGCTGTGTGGAGGTGGCGAGGGTATTGAAGTGACTTTTGATTCCTACTCCAGTCGAACAGTTTGGTATCCTTTAGTGATTCTGAAAGGGGTTGTAGTAGAGTTTTTTAGAGTTTTGGTTATTATTTAGTCATTTCGCTCCTTACTTACAGTTCGTTACCACGAACTGTTTGAAAAGATAATTTTGGAGACCACACTGCCTTTCCATGACGATAAAATAAAAGTCCAAAATAGGGATAAAATCCTTTTTAATAGACAGTGTATAATAAATTTCACAAAAAATACCAGATATTATACACTGTCTATTAAATAGGATTTTATCCCTATTTTGGACTTTTATTTTACTGTTTGAAAAGGGCACTAGAACTTCCGATTTCCAGCGAAATGAGCCCCATCCTAAGTTTATATAACCACCCACTCCATGAAAAACTTTAGATACCCCCGGAGCATCACTTGCAGCCGTTGCCCCCGGGCTCTGGGGGGGGGGGTGTGTAAGCCCTGGAGGCATTGTTATATGTACTTCGGACTCTTTTGAGCAAAATGGCTATCTCACAATTTCGATCAGATTGGTTTGATAAAAAGAGGGCGTTAGGGAGGAGGGGTTAAGCGCCCTCAAAATCACTTTTGACTCTTTAAATGGAACTAGAACTTTCAATTTCCAATCAAATAAGTCTCCTCTAAAGTTTATACGACCACCCCTTCCATAAAAGCCTTATACGCCCCGGGACATAACTTAAAGCATTTGCCTCCATGCCTTGGAGGGTTGTTTCAACCCTGAAGCCCGTGTTATATGATCTTTGTACTTTTTTTTATTTTAACAAAATGTTTTTTTTATAATAAAATGGTTGTCTCCAAATTTCTATCGGATGCATTTGGGGAAAAGAGGACATGGATTGGGGTGGGTTAGCTGCCCTTTGTTTACTTTTGACTCTTAAAAGGGCACTAGAACTTCTGATTTCCATTCAAATGAGCCCCCCTCCTCTCGGAAGTTTTTGCGACCACACCTATCATAAATACCTTACATGTTAATATTGGGCAGCTAGTATAGCCTATAGCCCTTGCTCTGAGGGGTGCGGGGGGTTGCCATTCCCAAAGACATAATTACAGGACCTTTCAACTATGCTGAACAAAATGGATATCTCAAAACTTTGATTGGATGTGTTTGGGGAAATGATGGGGTTGGGAGGCTTGTTTTTCTCCAATCACTTTTGACTCTTAAAAAGAGCGCTAGAATTTGATGATGCCCTTTGAAGTTTCTACATCAACTCCTTCTTTTAGGTGCGATGAAGGGAGTGTCACGGCTTGCGCCGCGACATGCGCAAAAATTTGTTTGACTAAAATCGTTGTGTAGCACGCAAATTTGGGTAATTTTAGCACTTTAGGAACTGACCGTGGTGGCAACCCTGGATACAATGCACTGGACTTAAACAGATTACATTGGACTTGTAAAATTTGGGCTACGTATTTGCATATATGGTTTGGTTAGGGGTGCTGTCCAAAGACTATACCCCCACCCCCTAATGTGCAAATATATAGCTCAATTTATATTATTATATAAACTAAAGAAGGTTATATTTCATTAGGATTAACATAGCTTCACTTCTTGGGTACGTTCTGTATTATTAACAAGTACCAACCGTAAAAAATTATGAACTTAAATTTTTTTTTTTTATATTTCAGTTATAAGAATATTAAAATTGAATTGAGAAGCTGACTGCTTCACATTTTAGAGAACCTTGGACGAAACATTGGAATAGCTTATATATAAAGAATAACCGTTGCATATAGAAACAAAGAATTCTAAAACGGATTTTGAATTACAATCTATCAATAGAATTTACTATTTTTAAAATTTACAACAGAATTTACGATTTTAAATGTGCAAAATTTATTATTTTGAAATTTCTCATCAAAAGCTACCATAGTTTTAGAAAAAAGAAATTAAAGCCCCCCCCCCAAAAAAAAAAAAACAAACAAGAGGTGCAATCTTGAAGAAAAAAAATCATACTGGAATTCAATATGTATGAGAATGCTAACACAGAATTTACAAAATATAAAATATGTTTTTTTCTAGAGAAGGATGGTCACGCATGCGTCACGTGTGTTTAGTTGTTTTTTTCCTATAGGCGATAGTATCGAACCAGCAGTTATAGATTATTAAAGGATCAGTCATTCAAACGAAAATTTTAAATCCATTTCCCTTAAAGCAACAAAAGAGATAACACTTAAAAGTATCGATTTTCGGCATTTTGTTCTACAAAATAGCAATTTTAGACCGATCGGGGCCGCAATGTTATCGTTTAAAGTTCCTAGGACTATTAAAAGGTCATTTATATGGCCTCCCAGGTTCAGAAACATCGTACACTGGAGTATGGAGCAATACAGGAGCATGGTAAAGCACTCGTCCTTTATCGTGTATGCTGTTCATAGAAAGTCTATCTTTATTATAGACGATTTTTCAATAAAGCTAACATGCAGTTATTGCATAATTGCGTGAGTTGAGCAACTAATAAAGAGTGTCGCATTGTTGCGTGTCAGCTATTAGGGAAACAAGTAAATGGTTTTATTGGAAAAGGGGGTAAAACGTTTTCAAACTTCCCACGAGAAACGCTTTATATGAGTTGAATGAGCATTCTTATTAGTCCTTCCTCTGGAACAATATATATATACATATATATATATATATATATATATATATATATATATATATATATATATATATATATATATATAATATATATATATATATATATATATATATATATATATTATATATATATATATATATATATATATATATATATATATATATATATTATATATATATATATATATATATATATATATATATATATATATATATATATATATATATGGATGGATGAAAGGTTAAGTATGCAGTTTGGGTGCTGGGTGCTGAGGGATGAAAGCTCTCCTCTTATTATAGAAACTCTGTTTATTAATGAAATATCATTTTATTTTGAAAAACAAAGCCACTTATTCTCTTATTCCATGCCTTATTCCCTCATACCATCGTTATACATAGGGTGTAGGTTGAAGAGACTTTGCCCCCCCCCCTCATTCAGGATAAACCTGGATAAGGTGATAAGTAACTAGCAATCAAAACAAACCGAATTTAAATAAAAATAAACAAACGTTAAATGAAGTTTTTCAATTGAAAGTTTAGGATGACATTAAGATTTAAAATGAACTATCTGAATATGACCTCTATTCTGAATATGAGGTTGACTGCTCTCGCTCACCGAGCACACCTGCTGTTTACGTCAAAATTTGACCTTTTTTCTCGATACTTCAAGAACGAATGCTCTAATGCAAGGGCGTTTGAACAGGATAAAAAGTATGATCCATAATGCCTCAAGATTGGAAAGGCTTATCGATGCATATTTGTTTTGAACAATAACATTTTGAAATTAAATGTTGGCAAACTTAATGTTTTTTCTACCAATTTTTTTTCAGATATCAATTAGCTATATTTATTGCACTAAAAATACTTTCAGTAAAGCACTAGCAAAGTTGTAGGGTAAAGATCGGGGTTGAGGAGGGACGGGGTAACTCGCCTTATATAAGTGGTAATTTCTGTTCGTTTCAAGTCTTAATTCTGTTCTTTATATTCATTGGAAATTTGATACAGGTAATAGAATGGCATTCCGCTTTTGTGTTAAGAATGGCTGTGGTACGTTTCCCGTTCCTGAACTAGCATTTACCATAGCTTTTTTTGTGTTTCTGTTTTCTGTTTGTTTACCCTAAATTGATTCTTGGAATTCCAGAATACGCATATGTTTAGTAATGATTCTTTTCAAGGTTGAAACCGTAAAAATGCGTAGTTTAGGCGAAATATACCCTTATTTTTCTGAGGAGTGTCACTTTAGTATAGTCCTAGAGGGAGATTTATCCCGTCGTATGTTTACTAACCTCCATTAATTTTCCTTTGACTGATCCCATCAAGAGTGCCTCTCATGTTTCTCTATGTGTGGAATTCTAGAAATCTCAATTCTCTTAAAACTCATAACTATATGTCTTGCATATGTTCTTAGCTCTTTAGGACATGAGTGCAGTTTGGTAGATGAATTAACCGGGGGGATAACGTGAGTCGAAAGAATTTTCAATACGTTGATTTAATTAAATTTCGGACAACAAGCCAAACTGTGTCGAAAGGTGGGATGGCCTGGATGTTTAGACATTTTTAGCTTCGACTAGTCGAAAAGATCTTTCCCCAATCGGTTCAGCCCGATCTGGCGAGATTCCGCCTAATCAGTCGCTACTGGGAAACGAAACTACCAACTAAATGCTAAGGATAATTTTTTAACTTCTTTTGAGTTGTACGGACCTCGACCTTATTAATCATTTATGTATGTCCAGGAACAATACCTCTTGAAAGTCAAAGCTATGTTTCTGCTTTGGCTATCTCCCACAAAATTCCAAGTGTTGTTGACATTTTCTTCTAGAGCATTTGTTCGATTCATTTAAGGGTGTTCATCTTTTCTCTCTTCACTTTTAGGGTCACTTAGTAAAACTAATAGAAAACCCTGTTTTGTCTATCCTAAGTACATTTACGATCCACCTAAGTAATTTCTTAACGATATAGTTGTATACTGGGCTCGAACCATTTCCCTCGCAAGAACGAAGTATTTATACCAACTTGCAAGTACTCTGATCGCTCCAAATGGCATTTTAAGCCATAATTTGTTTATAGAGTATGCCTTCTCTAAGGAATTACCTTTAGAAGCTCCCCCTATTCTTCAAAGCTCTCCCTCAAACTCTTACAAGTCTGTCAGAATTCAGCATTGATCGTGGTTGCGGCATCCGCCACAACCTAGCAAAGGAATTGTTATAATAGACAGGCCAATTTGCTCTTACCCCTATCCCCCTCCCCTCCAAAGAAAATGTTTCTCTACGGGGATATACGCTAGGATCATAGTAAACGCAACTAATCTGCAAAACCCAAAGTGATAAAAATATTCTATAATTCATGGTTATAAACGTTTAAAAAGAATGTCCTTTGCAGAATTTTCACGATTCCTTTTGCTGCAAGTAATTAACAGTGTATTATTTAGGAAAATCATAATTAGTAAATTCAAAGCCACAGAAATGAGATTCAAGCCATAATAAGTAAGCAGGAAGGCGGAACATCTTTACCCTAAGCAGATGTAACACGGTAGCTAGCATGGTAAATTACTAGATAATAGTAGCTACTGGTTTAATGAACGCTTCCATCTCGCTATAGGTGCGTGGAAAGAATGAGGGGCGTAACAAAAATACTATTGTTTATCCAGAAGCTAATACGAGATCATAGCTAATTAGAAAATATACTTCTGCAGAAATCCTGACATATGTTATAGTTAGGGATATTTAAGCGACCGTAGTGCTCTGCTGAATTTGACAAATGTTAATGATCTTAATATCAAGTAAATCATTTAGGACGGGGGAGAATGAGTTCCTAATATTGAAGTAATTACAGAATCTGTGAAAGCCTATAAATAAAACACAACCATGGTAAAAAAGAATAGAATAAATTCTTAAAATCATGGTTTTCCTGCACAACCACCCCTCAGATTCCAAAAAATTGAAATGGCGGAAAGTTGCATGTTATTTGTGCCGAATCTCAATCTAAAATTGTCGCATTCATCCTGGAAAGTTTTCAAAAAAAAAAACCAAAAAACAAGAATTATCATGAATATTTACAATTGTTTGCGATAAAACCAGAAAAAATAAGATTGTGGTTGTAGCCTATGTGAAAATTTAAATTTGAAAATAAAACTTCGCAAGTATGTAACATAAATAATTTGTGAGACCACACTGGCTAAGCATGACAAAATACGAAAAGAAGTTTCGTAGAGAAGTAAGAAATAGCTTATTTCCAGCCATCCATAGACGTCATTTGGGGGGGGGGGGGTTGCCTCCAATAATTTTGAAAATGCAATTTATTAAGTAAACTCAAAAATGATAATTGGGTACTTACGTATTATAACGACCACACAAAGAAGTGAAGTTAGGTTAATTCTAATGAAATATGCCAAGATATGATGAAAATAAAATAATTTAGTAACAAAAATCATGGAAACTACAAGAGAGAATTATGGAAAGCAGGCCACGCAGAACGCATTAGATTAATTATGTAACCAAATCTATATATTAAATTAAATACAAAAATAAGTTTTTTCAACTGAAAGAAAGGAGCAACATTAAAACTTAAAACAAACAGAAATTATTACGTATATAAGGGGTTTGACCCCTCCTCAACACCTCGCTCGTTATGCTAAAGTTTTATTACTTTTAAAAAAGCATCTTATTGTTCTAATTAAACGGCCCTTGTGTTTCAGGAGTCATTCTTAAAAAATTGGGACAAAAATCAAACTTTAGCATTAAAAGCGAGGTGTTGAGGATGGGGCAATCCCCTTTATATGCGTAAGAATTTTTGTTCGTTATAAGTTTTAATATTGCTCCTTACTTTCAGTTGAAAAAAGTTTTTTTATTTAATTTTTTATCGTTTTTATATAATGTCAGAAAATCTGGCCCCACCTCCACGGAGAAACCCCATCCCCAGGAAATATCCTCTAGACAATTCGATCCCTGTATAAGTTTACTCTGGACAATTACTCTTAACCACCCCGCACGTAAAATAGAGACGGAAAAGAGAAAGCAAGACATAATACAAATTGTATAAAAATTCTGGCAAATTCCCTCAGTGCACAATTTACCCTGATAAGTTCACCCCCTGGAAACTTCCCTGCCCATGGAAAATCCCCCCGTAGAAAAAATCCCAGCAGAAAATTCGTCCTCTCCACCCGAAAATGTATGCATACATCCCAATAACAAATACTATGCGCAAATAATGGGCAAATTTATAATTTAGACTTTTCCCCTGGGGCTGTGGGGAGTCATGTTATTGACCCCCTCCCCATCCCCACCTTTACTGTGACCCTCTTTACGGTGAAGTTTGACTGTTTGTCCCAATTTTTTAAGAACGGCTCCTGAAGCACAAGGGCCGTTTAATTAGAATAGGAAGTTTTTTTTTTTCAAAGCGTTAAAAAGCCTTAGCGTAACGAGCAAGGTATTGGGGAGGGGAGAATCCCCCTCATATACGGAATAATATCTTTTCGTTTTGAGTTATAATGTTGCTCCTTACTTTCAGTATATAAAAAAAACTGGTTTTCTGTTTACTCTCATCAAAGATAACACCGTTTTCATGGTTCACTGTGCCAATCATATTGCGGTTTTAAACACTGCCGTCGCAACTGTAAAAAACAAACCATAACCGAGCGTCTCCTACCTAGTGGTAACTATTTTTGAAAGTGGATGATCAGTCGGCATTTTCATGCTGAAAGTCTTGCTTAATAAGTAATTTTCTGTTTATTGTAAATTGAGTAAGTGATAAGGTGATAAGTTTTTGATATCTTAGAGATTTTTACTTGAAAAAAAAACTTGGTCGTTTTGAACTGTTTGTGTATTGTTAAGCCTAAACCTATCAACATTTCAGTTAGCCCAGAAACCGGAGCTTGGTAACCGGAGCTTGGAAACACGTTTTACGGTACTTATTTAGTTACCGGTCAACACGCGAGAATTGTATTGCGAACATAAGATCAGATAACCGGTTATTCTCCAATGCCTAGTGGTTTCCGCTGCCTTTTGAGGTATTGCTCACTCCGTGAAAAATGTTTAAACTTTATTTTTTAGGGGTTACAGGGGCCAAAAAAGGTACCTAGGTTAGGTTACGTATTTAATATATGCTATGCTCCCCCCCCCCCTAATGTGCAAACATATAGCCCAAATTTGTTTCTAAACTATTATATTTTTATCATACTTCGTTTTTTTTTCATTAGCATTAACCAAACTTCACTTCTCGAGTGTTGCCCGATAACTAAATAAGTACCCATTTTACAGTTGACTAGGGTTTGTCAGAAAGAATTAAACAGCATTTAGAAAATAATCGACTTGGTCTACAGCTTATTTACTTTTACAGTAAGTTATTTACTGCTTACTACTTTTACAGCAATCTTGCCTTAGATTCATAAATTTACATTTACAATTTTAAAATTAGAATTTAATGCCACGAAACTTGAAGGTCTCAAGCACATCTGAAAAACCTTGGCAAAAGTAGGGATGGGTAAGTAGGCACTGTACGAACACATGTGCTGCCATCTATAATTGAGTCTAACGCTAACAGGACATAATTTATTCATGGATTAGCGATCCACTAAAGGGTCAATGACACCTTTTTCAAGGTCAATTTATTTGTTGCTTCTAAGTGTAATGACTCCGGGACGAAGTTTGCACATGCGCACTGAATTCTAACGGGGCAATGTATTGATCCACTAGAGGAGAAGTAGTTTTCTGAGAAATTGATTTACATAATCGAAGGGGAATTATTGATCCACGAAAGGGGAATTAAGAAATAATATGGCTTCTCTGATCCTTAGGTCTGAGAGATAAATGGTCTTTAGTGGCAGAGATAAATTAACATTCTATTGTTAAATATGGCTCCTCTGGTCTTTAGGCTTAGCGATGAATTCAGGAATTAATATTCTTCCGAAGTCTTAATAATGCAACTTGATTCTTGATCTCATCTCTTGGATAACATAGATTTAAGATATTTCTAAGTGCAACAGATACAGAGGGGAATGCATATGGCTTCACTTAGGGGAAGAGATGAAGCATTTAGTTTGCAGTGTATATGCGATATGTAATTTAAAATTGTTTAGATCAGAAAGATAAATTAATATTCTATCGAAACCTTAATAGTGTAGCTAGGAACACCTTAGAGATGAAGACAGATTGAATATATTTTACGCGGGAAATGGTTTCCTGGGAATTTCAAATGGGACAGCGCAGGGATGCCGAAACAAAGGAACACGCAGAAATTACTTTTGAGGATTATTTGGGCGAAACACTTTGAGACATTTTAGGGATTTTTTGGGCGAAACAGTTTGAGTCAGTTCAGAGGATGATTTGGGGTGAAAATCCTGTGGTCGTTATAATTCATAAGTTCCATTTGAACAGTGTTGTAAGGTCCCCTACTCCAACCCCAAAGAGTCCCTCCCCGGGCCCCCCAAAGGCTCCCAAGACCCCCAAAGGCCCCCGGGCACCCCAAAGGCCCCCAGGGCCCCCAAAGCCCCCCGGGTCCCAAAGGGCCCTCTCAAGGCCCCAAAGGGCCCTCTCCAGGCCCAAAGACCTCCCCTTCCCCTCCTTCCCCTCCCCATCCTCCCCCTCCCCACCCCCTTCAAGAGTTGGAATATTTCACTAGTGGTATTTCGTGGTTTACCATGTCACTGCTACATTCTCTCGATGTTTCAAAGTTCATTTTGGATCTTTTTCGTTGAAATGCAAGAGTTGGATTATTTCAGTAGTGTTTTTCATGGTTTACCATGTCACTGTTACATTCTCTTGATGTTTCAAAGTTTATTTTGGATTTTTTTTTGTTGAAATGTAAGAGTTGGAATATTTCAGTAGTGTTTTGTTGTGGTTTATTTTGGCACTGGTACATTCTCTTGTTGTTTCAAAGTTCATTTTAGATATTTTTCATTGAAATGCAAGAGTTGGAATATTTCAGTAGTGTTTTCTTGTGGTTTACCAAGTCACTGTTACATTCTCGTGATGTTTCAAAGTTCAATTTGGATCTTTTTCGTTGAAATACAAGAGTTGTAATATTTCAGTAGTGTTTCGTCATGGTTTACCATGTCACTGTTACATTCTCTTGATGTTTTAAAGTTCATTTCGGATTTTTTTCGTTGAAATGTAAGAGTTGGAATATTTCAGTAGTGTTTGTTGTGGTTTACCTAGTCACTGTTACATTCTCATGATGTTTCAAAGTTCATTTCAGATTTTTTTTTCCTTGAAATGTAAGAGTTGGAACATTTCAGTAGTGTTTGTTGTGGTTTACCTAGTCACTGTTACATTCTCTTGATGTTTCAAAGTTCAGTTTAGATTTTTTTTTTTTGTTGAAATTCAAGAGTTAGATTATTTATTAGTGTTTTGTCGTGGTTTACCATGTCACTGTTACATTCTCTTGATGTTTCAAAGTTCATTTCGGATTTTTCTCGTTGAAATGCAAGAGTTGGAACATTTCAGTAGTGTTTGTCGTGGTTTACCTAGTCACTGGTACATTCTTTTGATGTTTCAAAGTTCATTTTAGATTTTGTTTGTTGAAGTGTAAGAGTTGGAATATTTCAGTAGTGTTTTGTCGGGGTTTACCTTATCACTGATACATTCTGTTGATGTTTCAAAGTTCATTTTATATTTTTTTTCTGTTGAAAAGCAAGAGTTAGATTATTTCAGTACGTCTTTGGTCGTGGTTTACCATGTCACTGTTACATTCTCTTGATGTTACAAAGTTCATTTTGGATTTTTTCGTTGAAATGCAAGAGTTGGAATATTTCAGTAGTGTTTGTCGTATTTTACCTAGTCACTGTTACATTCTCTTGATTTTTCAAAGTTCATTTTGGATTTCCTTCATTGAAATGTAAGAGTTGGAATATTTCAGCAGTTTTTTGTCGTGGTTTACCTTGTCACTGTTACATTCTCTTGATTTTTCAAAGTTAATTCTAGATTTTTTTTCCTGGAAATGTACGAGTTGGAATATTTCAGTAGTGTTTTGTTGTGGTTTATCTAGTCACTGTTACATTCTCTTTGATTTTTCAAAGTTCACTTTAGATTTTTTCCTGGAAATGTAAGAGTTGGAATATTTCAGTAGTGTTTGTTGGGGTTTACCTAGTCACTGTTACATTCTCTTGATGTTTCAAAGTTCATTTTGGATTTTTCCTTTAAATGTAAGAGTTGGATATTTCAGTTGTGTTTGTTGTGGTTTACCTGTCATTGTTACATTCCCTTGATGTTACAAAGTTCATTTTGGATTTTTTCGTTGAAATGCAAGAGTTGGAATATTTCAGTAGTGTTTTGTAGTGGTTTACCTTGTCACTCTTACATTCTCTTGATGTTACAAAGTTCATTTTGGATTTTTTCGTTGAAATGTAAGAGTTGGATTATTTCAGTAGTGTTTGTTGTGGTTTACCATGTCACTGTTACATTCTCTTGATGTTTCAAAGTTCAGTTTTGATTTTTTTCGTTTAAATGCAAGAGTTAGATTATTTCAGTAGTGCTTTGTCGTGGTTTACCTTGTTACTGTTACATTCTCATGATGTTTCAAAGTTCATTTTAGATTTTTTTCGTTGAAATGTAAGAGTTGGAATATTTCAATAGTGTTTTGTTGTGGTTTACCTTGTCACTGTTACATTCTCTTGATTTTTCAAAGTTCATTTGGTTTTCTTTCGTTGAAATGTAAGAGATGGAATACTTCAGTAGAGTTTGTTGTGGTTTACCTAGTTACTGTTACATTCTGAAGATGTTTCAAAGTTCATTTTGATTTTTTTCCTGGAAATATAAGAGTTGGAATATTTCAGTACTGTTTTCTCATGGTTTACCTTGTCATGTTTTGTCGTGCTTTACCATGTCACTGCTACATTCTCTTTATTTTTCAGATTTTATTTTGGATTTCTTTTATTGAAATGCATGAGTTGGAATATTTCAGTAGTGTATTGTCGTCGTTTACCTTGTAACTATTACATTCTGAATATGTTTCGAAGTTCATTTTAGATTTTTTTCCTTGAAATGTAAGAGTTGGAATATTTCAGTAGTGTTTTGTCGTGGTTTACCTTGTCACTGTTACATTCTCATGATTTTTCAAAGTTCATTTTGGATTTCTTTCGTTGAAATGTAAGAGTTGGAATATTTCAGTAGTGTTTTTCATGGTTTACCATGTCACTGTTACATTCTCTTGATGTTTCAAAGTTCATTTGGATTTTTTTTCCTTGAAAGGTAAGAGTTGGAATATTTCACTACTGTTTTTCATGGTTTACCATGTCACTGTTACATTCTCTTGATGTTTCAAAGTTCATTTTTGATTTTTTTTTTCAATGAAATGCATGAGTTAGATTATTTCAGTAGTGTTTTGTCGTCGTTGCCCTTGCCACTGTTACATTCTGAAGATGTTTCAAAGTTCATTTTAGATTTTTTCATTGAAATGTAAGAGTTGGAATATTTCATTAGTGTTTGTTGTGGTTTACCTAGTCACTGTTACATTCTCTTGATGTTTCAAAATTCATTTTAGATTTTTCTGTTGAAATTTAAGAGTTGGAATATTTCAGTAGTGTTTTGTAGTGGTTTACCTTGTCACTGTTACATTCTTTTGATGTTTCAAAGTTCATTTTGGATTTTTTTCGTTGAAATGTAAGAGTTGGATTATTCAGTAGTGTTTTGTCGTGGTTTACCTTGTCACAATTACATTCTCTTGATGTTTCAAAGTTCATTTTGGATTTTTTTCGTTGAAATGCAAGAGTTGGAATATTTCATTAGTGTTTGTTGTGGTTTACCTAGTCACTGTTACATTCTCTTGATGTTTCAAAGTTCATTTTAGGTTTTTTTTGTTGAAATGTGAGAGTTCGATTATTTCAGCAGTATTTTGTAGTGGTTTACCTTGTCACTGTTACATTCTCTTGATGTTTCAAAGTTCATTTTAGGTTTTTTTTTGTTGAAATGTGAGAGTTAGATTATTTCAGCAGTGTTTTGTAGTGGTTTACCTTGTCACTCTTACATTCTCTTGATGTTACAAAGTTCATTTTGGATTTTTTTCGTTGAAATGTAAGAGTTGGCTTATTTCAGTAGTGTTTTGTCGTGGTTTACCATGTCACTGTTACATTCTCTTGATGTTTCAAAGTTCATTTTAGATTTTTACGTAAAAATTTAAGAGTTGGAATATTTCAATAGTGTTTTGTCGTGGTTTACCTTGTCACTGTTACAATCTCTTGATTTTTCAAAGTTCATTTTGGATTTCTTTCGTTGAAATGTATGAGTTGGAATATTTCAGTAGTGTTTGTTGTTGTTTGCCCTTGCCACTGTTACATTCTGAAGATGTTTCAAAGTTCATTTTAGATTTTTTTCATTGAAATGTAAGAGTTAGATTATTTCAGTAGTGTTTTGTCGTGGTTTACCTTGTCACTGTTACATTCTCATGATTTTTCAAAGTTCATCTTGGATTTCTTTCGTTGAAATGTAAGAGTTGGAATATTTCAGTAGGGTTTTTCACGGTTTACCTTGTCATTGTTACATTCTCATGATTTTTCAAAGTTCATCTTGGATTTCTTTCGTTGAAATGTAAGAGTTAGAATGTTTCAGTAGTGTTTTGTCGTGGTTTACCTTGTCATTGTTACATTCTCTTGATTTTTCAAAGTTCATTTTAGAATTTTTTTCGTTGAAATGTAAGAGTTGGAATATTTCATTAGTGTTTGATGTGGTTTACCTAGTCATTGTTACATTCTCTTGATGTTTCAAAGTTCATTTTAGATTTTTCTGTTGAAATTTAAGAGTTGGAATATTTCAGTAGTGTTTTGTAGTGTTTTACATTCTCTTGATGTTTCAAAGTTCATTTTGATTTTTTTTTTTGTTGAAATGTAGGAGTTGGAATATTTAAGTAGTGTTTTGTCATGGTTTACCTTGTCTCTGTTACATTCTCTTCATGTTTCAAAGCTCATTTCGGATCTTTTTTTGTTGAAATGTAAGAGTTAGAATATTTCAGTAGTGTTTGTCGTGGTTTACCTTGTCACTGTTACATTCTCTTGATGTTTCAGAGTTCATTTTAGATTTTTTTTTCTTTGAAATGTAAGAGTTGGAATATTTCAGTACTGTTTTGTCATGGTTTACCTTGTCACAGTTACATATTCTTGATTTTTCAAAGTTCATTTTGGATTTCTTTCGTTGAAATGCAAGAGTTGGAATATTTCAGTAGTGCTTTGTCGTGGTTTACCTTGTCACTGTTACATTCTCTTGATGTTTCAAAGTTCATTTTGATTTATTTTGTTGAAATGTAGGAGTTGGAATATTTCAGTAGTCTTTTGTCATGGTTTACTTTGTCCCTGTTCCATTCTCTTGATGTTTCAAAGCTCATTTCGGATCTTTTTTTGTTGAAATGTAAGAGTTAGAATATTTCAGTAGTGTTTGTCGTGGTTTACCTTGTCACTGTTATATTCTCTTGATGTTTCAGAGTTCGTTTTGGGTTTTTTCTTTGAAATGCAAGAGTTGGAATATTTCAGTAGTGTTTTGTCGTGGTTTACCTTGTCACTGTTATATTTTCTTGATGTTTCAAAGTTCATTTTGATTTTTTTTGTTCAAATGTAGGAGTTGGAATATTTCAGTAGTGTTTTGTCATGGTTTACCTTGTCTCTGTTACATTCTCTTGATGTTTCAAAGTTAATTTAGGATTTTTTTTTTGTTGAAATGTAAGAGTTGGAATATTTCAGTAGTGTTTGTCGTGGTTTACCTTGTCACTGTTATATTCTCTTGATGTTTCAGAGTTCGTTTTGGGTTTTTTCTTTGAAATGCAAGAGTTGGAATATTTCAGTAGTGTTTTGTCATGGTTTACCTCGTCACTGTTACAGTTACATTCTTGTCACTGTTACAGTTACAGCCTACGTACGCGCGCGTACGTAGGCTGTATCTAACCTACCCTAATCTAACCTAACCTATTGAACTTTAAAAAATCAAGAGAATGTAACAGTGACTAGGTAAACCACAACATACACTACTGAAATATTCCAGCTCTTACATTTCAACAAAAAAATTCTAAAATGAACTTTGAAACATCAAGACAATGTGACAGTGACAAGGTAAACCACGATAAAACACTACTCAAATATTCCAACTCCTGCATTTCAACGAAAAAAATCCAAAATGAACTTTGAAAAATCAAGAGAATGTAACATTGACAAGGTAAACCATGACAAAACACTAATGAAATATTCCAACTCCTTCATTTCAACAAAAAAATTCAAAATGAACTTTGAAACATCAAGGGAATGTAACAGTGACAAGGTAAACCACGAAAAAACACCACTGAAATATTCCAACTCATGCATTTCAACGAAAAAAATCCAAAATGAACTTTGAAAAATCAAGAGAATGTAACAGTGACAAGGTAAACCACGACAAAACACTATTGAAATATTACAACTCTTGCATTTCAACTAAAAAAATAAAAAATGAACTTTGAAACACCAAGAGAATGCAACAGTGGCAAGATAAATCACGACAAAACACTACTAAAATATTCCAACTCTTGCATTTCAACGAAAAAATCCTTGCAAAAAAAAAAATCAAAAATGAACTTTGAAACATCAAGAGAATGTAACAGTAACAAGGTAAACCACAAAAAACACTACTGAAATATGATAACTCTTGCATTTCAACAAAAAAAAATTCAAAATGAACTTTGAAACATCAAGAGAATGTAACAGTGACAAGGTAAACCACGAGAAAACAGTAGTGAAATATTCCAACTCTTACATTTCAAGGAAAAAATAATCCAAATGAACTATTCCTGAAATATTCCAACTTTTATATTTCAACGAAAGAAATCCAAGATGAACTTTGAAAAATCATGAGAATGTAACAATGACAAGGTAAACCACGACAAAACACTGCTGAAATATTCCAACTCTTACAATTCAATGGAAAAAATCTAAAATGAACTTTGAAACATCTTCAGAATGTAACAGTGGCAAGGTCAACCACGAAAAAACCCTAGTGAAATAATCTAACTCATGCATTTCATTGAAAAAAAGAAATCAAAAATGAACTTTGAAACATCAAGAGAATGTAAAAGTAACAAGGTAAACCACAACAAACACTACTGAAATATGACAACTCTTGCATTTCAACGAAAAAAAAAATCCAAAAAGAACTTTGAAACATCAAGAGAATGTAACAGTGACAAGGTAAACCATGAGAAAACAGTAGTGAAATATTCCAACTCTTACATTTCAAGGAAAAAATAATCCAAATGAACTTTGAGACATCAAGAGAATGTAACAGTGACATGGTAAACCACGACAAAACACTACTGAAATATTCCAACTCTTACATTTCAATGAAAAAAATCTAAAATGAACTTTGAAACATCAAAAGAGTGTAACAGTGACAAGGTAAACCACTACATAACACTACTGAAATATTCTAACTGTTACATTTCAACAAAAAAAAATCTAAAATGAAGGAACACGAAGAGAATGTAACAGTGACTAGGTAAACCACAACAAACACTACTGAAATATTCCAACTCATACATTTCAGCGAAAGAAATCCAAAATGAACTTTGAAAAATCAAGAGAATGTAACAGTGACAAGGTAAACCACGACAAAACACTACTGAAATATTCCAACTCTTACATTTCAATGGAAAAAATCTAAAATGAACTTTGAAACGTCAAGAGAATATAACAGTGACAAGGTAAACCGCGACAAAACACTACTGAAATAATCTAACTCTTGTATTTCAACTAAAAACAAAATAAAAAATGAACTTTGAAACATCAAGAGAATGTAGCAGTGACAAGGTAAACAACGACAAAACACTACTAAAATATTCAAACTCTTGCATTTCAACGAAAAAAGATCTAAAATGAACTTTGAGACATCAAGAGAATATAACAGTGACAAGGTAAATCACGACAAAACACTACTGAAATATTCCAACTCTTGCATTTCAATGAAAGAAATCTAAAATGAACTTTGAAACATCAAAAGAGTGTAACAGTGACAAGGTAAACCATGACAAAAACACTACTGAAATATTCCAACTGTTACATTTCAACAAAAAAAAATCTAAAATAAACTTTGGAACATCGAAGAGAATGTAACAGTGACAAGGTAAACCACAACAAACACTACTGAAATATTCCAACTCTTGCATTTCAATGAAAAGAAATCTAAAATGAACTTTGAAACACCAAGAGAATGCAACAGTGGCAAGATAAATCACGACAAAACACTACTAAAATATTCCAACTCTTGCATTTCAACGAAAAAATCCTTGCAAAAAAAAAAATCAAAAATGAACTTTGAAACATCAAGAGAATGTAACAGTAACAAGGTAAACCACAAAAAAGACTACTGAAATATGATAACTCTTGCATTTCAACAAAAAAAAATTCAAAATGAACTTTGAAACATCAAGAGAATGTAACAGTGACAAGTTAAACCACGAAAAAACAGTAGTGAAGTATTCCAACTCTTACATTTCAAGGAAAAAATAATCCAAATGAATTATTCCTGAAATATTCCAACTCTTATATTTCAACGAAAGAAATCCAAGATGAACTTTGAAAAATCATGAGAATGTAACAATGACAAGGTAAACCACGACAAAACACTACTGAAATATTCCAACTCTTACATTTCAATGGAAAAAAATCTAAAATGAACTTTGAAACATCTTCAGAATGTAACAGTGGCAAGGTCAACCACGAAAAAACCCTACTGAAATAATCTAACTCATGCATTTCATTGAAAAAAAGAAATCAAAAATGAACTTTGAAACATCAAGAGAATGTAAAAGTAACAAGGTAAACCACAACAAACACTACTGAAATATGACAACTCTTGCATTTCAACGAAAAAAAAAATCCAAAAAGAACTTTGAAACATCAAGAGAATGTAACAGTGACATGGTAAACCACGACAAAACACTACTGAAATATTCCAACCCTTACATTTCAATGAAAAAAATCTAAAATGAACTTTGAAACATCAAAAGAGTGTAACAGTGACAAGGTAAACCACTACAAAACACTACTGAAATATTCTAACTGTTACATTTCAACAAAAAAAAATCTAAAATAAACTTTGGAACACGAAGAGAATGTAACTGTGACTAGGTAAACCACAACAAACACTACTGAAATATTCCAACTCATACATTTCAGCGAAAGAAATCCAAATTGAACTTTGAAAAATCAAGAGAATGTAACAGTGACAAGGTAAACCACGACAAAACACTATTGAAATATTCCAACTCTTACATTTCAACGAAAAAAATCTAAAACGAACTTTGTAACATCAAGAGAATGTAAAAGTGACAAGGTAAACCACTACAAAACGCTACTGAAGTAATCTAACTCTTAAATTTCAACTAAAAACAAAATAAAAAATGAACTTTGAAACATCAAGAGAATGTAGCAGTGACAAGGTAAACAACGACAAAACACTACTAAAATATTCCAACTCTTGCATTTCAACGAAAAAGATCTAAAATGAACTTTGAGACATCAAGAGAATATAACAGTGACAAGGTAAATCACGACAAAACACTACTGAAATATTCCAACTCTTGCATTTCAATGAAAGAAATCTAAAATGAACTCTGAAAAATTAAGAAAATGTAACAGTGACATGGTAAACCACGACAAAACACCACTGAAATAATCCAACTCTTACATTTGAACGAAAAAAAATCCAAAACGAACTTTGTAACATCAAGAGAATGTAAAAGTGACAAGGTAAACCACTACAAAACGCTACTGAAGTAATCTAACTCTTAAATTTCAACAAAAAAACTAAAATGAATGAAACATCAAGAGAATGGAACAATAACAAGGTAAACCACAACAAACACTACTGAAATATTCCAACTCTTATATTTCAACGAAAAAAATCCAAAACGAACTTCGAAGCATCAAAAGAGTGACAGAGACAAGGAAAACCTCTAAAAAACACTACTGAAATATTCCAACTCTTACACTTCAACAAAAAAAAAAAAAAAATCTAAAATGAACTTTGAAACATCAAGAGAATGTACCAGTGACTAGGTAAACCACGACAAACACTACTGAAATATTCCAACTCTTGCATTTCAACGAAAAAAATCCGAAATGAACTTTGAAACATCAAGAGAATGTAACAGTGAAATGGTAAACCACGACAAAACACTAATGAAATAATCTAACTCTTGCATTTGAACAAAAAAAAAATCTAAAATGAACTTTGAAACATCAAGAGAATGTAACAGTGACTAGGTAAAGCACAACAAAACACTACTGAAATATTCCATTTCTTACATTTCAAGGAAAGAAAAATCTAAAATGAACTTTGAAACATCATGAGAATGTAACAGTGACTAGGTAAACCACAACAAACACTACTGAAATATTCTAACTCTTACATTTCAATGAAAGAAACCCAAAATGAACTTTGAAACATCAAGAGAATGTAACATTGACAAGGTAAACCATGAGAAAACACTACTCAAATAATCCAACTCTTGCATTTCAACGACAAAGATCCAAAATGAACTTTGAAACATCAAGAGAATGTAACAGTGACATAGTAAACCATGACAAAACACTACTGAAATATTCCAACTCTTGCATTTCAACGAAAAAGATCCAAAATGAACTTTGAAACATCAAGAGAATGTACCAGTTACATGTTAAACCACGAGAAAACTCTACTGAAATATTCCAACTCTTGCATTTCAACGAAAAAAATCTAAAATGAACTTTGAAACATCAAGAGAATATACCAGTGCCAAGGTAAACCACAACAAAACACTACTGACATATTCCAACTCTTACATTTCAACAAAAAAAAAAATCCAAAATGAACTTTGAAACATCAAGAGAATGTAACAGTGACATGGTAAACCATGAAAAAACACTACTGAAATAATCCAACTGTTGCATTTCAACGAAAAAGATCCAAAATGAACTTTGAAGCATCGAGAGAATGCAACAGTGACATGGTAAACCACGACAAAACAATAGTGAAATATTCCAACTCTTGAAGGGGTGGGGAGGGGAGGGGGAGGAGGGGAGGGGAGTGGGAGGGGGAGGAAGGGGAAGGTAGGGGGGCTCTTTTGGGCCTGGGGAGCCTTTGGGGGGCCCGGGGGGCCTTTGGGGGGCCAAGGGGGAGGGGGTCCTTTGGGGTTGGGGTAGGGGACCTTACAACACTGTTCAAATGGAACTTGTCAATTATAACGACCATAGAGTTTCACCCCAAATCATCCTCTGAAATGTCTCAAACTGTTTCGCCCAAAAAATCCCTAAAATGTCTCAAAGTGTTTCGCCCAAATAATTCCCTAAAGTAATTTCTGCGTGTTCCTTTGTTTCGGTATCCCTGCGCTGTCACATTTGAAATTCCCAGGAAACCATTTCCCGCGTAAAATATATTCAATCTGTCTTCATCTCTAAGTTGTTACTAGCTACACTATTAAGGTTTCGATAGAATATTAATTTATCTCTCTGATCTAAATAATTTTAAATTACATATCGCATATACACTGCAAACTAAATGCTTCATCTCTTCCCCTAAGTGAAGCCATATTCATTCCCATCTGTATCTGTTGCACTTAGAAACGTCTTAAATCTATGTTATCCAAGAGATGAAATCAAGAATCAAGTTGCATTTTAAGACTTCGAAAGAATATTAATTCCTGAATTTATCGCTAAGCCTAAAGACAAGAGAAGCCATATTTAAAAATAGAATATTAATTTATCTCTGTCACTAAAGACTATTTATCTCTCAGACCTAAAGTTCAGAGAAGCAATATTATTTCTTAATTCCCCTTTTGTGGGTCAATAATTCCCCGTCGATTATGTAAATCAATTTCTCAGAAAACTACTTCCCCTCTAGTGGATCAATACATTGCCCCGTTAGAAATCAGTGCGCATGTGCAAACTTCGCCCCGGAGTCATTACACTTAGAAACAACAAATAAATTGACTTTGAAAAAGTTGTCATTGACCCGCTTGTGGATCGCTAATCCATGAATAAATTATGTCCTGTCAGCGTTAGACTCAATTATAAATGGCAGCACATGTGTTCGTACAGTGCCTTCTTAACCATCCCTACTGGCAAAACACAATGCACAGAAGACGAAAGATTATCAGATAAACATGTAAAAACTTGAAGCCTGACATTGTTTGCGTACAGTTGCAGAGGATTAAGCTTCACTCGTCCTTGTAACCAACTTTCAAATTTCTGATTGACAATTGCTTTCGGTGGTTGGGCATCTGATTTTAGTCAGCGGGTGATTTTGAAAAATATAATAAGGGTGTTGGGAGGCAAAACAAATTTTCCCAAAGTCGTGACCTATCTAGATAGTTTTTTCACACTAGAAAATGTTAGTGTGTCAATTTCAAGAAAAAAAAATAGAGTGCCGTTTTTGAAAGTGCATATAGAACCGTAATATTTGTTCAGAAGAGAGTTTCCTGAGACAAATTCTATCCTTTGCATTATTATTGTGTGAATAACAACATAGTTGGGGTTAATTTTATTTTATTGTTTTTGTTCGTCAAAATAATTTTATGATAGCCAGATCAGAGCTACGCTAGACATTTGTGTGCATGAAACTTTCTCAGTTAATTGTGGGGTCTCACAAGGTTTGATTTTCCAATCCTTCATGTTTGCAGATTTCAGAAGCGCTCCATAAAAAAAGAGGAATTTTTTCAGGTGTATCAACAGATCTTGCATTTTAATATTCAAAAGCTACTTGTTTTTCTTTATCATAGGCAGCGCAATAGCGCTGCCTAAGTAAAGAACGATGTTGGCACAATGTATTATTTTTTTTTCTTGGTCTTAGACCAGGGCACTTCGTATCGAAGGAGTTGTCGTAGAAACTTCAAAAAGGGCTCATTCGATTGGAAATTGGAGTGGCTAGCGCCCTTTTTAATAGTCGAAAGTGACTGGAGGGCAACTGGCCCCCCCACCCATCATTCCCCAAAACACATCCAATCAAAATTTTGAGATAGCCATTTTGTTCAGCGTAGTTGATTTCCAAATAGAAAATTTGTTTTTGAGGAGGTCACTCCCCCACAACCCTCATGGCAAGGGTTTTAAGTTATGCCTTGGAGGCATATAAGAACGCTGTTGGCAAAATGTATTATTTATTGTTTTTTCCTTTAGATCAGGGCACTTCGTATCGAAAAAGTTGTCGTAGAAACTTCGAAAAGGGCTCGTTTAATTGGAAATTGGAGTGGCTTGTGCCCTTTTTAATAGTCGAAAGTGATAGGAAGGCAACTAACCTATGCCCACCATTCTATGGGCATACCCCACCATTCTATGGGCCCACCCCTTCTATGCCCACCATTTCCCGAAAACACATCTAATCAAAATTCTGAGATAGCCGTTATGCTCAGCGTAGTTGATTTCCAAATAGAAATTATGCTTTTGAGGAGGAAACTCTGTCACAGCCCTTAGGGCAAGGGTTTTAAGTTAAGGCCTGGGGGCATATAAGTTTTTTATAGAAAACGTTGTCGTAGAAACTTCAAAAAAGGCTCATTCAATTGGAAATTCGAAGGATAGTGCCCTTATTAATAGTTGAAAGTGATTAGAGGGCAACTAACCCCCCTCTCACGCCCACCTTTTCCCCAAACACATGCAATCAAAATTTGAAGATAGCCATATTGTTTAACGTAGTTGAAAGTTCTGGAAATTAGGTCTTTGAGGATGACAAACCCCCACAACCTTCAGGGCAAGGGTTGTTAGTTATGCCCTAGGGGCATATAAGGTTTTTATAGAACGCGTTGTCGTAGAAACTTCAAAAAGGGCTCATTCGATTGGAAATTGAAATGACTAGTGCCATTTTTAATAGTCGAAAGTGATTGGAAGGCAACTAACACCCCTTCCACGCCCACCATTTCCCAAACTCATCCAATCAAAATTGTGAGATAGTGTTTTTGTTCCTCGCAGTTTAAAGTTCAGGAAATTATATCTTTGAGCAGGGCACTCCCCCCACAGTCTTCAGGGCAAGAGTTATAAGTTATGGCCTGGGGGCATATAAGTTTTTACTGAAATCTTTGTCGTATAAGCTTGAGAAAGGGCTCATTCGATTGGAAATTCAAAGGTCTAGTGTCCTTTTTAATAGTCGAAAGTGCAACTAACCCCCCTCTCACGCCCACCTTTTCCGCAAACACATCCAATCAAAATTTTTAAATAGCAATTTTGTTCAGCGTAGCTGATTTTCAGATAAAAATTATGTTTTTGAGGAGGACACTCCTCCACAGCCCTCGGGGCAAGGGTTGTAAGTTATGCCCTGGGGGCATATGAGGTTTTTATAGAAAGCGTTGTCGTAGAAACTTCAAAAAAGGCTAATTCGATTGGAAATTCAAAGAGCTAGTGCCCTTTTTAATAGTCGAAAGTGATTGGAGGGCAACACTTTCTATAAGCACCTTATATGCCCCCAGGGCATAAATTACAACCCTTACCCTTAGGGCTGTGAGGGTGGTTGTCATCCTCTAATACCTAATTTTCAGAACTTTCAAATACGTTAAACAAAATAACTATCTCAAAATTTTGATTGGATGTGTTTGGGAAAATAATGGGCGTGAGAGGGACGTTAGTGGCTCTCCATTCACTTTCAACTATTAAAAAAGGCATTAGCATTTTCAATTTCCAATCGAATGAGCCCTTTTGAAGTTTCTACGACAACATTTTCAATAAAAACCTTATACGCCCCCAGGACATAAATTACAACCCTTGCCCTGAGGACTGGGGGTGGGGTTCATCCTCAAAGACCTAAGTTCCATAACTTTCTGTAACGTTGAACAAAATGGCTATCTGAAAATTTTGATTGGATGTGTTTGGAGGAATGGTGGGCGTCAGAGGGGGTTTGTTACCCTCCAATCACTTTCAAATATTAAAAAGAGCACTAGCCCTCTCAATTTCCAATTGAATGAGCCCCTTTAGAAGTTTTTACGATAACTCTATCTATAAAAACCTTATATAGCTTCGAAAAAAACTTTACTTGAAAATATACTTTACTGAAAAAATACAAATGAATGTGCGTTGTCAGTTTAATATACATATACTGATATTTAGTAATCAAAATGTTATTATTATTTGATTTATTAAAGTTTTAAAAGTAAAAACATTTATATTTATTTCAGTAAAGTGCAAATTATTTTCTGGCCCTGGGAAGGCATAGAGGGTTTTGCACCCAACTTATGTTAATTTCTGCTCGTTTTGAGTTTGACTCGGTTATTTATTGTAATTTCTTTTCGTTTTGGGTTTCATTTTATTTATCGATGCTGATTTGCGGTAATTTCACGCTTGGTAGATTGTTTGATTTTATTTTTTCTTATTTTTTTTTTAATGGAGCTCTTTTCTTTGAAAAACTTATTTTGTGGAAAAAGTTTTTTGAATCAATTTTTAAATAGAGAGAAAACCTAAAATACTTTGACCAGAATATTTGTATCAATGTCTTTTTTTTTCAAATTCATTCTATTGGCCTCTTTATTATAACTATCTGACGGACATTCCGTACAATCCATTGAAAAAAGAGTAATCGAACAATAATAATAAAAAAAAACACAATATAAAAGAATAAATCGTTGATTGCTACACTTGAATTGCATATACTAGCATATACTGGTTTTTATTAAATTCTAAACTTGTGGCTTGAGGAATACCTAATAATAAGGTAGAGCTGAAACAATTTCTCGATCTACCAGTCAAAGCGATTCAAGTTTAGACCGATTGTCCTGTCATTTCAATTTTATATTTTTCTGGTAAATAAACCAGTTCATTTAAAATGCCAACGAACAGGCGCTTAGTGTAATATCTTTACGAGCTTTTATCATTGTCATAAAAAGAATTTATATGTAAGCATAGATTTTGAGAGATGATCATCACAAAGGTTACCACAGGGGTATTAAACACACAGGGGTACCACAGGGGTTACCACTGTGGTAAAGGTTACCACAGGGTATATAAAAACGTATATCTTTCTACGGGCTGATCATCTAATTTGACCAACTGTTGTCACCAAAATTATTTGGCAGTGTAGTTTTATTTCTACAACAATTAAGTTTATTAAGCAAAATACGGTAAAATAAATATAATGTAAAAAAAATCTTGCACTTATTTTGATTTATTTCCTATAGAAGACTAATAGCTTATTTTTCCTTAATCTAAATAAAGGAAGAATACGACTACGCAGATTACAGGCTCAATTCATCCTGTGTGTCTTACATTTACAAGAACTGCCCGCCTATATATATTCATATTTACATATTTACTTATATTTACATGTTCATGAGATAAGTTGAATAGCGTTTATTGGATACCTTTAAGTGCTACTTTGTCTCCTCTATTCATTTGCAAAGCTGTTTGTAAGACATAATGTAGCTAAAGGAACGAAAACTAGCTAAAAAAGGACGGAAATCTGTAGATCCCATCTTGTATGTACCTCATTCAAAAACATTGGTACAGCTAAAGAATAATTTATAACCAATTTCGACATATTGTTACTTATAATCCTTGGTTTTATTATATTCTGTTGCAACCAAATATTTTGATATAAGGAATGGAAGCTTAAAATAAATGATATGATTCCATATATAAGGAGACTGACACCCTCTTAAAATCCGAGTCTTTTACGTTATATTCTACTTCTTTTCTGTAAGCATTTTAGTGTGCAAGGGATATGCGTTTTTCAGTTGGTAATTGTAAATATTTATGTACCGAGTCCCTTCTAAAACATTTGAACCGTCATAATTTGTCGTGCAAAGCAAATCCGACTAAACGGCCCTGTCATCCTCGTAGTATTGTGACTAAAAATTTGAAAAATTCTCACATTGCTTGTACGTTAGAGAATTTACGAAAAAAGTTTAACTTTTAAGTAAAGAGTGAGGGACTGAAAGAAGCGTCAAAATCCCTTAACTCCCCATTCAGAGATTTGCTGAATATGGGAAGGACTGCCCCCCTTATCATCTGTTTATTCAACTACAGCACCAATTTCGTTAACATAGTGATTCGATTTCTTAAAGTTGCTGTATCGTCTTAACAACTGTCGCTACCGCAATAAGTTTAGGGCTGTCAAATTTCAAAACATATATTTCACACGTATTCTAAACATATTCTTCAAAATAAACTTTGGACTTCAAGTCTACACAGAGAGGGTATAATGCGTAATTACCCCAAGAGATCTATCCGAAGGGACCTTCACTACACATGAAAAGGGCACCAAACCCGAAGAGTAAATTTTGGCTTAACCATCCTTGAAAAATTCTCTGATGCCTCCCTCAACATTATAGCTGAGACCACCCAAAGTATTGTAGGTTGTTTGCCTACTGTAAGGTTTCTACAGTATCTACAGGGCTACTTTTACATGTGTTGACCAAAGAAGAAGAGAAAAAAGTAAGAAGGTCATTATCAAAGGAGATATTGACACTGAAATACTGCTGCCAAAGGGATAAAGATTAACATAGCAAATAAATATGATTTTATGTAAATTCCTTATCTACAATTCATTTGGCTGTTGGACGATAGAAAATTTGACATCCAATCAGACAAAATGTTGCGCTAGCTTCATCGGCTGCTTCATCTTCGCGTGAGACCGCACCTAAGATCATGTATATACACCGGCATATATTAATGCTCTCATATGCATGATTTGTCATGGCCATGTCAATTTCTTCGCTTAGTATGTAATTAATAGCAAAAACATAAATTACAAATCATCCATGTCCATTTTTTACCTGTGATGGATTATAATTAAGACCGATATACACAGACGATTGTTCTCTTGCTTTTTAGTGCTGGTGATGTGTTTCGATATTGCCATCACAGACAGTGTTCTTATCTAGCCTTACTTTCAATCAAATTAGACATCTTAGTTTAAGCATGTTTTTCTGTAAATATTTTTTGTCTTTTGAATAATTTCTCCGCCCTGGAATAGAGAGCGGCCTCTCTGTGGTGTCAAAACCACGATAATACACGAGTTTCAGTAAAAAAAAAATAAATAGATTAATAGAAGATCAGAAGATCTGGTTACTTTTTTGTAGTATGATTTGCTAAAAGCTACTATTAGATTTTGCTCCGTTTGTAATAATCTTGTCAGCCATATTTCGTGTGTTGGGAGCACGAATCCTGAAAAGAAAAAACAAAATGGAAATAAAGAAGAGATCTTTAGTTAAAGATCTTTTATCTTAGATTAAAGAATCAAGAGTTCGAAACTAAAGGAGTCCAAGATCAAAAACAAATAATAGATACAAAAATAATTTCTAATTGAAAAGAGCTACGTGTCTCCTAAGGGCTCTCACAAGTTTCATAAGCCAGGAAAAAGAGACCTAACATTAAAATCTCAAACTTATTAAGGTTTTTCTACGATTTATTCCATTATCTCAATAGTTGTATCATTTTTTTAAATTTTACCTTCCCCCACCCACAGTGGTGTCGTTGAAGGGGAGAGGCAAAGAGGGGCAGCTGCCCCCACCCAATAATTTGGAAAAAACTTCAATTTATTAAGTAGCTTTAAAAATGTTACTTGTTTTGAGTGTCAAATTTGCTCTTTACTTTGAGCAGATATATTTTTTTTTGTATTAATTCATGCTTATTTTTAACATAAGGAAAACAAGAAAAATATGGGTTCATTACGCCTCATAATATGTTCCACATTAATATTTTTTCGAAATATATTGCCTTTGAAACCTTATCATCAAGTAAAAACGTCAGCCTAGTTAATTGCAAAATTAAAAAAATGCTTACTGTTTCGCCAAATTTCCTCAGGTCATATAGTTTCCCCTGATATTTAAGGTGCTTTTAGTCCCTAAAATATACAAGTTCAAGATTAAATTGTCTTGTGTTAAAACTTTCAAAAGTGGAACTGAATAGATCCTATACTCTGCAAATAGGACAGAAATAGATTCTTTGAAGAATAAGGAGGTAGATATACAGTGAATAAAATTTCCTGAATGAAAAATAAAAAATTAAAAAAGAAAATGAGATTAGTGCTTTTCATAATGATATTCGTACTATAACTAGATAGGTCAAGTCGGTTAGTTTGGTCATGAAATTTGGTAGATCTGCTCCACTAAAAAAAAAAAAAAAAAACAATAAAAAAAAACAAACAAATAACCGTGGATTGTCAGTTTAATTGATATATACTGATATTTATTCCTTGAAGTTGTGATAATTTTTTATTTTTGAAAGTAAGAAAAGTGAAAACATTTCAAGCGTATTTTGTTTTCAGTAAAGCGCAAATTGTGTTCTGGCCTTGAGAAGGCATGGGGGTTATCAGCCCTACTCATGTTAATTTTTGCTCGTTTTAAGTTTGACTCGGCTATCTATTGTAATATCTGTTCGTTTTGAGTTTCATTTATTTATTGATAGTGATTTGTGGTTGTTTTACGCTTTGAAGGTTATTTGACTTTATTTACGCTCATTCTTGGCTTAATGGAGCTCTTCACTTTTCTTTGAAAAACTTGTTTTGCCGAAAAAGTTTTTAAACTTAATTTCTGTTCGTTTTTTATTGACATAGTCTTTTTCATGGAAAAAATAGTAATTTATATCTTTTCTGTTTGTTTTTTTTATATATAAGAATCCATAGTAGGGGTTGCCATTTGTATGTTGGAGAAACTTTTTCAACAATTTTTAATCCTGACACAAACAGTATTTTTTAATTTAATTTTATAGTTGACCTTTAATTTTATGGTCTGAAGTTGACCTGAAAAATAAAACTTAATATCATTCCTAAAAGATTCTATGTATGCTCTTTGACAACCTGGATGCACTTACGCTCTTTTTATTTATTAAAACTGTAAGAGCAGAAGTAGTAATACTAGTATCCCCGAAAGTTTCAACTTAAAACACCCAGCCGTCCTTGATATATTACTGAGGTGTCTTATTGGCAACCATAAACACAATAACTTTTTATTTAATTTAAAGCAACATTTAGTATTAACGCATAATGGGACAATTGTATAATTGTGGTGGGGGGGGGGTTTGACTTGCGTAATATCGCCTCCTTCAAAAGTTTCAATGATATTTCTTGCTATTATAAAGTGGTTTTGCCTATGATATTGCTTATATGCCCTTTTGAAAATACTATTTTTTCTTTTAATTGTAACTCTTAAACGTTCCCTAAAAGTTTCATCTTTATACCTTTAGCGTCATTAGTTACATTAACTGTAGTGGTAGTATGAAAAGTATAAATACAGTGCCTTCTGGCTAGTTCAAAATCCCCCACAACTTACCCTTAAAGGTCTAAATTAATAATATAAGTTGTTCTTCAGATATTACTTTGTCACCTTTTTGAAAGTCCACATGCTCATAGTTTGTTTTGATTTAGTTCAATATCCGCCTACATATCAAACAGTGCGTGGTAACGAACTGTAAGTGAGGAGCGACCCGGCTCCATGGTAACCGAAACTCTAAAGAACAGAATTTTGATACCAATTGATACATCAAAAGAATCAGATTTTAATTGTGATTTCCAATATATAAGTTTCATCAAGTTTAGTCTTACCTATAAAAAGTTACGTGCCTGAGAAAATTTGCATTATTTTTGAAATAAAGGGGAAGCACGCTTAAAAGTCATAGAGTCTTAATGAAAATCACACCATCAGATGCAGCGTATCAGAGAACCTTACTGTAGAGGTTTCAAGATCCTATCTGCAAAAATGTGGAATTTCGTATTTTTTGATAGAAGAAAGATCCCGGATGCGTGTTTATTTGTTTTTGTTTTTTTTTTCCAAGGGGTGATTGTATCGACCAGTGGTCGTAGAATAACGTGGGAGGGCTCTTTCAACGGAAACTAAAAGTTTTAGTGCCCTTTTTAAGTGACCATTCTTTTCTTTTGCCAAAGTCACCTGATCAAAATTTCGAGATAGCCATTTTGTTCAGCATGGCCGAAAAATATAATAACTAGACTTTGAGGATGGATTAATCCCCCACAGTCCCCGGGGGAAGGGCTGCAAGTTATGAGCTTTGCCCAATGTTTACATATAGGGCCTAGTATTGGTTATTGGGAAGTATATAGACGTTTCCAGAGGGCTTTTTTTAGGTAGTGGGGGGGGGGGGGGGGTCGGGGGGTTTACGTGGGAGGATCTTTCCATAGAGGAAGTTTTCATGGGGGGAGGGACATTGCTATGAAGGAAGCGCTGGATTTCCAGCATTACTTAAAAAACGATCAGAAATTAAATAAAAAAAAACAAGTTTTTTCAACTGAAAGTAAGGAGCAACATTAGAACTTAAAAGGAACAGAAATTATTACGTATATGAGGGGGTTTGCCCCCTAGTCAATACCTCGCTCTTCACGCTAAAGTTTTTTTTAGTACTTTCATAAGAGCTATTTATTCTAATTAAACGGCCTTTGTGATTAAGAGGTCATTCTTAAGGAATTGGAACAACATTCGAAAATTCGAAAGAGCGATTTATTGACTAGGAGGCGAAACCCCCCCCCCCCCACAATGTGCATAATAAAAATATACGAACATGGAAAATCGTTACGTAAGTTAATTCGTAAGTTACGTATATTATTACTAATGAAAACGTTCGTAAATAAAATTAAAAGTTTTTGTGCCTTTTTTGAGTAACCAAAAAAAGAAGGGCAGCTAGGCCCCCTCCTCCGCCCTTTTTTCTCAAAATCGTCCGATCAAAATCACGAGAAATCCATTTAACCAAAAAAGTAGAATTAATAGGCAAATTTCGTTTAATTACTCATGTACGGTGAGCCAAAATCAAAACCTGTACTAATTCAAATACGTTTAGAAATTAAATAAAACAAAACAAATTTTTTTAACTGAAAGTAAGGAGCAACATTAAAACTTAAAACGAACAGAAATTATTCCATATATGAAAGGGGCTGTCCCCTCCTCAACGCCTCGTTCTTTACGCTAAAGCTTGACTCTTTCTCACAATTCTATGTTTTAAAACAATAAAAAATTTGAGCGTAAAGAGCGAGGCGTTGAGCAGGGGACAGCCCCTTCCATATACGGAATAATTTCGGTACTGTTCTAAAATCCATAAAACACTCGATAAGTGAACTTTGGTTAATGCTAATGAAATAAAACAAAATAGGATAAAAATGTAATAGTTTAGAAACAAATTTCGGCTATATATTTGCACATTAGAGGAGGGGGGGGGTTAAAGCATATAGTATATATTAAATAAATAACCTAACCTATGTATCTCTCCCCCTTAACCCCCAAAAACAATAACACCCCTTTGTCCCCCTCCCCAATAAAAATACTGTAGCTACGCCCTTGTCCGCCCATAGACGAGAACCCCCAAAACAAAATACTACTCACGTACCTAATAATAACTAGCCAAGAATTTTCTATGGTATGTTACTGTAAGAATTGGATTATATTACTATTCAACGGCGCGGTTTAGCTTCCGTACTGTTTCAAACCTTTCCTCATGCTTACACCGGCCCATTTCCTTACATTAGACCTTAGTTTGGCTAAGGCCAGTGGGAGGTACCCCAGACATCAAGAAGGAGACCTTAGTCATCCTTATGAGTTACTTTTACGACAATGTCATCCCATTGAAGTTGAAAAAGGTTGACGAGGTTTAGCTGTTCATTATGTTAAGTGAGACTGAGGATATCTCTGGGGCTATATCCATAGCAGAATCCTCTTGCCGTGCAATCCCTAGGCAATACTGTGCCAAAATTTGATACTCGGTAGTTGGTAGTCATCCATTTTAAGAACATTGCCTAAGTACCTCTGTCGTTGGACTTGTATAAACTTTGTCGCAAGAGGCGGGCCTGTATATTCGAGGATAAATTGATGTGGTACCCTCTCTAGCAAGTGGATATTCAGGATTCTTCTATCCATAAAGCGATTTCAAAAAATAAGGGGGGGAGGGAACAAATCTAAGGGACACAGGTACTCTGCTCCCCAATTGACGCCAACGGTCTTATGTCAAACTTTCATTACCATTAGAAAGGTCAGATGCCTGATTGTATTAAAGAAAAAAAACAAGGTTCTCAGCTGAAAGTAAGGAGCAACATTAAAACTTAAAACGAACAGAAATTATCAAGTATATGAGGGGGGGTTGCCCCTCCTCAATACCTCGCTCTTTACGCTAAAGATTGGTTTTTGTTCCAGTTATTTAGGAATGACTCCTGAATCAAAAAGGTCGTTTTAATTAGAATAATAAGCTCTTTTAAAAGTCCTACAAAAAACTTTAGCGTAAAGAGCGAGGTATTGAGGAGAGAGAGACCCCCTTTATATAACATAATAATTTTTGTTTGTTTTAAGTTTTAATATTGCTCCCTACTTTCAGTTGAAAAAACTTTTTTTATTTACTTTCTGATCTGTTTAGTTTCTGGTCTTCTTGTCTGTTTAGTATGCAGGAGGTTGTAGGTTTTGGTTTTCACGATGATACATCTCTTCTAGTAGTAAGACTTCCAGGTAGAAGGATCTGTCAGTAGGGCTTGAAGCTTTTGCTATGATGAGATGACTAATAAGATGCACTGCAATGTATTTTTTTTTACATCAGATTATATATATTTATATAATTTTATTTTACGAATACATCAATTACATCAAAGATTACATCAATTTCTTTTTTTTGTACTTAGTAGGAATCCAGAAAATACGCAAGAAGTGATGTTTCGTAAATGCTAATGAAATAATTTAATAGTTTAAATATAATAAAATATAATAGTTAAAAATATAAGAGCATAAAAATATAATAGTTTATGAACAAAATTGGGCTATATATTTCCACATTAGGGTAGGGGGGGTAGGGGTAAAGCATAGCATATATTAAATACGTAACCTAGTCTAGGTGACCTGTTTTTTGCCCCTTCAACCCCCAAAAACTAAAGTTTAAAACATTTTTACGGAGTGAGCAATACCTCACAAGGCAGCGGAAACCTGTTTTTCATTAGGATTTCATCAGATTCTAGATGCGGTTCTTCGCATGTTTTCTGGATTGTTAATAAGTACTTTTTTTGGTACTGGTGCATTATGCGGGCACCGCTATATACTGTATGTGGAATTTCAAACGGGAAATGCTACAGTCAAACGAGAGAGACAGATACTCCCGTTCGATACTCCCGAGGTTATAGTGGTTTATGTACAAAATAATAAAAATTACAAGTTATAATTATGCGCCCAGAACGCTAATATAGCGGTGCCCGCATAATGCACCAGCACCCTTTTTTACATCAGCGTGAAGATGTATGCATTTATTCTTTTTTGTTAATCTACCTACTCGTAACCCCCACCCCCGCCATTCAGCAGGTTACAAAATTTAATAAAGGACAATAAATGTCAATTAAGAAATGATCCATAAACTTTTTACAATGAAATTAAACGCTCTCTTTAACATCTAATAAGTGCTTGGATTTCATTTTAACACCCCACAACCTTCATTGATAGATGACTTTTCGATTTTACTCGTTAAATGACATTTATTATATCTTAATTTCATAAATTCTTTAGATACATGACAACAGTGACACTCCTCAGAAGTAAGTAGCAATGGGATATTGACAGTGTCATGCAGGAAATTCTGTCTTTCGTGGTACTTTTTCCTTTAATATTTATCACCCATTAACCTTTAGTTTAAATTAAGTCTTACAGTGGACAAATTTTGAACCATTTCATGAGTGCAAATTCATGTCTACAGAGTATTAGCCAGAGACCACAAAAGAAAAGATATGTAATTTGCATTCAAGCCATTCAGACATTTAATCAATAACTAAAATGAGAATGCAAAATCTTTGGACTTTACTGTTTTACTTGCACATCTGAAACTATTTTTATGTTTTGTTTTTGCAAATATCAAGATTTTCGAGATAACGCACTGTAAGTAAGGAGAGACTCGCCCAATAGTAACCAAAACTCTAAAAAAAACTAACTTTGATAACAATTAATATACCAAAAGAACTGAATTCTATGCTGATTACAAATACATAAAATTCTTTAAGTTTAATGTTACCTATCAAAAGCTACGACCCTGAGACAATTTTCCTGATTTTCGAAAAACAGGGAAAGCCTACCCAAAAAGTTACCCAAAAATCACACAATGGGATTCAGAATATCAGAGTACCTTATTGTACAGGTTTCAAGTTCCTATCTATAAAAATGTAGCATTTTATAATTTTTGGCAGAAGGGATATCACGGATCTGTGAGTTTTTTTTTTTTTTTTAAGGGGTGATCGTATCAAAAAATGATCCTAGAAGATCGAGAGGGGTTAATACAAGCTGAAATTAGACGCTTTAGTGCCCTTTTTAAGTGATAAAAATGAAGGGCAACTTGTCTCCCTCCCACGCCTTTTTTTCCCCAAAGACATCTAATAAAAATTTCAAAATGGCCGATTGTTCAGCATAGTTTAAATGTTCAATAGCTATGTCTCTGGGGACGATATAACCTCCCTAAATCCCCTAGAGAAAGGGCAAAACAATAACACCCCTTTGTCCCCCTCCCCAATAAAAATACTGTAGCTACGCCCTTGTCCGCCCATAGACGAGAACCCCCAAAACAAAATACTACTCACGTACCTAATAATAACTAGCCAAGAATTTTCTATGGTATGTTACTGTAAGAATTGGATTATGTTACTATTCTCCGGCGCGGTTTAGCTTCCGTACTGTTTCAAACCTTTCCTCATGCTTACACCGGTCCATTTCCTTACATTAGACCTTAGTTTGGCTAAGGCCAGTGGGAGGTACCCCAGACATCAAGAAGGAGACCTTAGTCATCCTTATGAGTTACTTTTACGACAATGTCATCCCATTGAAGTTGAAAAAGGTTGACGAGGTTTAGCTGTTCATTATGTTAAGTGAGACTGAGGATATCTCTGGGGCTATATCCATAGCAGAATCCTCTTGCTGTGCAATCCCTAGGCAATACTGTGCCAAAATTTGATACTTGGTAGTTGGTAGTCATCCATTTTAAGAACATTGCCTAAGTACCTCTGTCGTTGGACTTGTATAAACTTTGTCGCAAGAGGCGGGCCTAAATTGTCGCAAGAGGCGGGCCTAAAATTCGAGGATAAATTGATGTGGTACCCTCTCTAGCAAGTGAATATTCAGGATTCTTCTATCCATAAAGCAATTTCAAAAAATAAGGGGGGGAGGGAACAAATCTAAGGGACACAGGTACTCTGCTCCCCAATTGACGCCAACGGTCTTATGTCAAACTTTCATTACCATTAGAAAGGTCAGATGCCTGATTGTATTAAAGAAAAAAAACAAGGTTCTCAGCTGAAAGTAAGGAGCAACATTAAAACTTAAAACGAACAGAAATTATCAAGTATATGAGGGGGGGTTGCCCCTCCTCAATACCTCGCTCTTTACGCTAAAGATTTGTTTTTGTTCCAGTTATTTAGGAATGACTCCTGAATCAAAAAGGTCGTTTTAATTAGAATAATAAGCTCTTTTAAAAGTCCTACAAAAAACTTTAGCGTAAAGAGCGAGGTATTGAGGAGAGAGAGACCCCCTTTATATAACATAATAATTTTTGTTTGTTTTAAGTTTTAATATTGCTCCCTACTTTCAGTTGAAAAAACTTTTTTTATTTACTTTCTGATCTGTTTAGTTTCTGGTCTTCTTGTCTGTTTAGTATGCAGGAGGTTGTAGGTTTGGGTCGCCACGATGATACATCTCTTCTAGTAGTAAGACTTCCAGGTAGAAGGATCTGTCAGTAGGGCTTGACGCTTTTGCTATGATGCGATGACTAATAAGATGCACTGCAATGTATTTTTTTTTTACATCAGATTATATATATTTATATAATTTTATTTTACGAATACATCAATTACATCAAAGATTACATCAATTTCTTTTTTTGTACTTAGTAGGAATCCAGAAAATACGCAAGAAGTGAAGTTTCGTAAATGCTAATGAAATAATATAATAGTTTAAATATAATAAAATATAATAGTTAAAAATATAAGAGCATAAAAATATAATAGTTTATGAACAAAATTGGGCTATATATTTCCACATTAGGGTAGAGAGGGGTTGGGGTAAAGCATAGCATATATTAAATACGTAACCTAGTCTAGGTAACCTGTTTTTTGCCCCTTCAACCCCAAAAACTAAAGTTTAAACATTTTTACGGAGTGAGCAATACCTCACAAGGCAGTGGAAACCTGTTTTTCATTAGGATTTCATCAGATTCTAGATGCGGTTCTTCGCATGTTTTCTGGATTGTTAATAAGTACTTTTTTTTTGGTACTGGTGCATTATGCGGGCACCGCTATATACTGTATGTGGAATTTCAAACGAGAAATGCTACAGTCAAACGAGAGAGACAGATACTCCCGTTCGATACTCCCGAGGTTATAGTGGTTTATGTACAAAATAATAAAAATTACAAGTTATAATTATGCGCCCAGAACGCTAATGTAGCGGTGCCCGCATAATGCACCAGCACCCTTTTTTACATCAACGTGAAGATGTATGCATTTATTCTTTTTTGTTAATCTACCTACTCGTAACCCCCACCCCCCGCCATTCAGCAGGTTACAAAATTTAATAAAGGACAATAAATGTCAATTAAGAAATGATCCATAAACTTTTTACAATGAAATTAAACGCTCTCTTTAACATCTAATAAGTGCTTGGATTTCATTTTAACACCCCACAACCTTCATTTGATAGATGACTTTTCGATTTTACTCGTTAAATGACATTTATTATATCTTAATTTCATAAATTCTTTAGATACATGACAACAGTGACACTCCTCAGAAGTAAGTAGCAATGGGATATTGACAGTGTCATGCAGGAATTCTGTCTTTCGTGGTACTTTTTTCCTTTTAATATTTATCACCCATTAACCTTTAGTTTAAATTAAGTCTTACAGTGGACAAATTTTGAACCATTTCATGAGTGCAAATTCATGTCTACAGAGTATTAGCCAGAGACCACAAAAGAAAAGATATGTAATTTGCATTCAAGCCATTCAGACATTTAATCAATAACTAAAATGAGAATGCAAAATCTTTGGACTTTACTGTTTTACTTGCACCTGAAACTATTTTTTATGTTTTGTTTTTGCAAATATCAAGATTTTCGAGATAACGCACTGTAAGTAAGGAGAGACTCGCCCAATAGTAACCAAAACTCTAAAAAAAACTAACTTTGATAACAATTAATATACCAAAAGAACTGAATTCTATGCTGATTACAAATACATAAAATTCTTTAAGTTTAATGTTACCTATCAAAAGCTACGACCCTGAGACAATTTTCCTGATTTTCGAAAAACAGGGAAAGCCTACCCAAAAAGTTACCCAAAAATCACACAATGGGATTCAGAATATCAGAGTACCTTATTGTACAGGTTTCAAGTTCCTATCTATAAAAATGTAGCATTTTATAATTTTTGGCAGAAGGGATATCACGGATCTGTGAGTTTTTTTTTTTAAGGGGTGATCGTATCAAAAAATGATCCTAGAAGATCGAGAGGGGTTGATACAAGCTGAAATTAGACGCTTTAGTGCTCTTTTTAAGTGATAAAAATGAAGGGCAACTTGTCTCCCTCCCACGCCTTTTTTTCCCCAAAGACATCTAATAAAAATTTCAAAATGGCCGATTGTTCAGCATAGTTTAAATGTTCAATAGCTATGTCTCTGGGGACGATATAACCTCCCTAAATCCCCTAGAGAAAGGGCTTTAGGCTATGTAATTTGCCCATTGTTTATATATAGTAGCATATTCATTATTTGGAAGCATATGGAAATTTTCCAGGGGGGAGGAGATTTTCTTTGAGGAGGATTTTCCACAGTAAAAATTTCTGTAGGAATTTTTGACAGAGGGGGAAAATCTCCCGGCATGATTGAAAAACGATCAGAAATCAAATTAAAAAAATAACGTTTTCAACTGAAAGTAAGGAGCAACATTAAAATTTAAAATGAATAAAAACTATTCCATAAATGAGGGGGGATGCCGCCACCTCAATTCTCCGCTTCTTGCACTAAAATTAAAAAAAAAAAATATTCTTGTTCCGATTCAACGGTGGTTGTGTTTCGGCAGTTGTCCTTACAAGCTTTTGAAAAAAAAAAAACAACTTTAGCCTAAAGACCGAGGGATTGAGGAGGGGGCAGCCCCCTTCATGTGCTAACTAATTTTTCTGATCATTTTGTTTTTTTCTGATCATTTATCATTTATGTTTAATTATTAATAAGTTTGTATTAACAAGCACCGACTTCAGCTATTTAAAGGAAAAGGAAACTTGAAACAATTTTTGTCTGTTTCATTTCAACTATTGACCTATTCAACTATTGTGTTTGAATATTAGCAAAACATTTAGCAAGAGATGCCCTTTAAGTACTGAAAAATCTGCAAAATTAAGATACCTGTTAACCATTAACGCCGAATTCACTCTTAAATTGATTTGAAAAAATAAATTACAAATTATGAATTAGGCTTGTCATCACAGGGAATATTAATAATTTTAAAACGGTTGGTATTTTTCAAAATCTATGCGAGGGATCGAGGAGACATGCCCCCTCCCCCCAATGGACGACAATGCTTACTTTAAATCCTTGTATGGCAATGGACTGGCGGTTTATCTTTAAGTGAGTTTCGACTTTTTGCATCACAGTTTATTGGCCTTGAATAAGTCAAACACTTCGTGGTAACAAACTGTAACCAAGGGGTGACTCGGGCCAATAATTATTGAAACTCTAAAAGACGGAATTTTGACAACAGTTGATTCATCAAAAGAATTGGCTTTTTATGCAAACTTCAAATATATAAAGTTCATTAAGTTTAATGTTACCCACCAAAACCTAACGAGCAAGAAGAAATTTGCCTGGTTCCCGAAAAAGGGGAAAAGTCCCATACAATTAGCAAGCGATTTTAATAATAATGGAAAAAATTTACACTCAGATTCAGCATATCAGAAAACCCTACCATAGACGTCGCAAGCTTCTATTCACAAAAATTTGAAATTTTGAATTTTTTCCCAGAAGGAATGTCACGAATGCGTGTTTATTTATTTATTTTTAAATAAACACACATAATTTTTCATGAAGTTAAAAAAGTTTTTGTTGTTGTCTAAATAGCATCCAAAGCGGAGTTTATAGAATATAAACAAAAAAATGTGTTTTCTACTGAAAGTAAGGAGCAACTTTAAAACTTAAAACGAACAAAAAGTGTTCCACATGTAAGGGGGAGTACCCCTTCCTCATCCTTCACTCTTTACCCTAAAGTTTTAAAGTTATGCAAAGACACTTCTCAGTCAAATTCAAACCATCACTCAAATTCAGTAGCCCTTGTGTTTGAGCCGTCTTTCTTAAAGAATCGTGACAAAAAATCAAACTTTTGTGTGAAGAGCAAGGGCCGAGGAAGAGGTAGTTTTCCTCATATACGGAACAATTTATATTAGTTTTAAGTTTTAATGTTACTTTTTACTTCCAATCGCAAAAGCTTTTCTTTTTCAGTTTAATTTCTGACCGTTTTTCAAGACAGACCAGGAGATCCCCTTATCTCCCTCCACTCCTTGTAAGACTTTGCCTGAAAAGTTTTCCTCGAAAACTTTTTTCCCATTAAAAATTCCCCTAAAAAATAATCACACGCTTCCCAATAACAAATGATATGAACAATAAGCATATGAGATGAACAATGGGCAAATTGCGTAACTTACAGCCCTTTCCTCAGGGGCTTTGTGGGGTCTTGTCATCCCAAAGGCACAGTTATGGGACATTTCAACTACACCAAATCGAATGGCTATCTCAAAATTTTGATATAATGTCCTTGGGGAAAAGAACATGGGAGGGGGCTAGTTGCCCTTTAAGCTTTTTATCAATTTAAAATGGCACTAGGAATTTTGAATTCCGTTTTAATGAGCCATCTCCCAATCTCTTAAGACCATTGACTCCATACGATCACCCTAAATCATTAAACTTATGAGTTCTAAATGTTTTGCATCAGAAAAAACGAACAATTGTTTTGATGTATCAATTGTTATGAAATTTCGTGTTATAAAGTTTCGGTTACTATTTGACCGAGTCGATCCTTATTTATAGTTCATTGCCATGTACTTTTTGAAAGGTTGAATGGTAAATTTAGAATGCATTACCATTATAACGTTATTTATTATTTTCATCGTTGTTTTTGGTATTTATTCTGTATACTGTTTGTGTAAAAGAAAGCTACAATGATATTTTTTTTATAGTTTATAAAGTTATAATTTATATTTTGTTACTTTTTTCAATTTGCTGATTAGTTTCTCTAAACGACTATTATTTCTTAAATTCCCCATCATAGGCAGCGCGCTAGCGCTGCCTACGTAAAGAACGATGTTGGCACAATATGTTTTTTTTCTCCATACCCGCGCACTTCGTATCGAAGGAGTTGTCGTAGAAACTTCGAAAAGGGTTCATTCGATTGGAAATTGGAGTGGCTAGTGCCCTTTTTAATAGTTGAAAGTGATTGGACGGCAACAAGGCCCCCCCCCACGTAGATCATTTCCACAAAAATATCCAATCAAAATTTTGAGATAACCATTTTGTTCAGCGTAGTTGATTTCCTGATAGAAAATATGTTTTTGAGGAGGACACTCCCCTAAAACCGTCGGGGCAAGGGTTTTAAGTTATGCCCTGGGGGCATATAAGGTTTCTATAGAAAGCGTTGTCAAGAAAGGCGCATTCGATTGGAAATTCAAAGGGCTAGTGCTCTTTTTCATAGTTGAAAGTGATTGGAGGGAAACTCGCCCCCCCCCCTACACCCATCATTCCGCCAAACACGTCCAATCAAAATTTTGAGATAGCCATTTCGTTAAGCGTAGTTGATTTTCAGATATAAAATGTGTTTTTGAGGAGGACACTCCCCCACACCCCTCGGGGCAAGGGTTGTAATTTATGCCCTGGGGGCTTATATGGAAGGCGTTGTCGTAGAAACTTCAAAAAAGGCTCATTCAATTGGAAATTCAAAGGGCTGGTGCCCTTTTTAATAGTTGAAAGCGATTGGACAGTAACTAACCCCCCTCTCACGCCCACCATTTCCCCAAACATATCCAATAGAAATTTTGAGATAGCCATTTTGTTCAACGTAGTTTTAAGTTCTGGAAATTAGGTCTTTGAGGATGACATTACCCTCACAGCCCTCAGGACAAGGGTTGAAAGTTATGTCCTGGGGAATATAAAGTTTTTATAGAACGTGTTGTCGTAGAAACTTCAAAAAGGGCTCATTCGATTAGAAATTGAAATGGCTTGTGCCCTTTTTAATAGTTGAAAGCGATTGGACAGCAACTAACCCCCCTCTCACGCCCACCATTTCCCCAAACACATCCAATCAAAATTTTGAGATAGCCATTTTGTTCCACGCACTTAAAGTTCAGAAAATTCTACCTTTGACAGGACACTCCCCCCACAGTCTTCAGAGCAAGGGTTATAAGTTATGCCCTGAAGCCATATAAGTTTTATTTGAATCTTTATCATAGAAACTTGAAAAAGGGCTCAATCGATTGGAAACTCAAAGGTCTAGTGCCTTTTTTAATCGTCGAAAGTGATTTGAGGGCAAGCCCCCCCTCTCTCGCCCACCTTTTCCCCAAACACATCCAATCAAAATTTTTAGATAGCCATTTTGTTCAGTGTTGTGGATTTCCAGATAGAAATTATGTTTTTGAGGAGGACACTCCCCCACAGCCATCAGGGCAAGGGTTGTAAGTTATGCCCTGGGGACATATAAGGTTTTTACTGAACATGTCGCCGTAGAAACTTCAAAAAGGGCTCATTCGATTGGAAATTGAAATGGCTAGTGCCCCTTTTAATAGTCGAAAGTGATTGGAAGGCAACTAACACCTCTTCCACGCCCAAAATTTCCCCAAACATATCCAATCAAAATTTTTTGATAGCCATTTTGTTCCCCGAAGTTTAAAGTACAGGAAATTATACCCTTGAGCAGGACACTCCCACCACAGTCTTCAAGGCAAGGGTTATAAGTTAAACCCGAGCGCTAGCGCGCTGCCTATGATAAAGAGCGATGTGGGTACTATGTGTTTTTTTTCTCCATACCCGGGCACTTCGTATCAAAGGAGTTGTCGTAGAAACTTCGAAAAGGGATCATTTGATTGTAAATTGGAGTGGCTTGTGCCCTTTTTAATAGTCGAAAGTGATTTGAGGGCAACTAGCCCCTCCCCACGCCCATCATTCCCCCAAACACGTCCAATCAAAATTATGAGATAACCATTTTGTTCAGCGTAGTTGATTTCCGGATAGAAATTATGTTTTTGAGGAGGACACTCCCCCACAGCCCTCAGGGCAAGGGTTTTAAGTTATGCCCTGGGGGCATATAAAGTCTTTATAGAAGGCGTTGTCGTAGAAACTTCAAAACAGGCTCATTCGATAGGAAATTCGAAGGGCTAGTACTCTTTTTAATATTCGAAAGTGATTGGAGGGCATCTAGCCCCCCCCCCCACACCCATCATTCTTCCAAACACATCCAATCAAAATTTTGAGATAGCATTTTTGTTCAGCGTATCTGATTTCCAGATAGAAAATATGTTTTTGAGGAGGAAACTCCCGCACATCCCTCAGGACAGGAGTTTTAGGTTATGCCCTGGGGGTATATAAGGTTTTTATAGAATGCGTTGTCGTAGAAACTTCAAAATAGGCTCATTGGATTGGAAATTAAAAGGGCTAGTGCCTTTTTTAATAGTCGAAAGTGATTGGAGGGCAACTAGCACCCCCCCCCTCACGCCCATCATTTCTCCAAACACATCCAATCAAAATTTTGAGATAGCCATTTTGTTGACCATAGTTGATTTCCCGATAGTAAATATGTTTTTTAGGAGGACACTCCCCCAAGGCCCTCAGAGCAAGGGTTTTAAGTTATGCCGTGGGGGCATAAAAGGTTTTTATAGAATGCGTTGTCGTAGAAACTTCAAAATAGGCTCATTCGATTGAAAATTCAAAGGGCTAGTGCCCTTTTTAATAGTCGAAAGTGATTGGATGGCAACTAGCCCCTCCCCCTACGCCAATCATTCACCCAAACACATCTAATAAAAATTTTGAGACAGCCATTTTGTTCAGCGTAGTTGATTTCCAGATAGAAAATATGTTTTTGAGGAGGACACTCCCCCACATCCCTCAGGGCAAGGGTTTTAAGTTATGTCCTGGGGGCATATAAGGTTTTAATAGAAGGCGTAGTTATAGAAACTTCAAAAGGGGCTCATTCGATTGGAAATTCAAAGGAAAGGGTTGTAAGTTATGCCCTGGGGCGTATAAGGTTTTTATTGAAAGCCTAGAAACTTCAAAAGGGCTCATTCTATTGCAAATTGAAAGGGCTTGTGTCATTTTTAATAGTTGAAAGTGATTGGAGAGCGACTAACGCCCCTCTCACGCCCACCATTCTCCCAAACAAATCCAATCAAAATTTTGAGATATCCATTTTGTTCAACGTACTTGAAAGTTCTTGAAATTAGGTCTTTTAGGATGATAACCCTCTCCGAGCCCTCAGTGCAAGGGTTGTAAGTTATTTCCTAGGGGCTTATGAAGTTTATATAGAAAGTTGTTATAGAAATTTCAAAAAGGGCTCATTTGATTGAAAATTGAAATGCCCTTTTTAATAGTCGAAAGTGAGTGGAGAGAAATTAACCCCCCTCTTACGCCCATCATTCCCCCAAAATCATTCAATCAAAGTTTAGAGATAGCCATTATGTTCAACATAGTTGAAAGTTCTGGAAATTATGTATTTAAAGATGACAAATCCCCCAGAGCCCCAAGGGCAAAGGTTGTAAGTTCTGCCCTGGGGGCATATAAGGTTTTTATAAATATAGTTGTCGTAAAACTTCATAAGGGGCTCATTAAATTTGAAATTGAGAGGGCTAGTGCCCTTTGTAATAGTTGAAAGTGATTGGAGGGTAACTAACCCCCCTCTCACGCCCACCATTACTCCAAACACATCCAATCAAAATTTTCAGATAGCCATTTTGTTCAACGTAGTATAAAGTTCTGGAAATTAGATCTTTGAGAATGACACCCCCCCCAGCACTCAGGGCAAGGGTTATAAGTTATGCCCTGGGGCATATAAGATTTTTATTGAACGTTTTGTCGTAGAATCTTCAAAAGGGCTTATTTGACTGAAAATTAAAAGGGCTAGGGCCATTTTTAATAGTTGAAAGTGATTGGAGAGCGACTACCGCCCCTCTCACGCCCACCATCTCCCAAACACATCCAATCAAAATTTTGAGATAGCCATGTTGTTGAACGTAGTTGAAAGTTCTGGAAATTCGGTCTTAGAGGATGACAACCACCCTAACAGACCTTAGGGTAAGGGTTGTAATTCATGCCCTGGGGGCATATAAGGTGTTTATAGAAAGCATTGTCGTTTCCAAAAAGGCTCATTCGATTGGAAATCGTAAGGCCTAGTGCCCTTTTTAATAGTCGAAAGTGATTGGAAGGCTTGAGATTTTTATAGTAAAGATCGAAGTGGGTATAATGTATTATTTGTTGTTGTTGTTGTTGTTGTTTATACCAGGGCACTTCGTATCGAAGGATTTGTCGTGGGAACTTTAAAAAGGGCTCATTCGATTGAAAATAGAAAGGGCTGATACCCTTTTTAATAGTTAAAAGTGATTTTAGGGAAACTAATCCCCCTTCCACTCCCAACCTCCCCCGCCCACCCTCCCATGCCAACCCTCCCATTTCTGCTCTTAAAATTTAACCAAATCAAAATAGTGTAAGTGTATCCAGGCTGTCAAAGAAAGTAAACAGATTTTTGCGAGTGGTATCAAGTTTTCCATTTCAGGTCAACTAGAGAAGGTATGAAACTAAATTAAGCAGTACTATTTGTGTCTAGATTTTTAAAAGGGTGTATGTTGTTAAAAATTGCTGAAAATTTTTCTCCAGTATACAAATAGCAGGCCAAACTATAAAGTCTTAAAAAACGAAAAGATTTAAAGTATTATTTTCTTTTTCCCTGAAAACATTGTTTCAATATAAAACGAACAGAAATTAATTTTAAAAACTTTTTCCACGAAATAATTTTTTCAAAGAAAATTAAAGAACTCCATTAAACAAAAAATGAGCAAAAATAAAATCAAATAATCTACCAAGTGTGAAACTACCACAAATCAGCACCGATAAATAAATTAAAACCAAAACGCACAGAAATTACAATAATTCACCGATTCAAACTCAAAACGAGCAGAAATTAACATAAGTTGGGCGCAAAGCCCCTGTGCCTTCCTAAGGCCAGAACAAAATTTGCACTTTACTGAAAAAATACAAATGAATGTGCATTGTCAGTTTAATATACATATACTGATATTTAGTAATCAAAATGTTAATATTATTTGATTTGTTAAAGTTATAAAAGTAAAAATATTTATACTTCTTCAGTAAAAAAAATAAAAAAATAAACACGCATCCGTGACCTGTCTTCTGGCAAAATGCCAAAATTCCACATTTTTGTATATAGGAGCTTGAAACTTCTACAGTAAGGTTTTGATGTACGCTGAATCTGATGGTGTGATTTTAATCGAGATTTCTTGAATTTTAGGGGTGTTTCTCCCCTATTTCCAAAATCATGCAAATTTCCTCAGGCTCTTAGCTTTTGATAGGTAACACTAAACTTGATTAATTGTATATATTTGGAATCAGCATAATAAGTTGGTTCTTTGATGTATCAATTGATATCAAAATTCTTTTTAGAGTATCGGCTACTATTGAGCCGAGTGGCTCCTTACTTAGAGTTTGTTGCCACAAACTGTTTGAATACAGAGAGAGCCAACCTTACGAGACGAATAGCATTCCTGTTTTCTAAACTATTTTACTAGGAAGCCCTGTAGCTAAGGGTGGATTTGTACCGTGAGTAATATGTGATATATTTAAAATACAAAAATTCTTTCCTTCTAAAGATAATTACGACATAAATTAAACTTCCTCTAATTAAGTTTAAATCTAGTTTCAAAAAAGAAAAGTTCTTAACCAGCAAAAATAGAAATTGCATTTTAGCCTCAGCCAAACAACGAAGCTATTCGGTTTTGAATTTCGCTAAGATATTTGGCAACAAAAAAATCACCAGATACAGAATTCACAGGAAGCTTAAGTTATAATGTTTAATCATCAGAAATATTTAAAACAAATTATTGGACGGTCAGTGAGCATAATGAAGTGAGTTGGTAAACATAATAACAAGGTAGCGGCCCCCTCCACAGGACTTGGGCCAATCGTGAAATAGCTCTCACGGCAAATGATCGTTACTTAGGATATATAGTGAAGAAAAGTGTTTTTAACGTCATTGTTATTGTTATTAATATCATTGGCATTCACATGCATTCGTTTGTCAGAATTATCATTATGCAGTCATTGTAGAGATTTGATCATTATCATCTTTGCCTCTGTCATTTTCAGTTGAAGCTAAGCACTGTTGTACACCTAAAATGTAAGTCTCAATAAAACTATTGCTTCTCTATTTGTGTTCGTTAGCCTAAAAAGATGCCCCCCAAAAGATTTCCAGACGATATGGTTTCCCCTGCAACACCAATAGAGAGTCCCCTGTCATTACAGGAGGAATTTAACAGAGCGGAAGAAACCCCGGGTATTATTGTAGAGAAAACTCCTCCCAAAGATTCAATTAAAACAAATCTGCGAGAACCTATGGATTTAATAAATTTCCCAATAAAAAGAGTCAAAGTACATTGCCTAAGAATAAAACTCCCAAGGATGATCTAAAACAAACAATAAGATGAGGCTTAAGAATATCATCATAATCCTCGTTGTTCACGCAGTAGCCCAAGATATTGTAAAACATGGAGTAATATTCAAGAATAAAAATTCATTGCTAGCTAGCCATGACGCATGGAAAATTTTTATGAAATTGGACCCCAAACCCTTTGAGACCTTGTATGCCAGCTTATGTTACCTATTTATAATGTCAAATCTGGATCTTGTATGTTAGATATATTTTTGAAAGACACCCAACAGGAAGAAATACCAGATTCATGCGAAGCCATGAAAGGAAGTACTAAACGAGAAATATCCTTACACCTTAGAAATGATCTTTGGTTATTTTCTGTTCCAATAGAAACTGCTGGAACTTTGTCTTGTTATAATAATACAGAAAGAATAAATCCAAGTTACAGGACAGAATTAATGTTACAAGATGTGGGTACGATAACCATAAAACAAGGATGTCGACTTGTAACTAAAGAGTCAACTGTTCGAACGTCGTTAATTACCACGAGTGCAAATGTAATAAGTCCTAAAATAATCAATTTTAAGGCAATTAACCTGTCTTACACTATTCCCAATATAGAGAGTGAGGAAATGAAAACCTCGATATGGTCCAAAATAGAAAAGGATAAAGGGACATTAAGGCTTACAAAAATAAGAGAAGCATTAGACTCCCAGATTCCCCCATTTACAGATGAAGACCAATGATTAACGTACGTGGATGATAGATACGCATTATTCTCAGCCAATTTTTGGTGGAATATACTACTGACCGTATGTTTCGTGTTCGCGATTTCCCTGACCATGAGAATCTTACTGACATTTAATTATGGAAAAATCCTGCGACTAAGAAGGCAAAACCCAAAGGAAGAACACGGGGAAACGGCTGAAATGTAGAAGTTAAACCCGGAACCCAATGAGGACGTCTAAGCCAAGAAAAGGGAAGACATTAGAAAACGAGTGGGTATAGAGGTCTCCACTTGTCCTTGCTATGTCTTGTTCCCTCATTGTAAGTGTCGTTTATGTAAAACCGTGCGGTTACGACGCTGCAGAATGCGTTTCTTAAACAGCACGGACGTGCGTGAACAATGAAGGCATGAAATATGTTGTAAACTGAGACCTCAAATTTAACAATGTAGAGTAACTTATGTTTTTAAATCTAAGGGAATATTAAATAAGTGTTGAAGGATTAAATAAGTCTTGTATCGTTGTTTTTTTAACAAGTTAAAAGAAATCTCTGTTTTAGATTTCCCAATGGGAAGTCTATGCATCTGAAACCAACATGATAATAATGTCGTTTTATTAAAATCAACATTTATGTAGTAATATTAGCGTATCTATTTAATATTATCTTGTAGGGTAACATTCACCCTAAAATGCACCTAATCGTATTGCTTATTATGTATTATCACGACTTGTTTTAAAGAACATGTGATTCTGCCTCGTTATTTTTATTGCAGGAAGTGGATTGACATATTGGAAATCGATCATTACAATGCATACTTCAGTGCAGATACAACATAGTAGCGTCTATTTTCATCATACCTCAACCAACGAAGAGTACTCACCATGGACTCCAGGCAATATTCATCCCAGTTTCGTTTACGAAAATTATAGTTACCTTTGATCGTTGTTTCCTCGACCACGAACCATATTACGTATCCAGTAACACTATGTTTGAATCTCAGTATCCTGTGCATTATCGAACGATATAATCACATATATCCTGAGAACACCATCAATCAGTACAAGATATAAGAACATAAATATCACCCTTGATAATCCCTGCGGACCCATGTACCATATGATTGCATAGTCATGATATATGATGAACCCAAAGATTATTTATGTGTCGCAGATTTACGCGTCGAACCCCTTCCGACCATTTCTCGGAATCCATCCTATCACCTCTATCAAATGCGAAAAGTTCATATGTCTGTTATCCCATAAATGTTACGAGATAATTTCTGAAAAATGAACCTGAAAACAACCATTGAATTACAAAAACCAAAATTAACCCCAGTGACTAACCCCTCAGTGACAATATACCCCTCCCACAAGTTAAAGACAATATGTTGAAGGAGTCACTAAAGTTTGATGTCGACCCATTCCAAATACAAACATCAATTCACCTGTGATTAACCAAGGAATCACCGCAGAAGTTAATAGACGCAAGCCAGGCACGAACAATTTTATAAGAGAACTGTAATCTCTAAGTGCACAAACGAACAATTTTATATGAGAAATACATTCTCTATGTGCTTTAAAATATCACAAAAATGATATGCTGAGAAGAAAATGAACGCAGTCCTAGTGTTCAACCCCTTAATGATAAGGCACCCTATGAACTATCCAAAACAGCAGGTGAGAATGAACTCCGATATCAAAATTCCACACGCCTGTACCTGGGAGTATCATTTCCCGTTTGACAATTGGAGAGAGCATTTCGTCCAAGATGAACATAGCCTTACTCGAACTATTCTGTGAAGAAGCTATTGTAAGTGTTTTAAATTTTTTTTTTACAAGACGAAAAGAGTGAACGACCATAATTTACAACAGAAGGAGTGAGTACGATAAAAGACATGAATGGTGATGAAATAGGTGTGAATTTGCATATGTTATATTTTAATAACTTCGATAACTTAACAATTCCAATAATCTATCATTAATATTACATAGCAAACATTCCCAGTGAAAGTGTTCTAATGCTTACCAGTGAACGTGGTAAACATAATATTGTGTGTTTTAAATCGTTCTTATATGTAGTGTTAGATGTTCAGATAGAGTTATGCGTAGCGTTGTCGTACTATTCATTTAATTTAGCATAGATAGGAAACTAATTATCCTATAGTTAGCAAAGGATAAAAACTTGCAAAAGGTGAATTTTCAAAAAAAAATCTTATAGTAAAATTAGAATAGCCTCAACCTCGTAGGAAATGTAAAAGACATAAATGTTAGATGTAAAAAAAAATCTTTAGTATAGTAGCTAGGCTAAAACCGTAGATAATCTTATTCCGGTAGATGAACTTTAGAAAGGGATATATAATAAAATAAGAAAAGTAATAGAGAAAATTTTTAGCACTCCTGATTAAGCTTATATGAAAGTATAAAATAATACAATATCAATTAAAATTACGTAGGACCAATAGTTAATAAATAGCGAATATTTCAGAAACCCAAGGGCAAGCAAGTCCTAATGACGGGACGTCATTAAATAATGGGAAGGGTAATATGTACCGTGATTAATATGTGATATATTTAAAATACAAAAATTCTTTCCTTCTAAAGATAATTCCGACATAAATTAAACTTCCTCTAATTAAGTTTAAATCTAGTTTCAAAAAAGAAAAGTTCATAATCAACAAAATCAGAAATTGCATTTTAGCCTCAGCCAAACATCGACGCTATTCGGTTTTGAATTTCGATAAGATATTTGGTAATAAAAAAATCACCAGATACAGAATTCACAGGAAGCTTAAGTTATAATGTTTAATCATCAGAAATATTTAAAACAAATTATTGGACGGTCAGTGAGCATAATGAAGTGAGTAGGTAAACATAATAACAAGGTAGCGGCCCCCTCCACAGGACTTGGACCAATCGTGAAATAGCTCTCACGGCACATGATCGTTACTTAGGATATATAGTGAAGAAAAGTGTTTTTTGCGTCATTATTATTGTTATTAATATGATTGGCATTCGCATGCATTCGTTTGTCAGAATTATCATTATGCAGTCATTGTAGAGATTTGATCATTATCATCATTGCCTCTGTCATTGTCAGTTGAAGCGAAGCACTGTTGTACACCTAAAATGTAAGTCTCAATAAAACTATTGCTTTTCTATTTGTGTTCGTTTTATTTATAAGTCTGTATCTAATCGCACAGCAGGTAACTAGTTCGTATGTCTCCATTGGTAACGCTCCCAGGAATCTGATTTCTACATAACATAAGAGGTAATTAACAAGAAGATAACTCCAGGAAGCGAGGTTACGCTCCCGGATTGATAGTTGGAGAATTTCTAACCTACTATGATGACACATTTCATTTTCTCGCGTTCAGCGAGTGGCGCGGTCACCCATTTATCTATTCCCCCCCATGGCAGCCGGTGCAGCCCTCAACGGCATGAGATAAGCTATAACGGCTCGGATGATGCGATCGTAAAATTCCCCGGCGGAACCTTTGATTTTCTCTTTATTTTTATAGCTTACTTAGTTTATAACTTAGCCTAAGAAAAATTCACCTGACAGAACAGAAAAATTCACCCGGCAGAACTGACACTTCTCGTATTCACCCGGCGGAAATGGCACTTCTCATATTCACCCGGCGAAGATTATTTACAAATATTTTGAAATGAATTGCGCTCGAAAATAGTGATTCAATGAATGAATGCCTAAGAAGTTTTAAATTAAGTGATAATCTGAAAAACAAAACTATTCGATGAATATTTCTCTTAAAGGTCTTAGTCTGAATATCAATCATTCTCGTAATAAACAAAAAGCTGAAGATGATCACCTTCAGGGTCGTGATATTTAGTATTTATCCTGGAACGCGTGCTTCCTGGGCTGAATATAGATGTCTTAAACAGACCCCGATATCATGATATCTTTATACAGCCCGTAATGTCTACGACAGGGTGTTCGTCCGGAGGCCTGGCAATATACGCTAATAAACAACCTTCGGCTAAACCGCCAGTTAGAAACTTGATCTATTTTGTGTTTCTGCAGAGGGAACCGAATTCATCAATGAAAACATGCCTACTAGCTGCAAAAACACTGTCTGTCTGGCGAAGTTTTCGAAAGTACCAGACGCTCTTGGATGACATCCGAAGACTCTGGAGCTTAGTGGGAGTAAGTGGCTAATAACCACGGCTCTCAACTGTGACCCTAAAAAGAACTATATCCTATCTTAAGTCCCTGGATTTAATTACATTCATAGTAATGGTCATGCGTTAAATATTGGCCATTTGCTTCTGTCAACATCTATCCCAAGACTCCTAGTCACAATGTACAGTGATGATTCAATTAGTTACCGTTCCGGAATTTCCTTTCACCAACCACCATTGAGCACAGAGCCCAATTAACACTTGTTCCAGAAAGTGTGTCTTCAAGCAAAATTGGCATAAATGTGATATTGCCCTGTATATTGCCACTGCTGCATCGGTAATTGATTGGATGAAGGTTCCGTTTTACCTAATCGGTTCTGGTTCTTCCATTTTGTCAGCCTCTATTGAATTAAGCGTTTATTATCATCAAGTTATCCATACTCTGGAAAATGCTGAATTGAAAGCTGTTTCAGCAAGACGAGTCAAATTTGGGACAGAAAAATAAATGTGGTCCCACTCCCTTGAAATTCAGACATCAAAATGTCGTACAAAAGTATGGCTTAAGATTTGGATTGTATGTGAAGATCGTTGGACAGTACTGTGTTTGGGTTGAGACAGAGAATAGAGCGCAAATACAACACTGAGATGAAAAAGTGCCGTATTACTGGGCAACAGTTCAGTAGAAACATGGGATCATGGTCAAGTTCAATTAGACCTGAAGACTATGCTTCTAACACTTCCCTGACACTACATAACTGACGTTCCTATTATGCTACTGTGCACGGATACGATAATCTTGCTAAAACCAATAATTATGAAGAAGAAGTTACCGGCTGTACGCGTTTCTCAGGACACAAAATTTTTAATATAATTTCCCATGCATAATCACAGTTCCAACGTGAAGAATATGGTCTTCCAGAGCCATTCAAGCAATGATCTAGCATTGATCAAGCAATGGGATCATTCAGTGCTCAAAGTTTGACTAGTAAGAAGCCGTTTTTTACCTGCATTTATTCGAGCGTCGTTCCTTTATTTTTGTGAAAGCTAATGTAGAAGCTGTTTTCTCTTTTCTTTTTGCGGTGCTCCACTATAATCATTTTATATATGGTGTGTAAGTAAATGATTAAAATTATTTTTATTATTCTCTTATTATATGATAAACACAGAATTAACATTAAAATTTCTCCATTCATGTTTAAAAGAGGAGGAATGCTTCCAATATTCGAAATAAATTACAGCAACTGTACGTCTATTGTTGTCCTTTCTCTGTAGTCAAAAGGGTTAAAATTTTTCCTGAAGGATTAATTTTCAAGAAAAGACACCGTTTACTGTTTTAGCAGTAAACTTTGGTTTTATCTCCTTTTCTCTGTACGGGCGATTTCAGTTGTTAGTTACAGAAAAATGTCAGGGATATAGCCTTTGTAGCTGTGTTGTCGAAAATGTGGTCCTCAAGCCATGTTGATGACTTTTATATTACACTTTAAGATTGTTTATAGTTCTTTCCTGGGGAGAAAAATTTTGCTTTTCACTTGTTCTTGAGCCACAATCTACTGTGCGTCAGAGTAGACAACCTAGACTTATTCTAGACTTGATTATTTTAGTTAAACAAAAAAACAAATAAATAATAAGAATACATTGAAGCCTTAAATCTCTTTACTATAGGCAACGTCATAGGGTTACCTTTGAATGTTTTTTGTTCTTTTAACCGGAAAGATCCGTTAAAGCGAACAAGCAAGCAGGCTAAAGATCAAAATTGAAAATAGACTAAGCTATAAAAAAAAAAAAAACACTAATAATAAAATAAATAAAAATTAAGGAGTTCCCTGCTACCTCGGTCGAATCACCGAGATATTACTACAGTGCTAACGGATTGCGGGTCGGGGGTGAATCTAAAAGAGCATGCTCAAATGTCTTCTTTTGGATTGTCGTGTTTTACCTCACTGCTTTCTTATAAGGTATATTGACGGGGACGGGGGGGTGTGGGATGTATGGGACTCAATTCTTCAGCCCTGAACTCTATTCTTCTGTAAGAATAGCACCACAAAACTTTAATTTTTTAGCAAAATGCCAATTTTAACAAAAGGTTTTTGCAACACATTATAACTCCCTGTTGTCTTGAGCAAAGTCACCTTACAACTCAATTAGCCAGAATGTCCGAGGGAATATCCAATTCGCTATGGCTCAACTGTATCAGCAGATATCCTTAAAAATATTCCTGGATAAACCCAATTTCATATTAGAAAAATAAATGCAATTTCATCTTTTCAAAAATTGGTTTATCCCTAAATGTCGTAAATATGGTAATGTTACATTAGGTACGGGTGACTTACATTGTCGTTATTTATATATTTTTCTCTATTTTTTGTTTTATTTTTTTTAATCTCCTTGTCAAACAGTTCGCGGTAACGAACTGCAAGTAAGGAGCGACCCGGCTAAATAGTAACCGAAACTCTAAATAACAAAATTTTGATACCAATAGATACATCAAAAGAATCAGATTTTTATCCTTATTTCAAATATATAAATTTCGTCAAGTTTAGTCTTATCCATCAAAAGCTACGCGCCTGAGAAAATTTGCCTTTTTTTCGAAAAAGGGAGAAACACGCCCTAAAAGTGATAAAACTTTAATGAAAACCACACCATCAGATTCAGCGTATCAGAGAACCCTACTATAGAAGTTTCAAGCACCTATCTGCAAAAATGTGGAATTTTGTGTTTTTTGCCAGAAGAAAGATCACGGATGCGTGTTAATTTTTTTTTTTTTTCCAGGGATAATCGTACCGGACCAGTGGTCCTAGAATATCGCGGGACGGCTCATTCGAATGGAAATTAAAAGTCCTGGTGCCCTTTTTAAGTAACCAAAAAAATGGAGGGCAACTAGACCCCCCTCCCACGTTCATTTTTTTTCCAAAGTCATCCGATCGAAATTTTGAGATAGCCATTTGTTCAGCATGGTCGAAAAATACAATAACTATGTCTTTGAGGATGGCTTAATCTAACCCACAGTCCCCGGGGGAAGGTCTGAAAGTTATGAACTTTGCCCAATGTTTAGATATTGTATTGGGTATTGGGAAGTATACAGAAGTTTTCAGGGGGGATTTTTTTGGTAGTTGGGGTGGGCATGGGGGGGGTGGGGGGGGGGGTCGGGTGCTACGTGGGAGGATCTTTCCATGTAGGAATTTTTCATGGGGGATGGGACATTTCTATGAAGGGGGGGGCGGATTTTCCAGCATTATTTAAAAAAAGATCAGAAATTAAATCATAAAAAAATTCAACTGAAAGTAAGGAGCAACATCAAAGTTTAAACGAACAGAAATTAATACGTATATGATTGGTTTCGCCCCCTGCTCATTACCTCGCTCTTTACGCTAAAGTTTTTTCGTACTTTCATCAGAGCTATTTATTCTAATTAACGGCCTTTGTGATTAAGGGGTCTTAAAGAATTCTTAAAGAATTGGAAAAAAATTTGAATTTAGCGTAAAGAGCGAGGTATTGACTAGGAGGCGAACCCCCTAATATACTTAATAAAAATATACGAATATAGAAGTTCGTTACGTAAGTTAATTTGTAAGTTACGTCAGAACAAAATTTCGAGAAAGCCATTTAGCCAAAAAAAAGTAAAATTAATATACAAATTTTTGTTTTGATTATGCATGCACGGTGAGCCAAAATAAAAGCTGCATTAACTCAAAAACGTTCAGAAATTAAATTAAAAGAACAATTTTTTTTTAACTGAAAGTAAGAAGCGACATTAAAACTTAAAACGAACGGAAATTATTCCGTATATGAAAGGGGCTGACCCCTCCTGAACCCCTCGCTCTTTACGCTAATGTTTTTTATTGTTTTAAAAAATAAAGTTGTGAGACAGAGTCAAAATACAGTGTAAAGGACGAGGGGTTGAGGAGGGGGCAGCCCCTTTCATATACGGAATAATTTCTGTTCGTTTTAAGTTTTAATGTCTCTCCTTACTTTCAGTTTAAAAAAAACTTTATCTGACATTAACGATAAATTAAGGATGGTTTATGATAAGATGCTTGCAAATCGTGGTCGTTATAATAGGTGTGGTCTTGCGAAATTTATTTGACTTTTTGCGACCATGCTATACTCTTTGTGTCTGGTCTTTACCCTTTGCTTCAAGAAAGCGATTTAAATCAAATCCGTATTTATTATTTTCGGTATTGCAGGTTTCTTCTTTATTTGCAACGTTCTTACCGAAATAGAAAATTAATCGCTTAGTTTGGTGCTACTGTTATTAGGCGTACTCTGCGCCATCATCAACAGTAACTTATTTCTGAAGCGCATTTTTGGCCCTTGTCACCGTCTCATTTGCTTGCTTTATGCCGTTTGACATTTGTATAGTTATTTATTTGTTTTTGTGTAGTGAGTTTTTTCTGTTCCTTTTCACGTCACTGTTTATCACTGTATATATTAAACAAACATAAACAAATTTACGGTATTTGGAATGTCAAAAGTTCCCAATACGCCGCGAGCGATTTACCTTTTGGAGCTTCAAGTTATTGGGGCCTAACCAAGATGTTGAATCGAAGGAACTGACAGAAGACTCTGTTGGACAGACCATTTCAAATGACTTTGGCCAGATTTTCATAAGGATACGAGCTAGATGGAAGTCATCCATCTACGTGAACCTGTATTTTCACGCTGTATTTATTAAACAAAAGTATGTTTTCGCTTCCATCCTGCTCTCGTCAATCTCTTCTTGAACTTGACGATGAGCTTTAGTTCAGCTCTTCCTCAGAGTTGCCAACTTATACACTTTCCGTGTGAAATTCACTCTTTTTTGCCTCAGAGGGGATGCGGATGAGTGAAAATCACTCTTTTTGGGTGTTAGTTTTCATTCATTTTGAACGTCAGTAGCTTGCAACTTCGTCAGAAGTGAAATTAACCCCAAGGAACAGGGTTACCAACTTTGACACTTTTCGTTTGAAATGGACTCTTTTATATCTTGACGTTCATTTTGAACGTCAGTAGTTGGCAACTTCGTCAGAAGTGAAATTAACCCCAAGGAACAGGGTTACCAACTTGCACACTTTTCGTTTGAAATGGACTCTTTTATATCTTAGAGGTGATACACAAGCAGCGGCAGTCGTGCGCATGCGGTATTTTTGACTTGCGCTCTTTTTTAAAATAAATCACTCTTTTTTAGCCTTGATTTGCACTCTTTTTGGACGTCAGCAGTTGGGAACCCTACTCTTCCTTGAGACCAGAGTATGACTGGATTGGAAAACCTACCTTTTTGTTGAACAGATGGTTGTTATCACGAGTACGGGAGATGATCATGAGTTCAACTCCTATCCTTGTGAAAATGGGCCCTTTGTGGCGCAGAGTAAAACATCTCGCCCTTGCAAAATTTTGCCAAGCTATGTGCATGCTTGCTTGTATTGCTTGTCTTGCTTGTATATTGTCACCTAGGCAAACCATGACGCAAAAAGATAAGTCTTCACAATTTGTTCTTACAAAGTACTAAGTTTCAAGTAAATGCTTTATCTAATTTCAATAAATACCACCCTGTCATGCATCGGCCCAAGACTTTTGCCACCAGATCAGCCTTAAGCTCCGAGTAAACGTTGCCGGGACCGTTATTTGTGGACAATTTAGTATAAGTGGCTGTATCGTCGGCAAACTGATGAAGTTTTTACCTATATAACTTGCTAATGTTAAAAACTCTCAGTGGAGAAAAGAATCGTGTGACATTATGCAAAGGGTACCTGAAGCTACCCAACTAAGTGAGTATGTTGAATTATACTTTTAGTAGGCATCTAATCCTCGTAAAAGACTATAAGCCCCCTTCGTTTCTTTTTCATGCCTGTATTTGGACAGATTGTGGTGCAAATGAATTATTTTCTTCAGTGACTAAACCCGTACAGATAATTTCACTATCTAATCTACAAAAGACAGCACAAAATATCAAAAGGTGAAGAAAATACTGAATAGCACAAATGAACAAAGGAAAGCAATGAATAGGCTAAATTTACTAGTTGGAAATAAATGAAGGAGAAAAAAAAACATTTACACAAAGCCCAGTCTCTTTCTTAAATTGCATTATGCTATTAAATAAAAAAATAAAAATAGTTTTGTCAACTGAAAGTAAGGGACAGCATTAAACTTATAACGAACAGAAATTATTATGTACTTGATTGGGGTTGCCTCCTCCTCCTCAACACCTCTCTCTTTACGCTAAAGTATTTTGGTACTTTTGAAAAAGCTTCTTATTGTTCTAATTAAGCGACCCTTGCATTTTTCCGCTTTTTTGCAGACATGGGCTTGAAACCTATACAGTAGGGTTTTCTGATACCCTGAATCTGATGATATGATTTTCATTAAGATTTTTTTTTTTTAAGGGGTGTTTCTTCCTTTTTTTCGATAATAGGGCGAATTTTCTCAGGCTCTTAGCCGTTAATGGGTAAGAATAAGCCGATCCTTTTGATTTATCTAATGGAATCAAAATTACGTGTTTTAGAGTTTCGGTTACTATTGAGCCGGGTCGCTGCCTACTTACAGTTGGTTACCACGAGCTGTTTGAAAACTGCAAACCGAGCCTTTTTAATAAACCAAATAACATTAATGTTAAAAACATCAGAATAAGAGAACTCTTGTAGTTTAATTTGCATTTTGGTTCGTTCATTTTCAAAAATTTACACTCAAAAAGATAATGATACAAAGTCTCCTAATCACCACAATCATAAGTGTAACAATTAATTAATTTTTATCAATTCTAAATAAAAATGAATTCAATTTTCAGTGACCGGAAATAATTAGGAAAAGTGTTTGTAACTTGAAGAAGGTCAATGAGATCAGTAAAAAACTAAAGGGTCTAGGGCTTAACAGCTTGGCAGAATAACTCATACCACAACATATATAGGTTTTTGTGTAATATTTCCCGAATCATTTATAGCATTGGGCATAGAAAATGAATTACTTCCTGCATAATTTACTTGCGAGTCAGTATAATATATACGTTAATTTAATTTATGGCTATTTAAATTATTCGGGGGTTGCCAATAATCAGGCCTTCCTCTCTTCAGATATCTGGTGAGAGTTATCTCTTTGGCTCTAAATTCGATAGGAAGGCATCCTTTTAAAACCGTTATTGTCTCATTTTTAGCGGATAGAAAAGTTTTGGAAATTAAAACCATAGAAATTCATTGGACAGAAACTAACTTTTTTATAATTTTCTTTTTATTCAGCGATGCCAACCATGCAGATATTGCATATAAAATGGTGGATTAAATAGCAGCTTCAAATAACATTCTTAGGACAAATGGTCTAAGACCCCAAGTGGTTCTGGCGGCATATAACAATATTGTCGATTATTGTATGGTGACTTTTAATTTACTGTCAACATGGTCATTCCAAAGCAATTTTCTATCCAAAATGAAGCCCAAGTATCGTACTTTGTCACTTATTTGTAATCAATGACTCAAAAACCGAATATTGATCTGGGAATTATTCTTTCCTTCGTAAAGATGATAGCTTCGCTTTTATTAACATCGAAATTTAATTTATTTTTATCTACCCATTTATCCAATAGTGTACATACCTTTATAGCAGTACGATCTAGGATTTTCACATCATTAGAAAATATTGATACGCAGATACATCAGCATACGCTTGTAATGAGCAGTATGTCTGTAATTCCGAACGAAGTAAATCGTCCGGATTAGTAGGCCATAAAAATGGAGTGTGCTTCCTTGAGGGCGCGATTAATGGAGGATACGAGTTATATTTTCAGCTTTTTCGCCATGAGAAACTGATCGATCTGATGGTTAATTTTTAGCCAACATAACTAGGGGAGTGGGGATAGCCTAATTCTAACAGCTTCTTTAACATCCCGGGGTGCCATGTATTTTCGAAGGCACCTTTGATATCAAAGAGAAGAGAATGTGTAAATTTCTTCATATTGTTATTTTCTTCCACTGTAGTGTAGAGCTTGTCGAGGGCATCTATAGTTGATTTACCTTTAACAAATCCGAACTGGTTTTTAGAAACCCAGTCCTTATTATTACTTAAATTATTGAAAATATATTATAAGATTCTTTTGAATACTTTGCCAAAAACTGGTATGAAGCCGATGGATCAATATGAAGACGGTAAACCGTCATTAATTCTCTCTCGCTTAGGAATTACTATGATTTCAGCTTTTTTCCAATTCTTTAGAAAATACTTGATATTCAAAAATACATTACATATTTTAAGCATATAAGACGGGAGCTAATTTTTATTAGTGTGTTACAATAATTTACAATAATTTTTTTTGTGGAATTTTGTTTAATAACTGCATTGACAATACCATCTAGGCGAGGCGCTTTCAACGGTTTTAGAGAATTAATAGCATCTTGTAACGTATCAAGTGTTATTGGTGACAACGTATCTTGATCGTAAGACTCTGTTGGATAGACCATTTCAAATGAGTTTGGCCACATTTTCATAAGGATACGAGCTAGATGGAAGTCATCCATCTACGTGAACCTGTATTTTCACGCTGTATTTATTAAACAAAAGTATGTTTTCGCTTCCATCCTGCTCTCGTCAATCTCTTGTTGAACTTGACGATGAGCTTTAGTTCAGCTCTTCCTCAAAGTTGCCAACTTATACACTTGCCGTGTGAAATTCACTTTTTTTGCCTCAGAGGGGATGCGGATGAGTGAAAATCACTCTTTTGGGTGTTAGTTTTCATTCATTTTGAACGTCAGTAGCTGGCAACTTCGTCAGAAGTGAAATTAACCCCAAGGAACAGGGTTACCAACTTTGACACTTTTCGTTTGAAATGGACTCTTTTATATCTTGACGTTCATTTTGAACGTCAGTAGTTGGCAACTTCGTCAGAAGTAAAATTAACCCCAAGGAACAGGGTTACCAACTTGCACACTTTTCGTTTGAAATGGACTCTTTTATATCTTAGAGGTGATACACAAGCAGCGGCAGCCGTGCGCATGCGGTATTTTTGACTTGCGCTCTTTTTTAAAATAAATCACTCTTTTTTAGCCTTGATTTGCACTCTTTTTGGACGTCAGCAGTTGGGAACCCTACTCTTCCTTGAGACCAGAGTATGACTGGATTGGAAAACCTACCTTTTTGTTGAACAGATGGTTGTTATCACGAGTACAGGAGATGATCATGAGTTCAACTCCTATCCTTGTGAAAATGGGCCCTTTGTGGCGCAGAATAAAACATCTCGCCCTTGCAAAATTTTACCAAGCTATGTGCATGCTTGCTTGTATAGCTTGTCTTGCTTGTATATTGTCACCTAGGCAAACCATGGCGCAAAAAGATAAGTCTTCACAATTTGTTCTTACAAAGTACTAAGTTTCAAGTAAATGCTTTATCTAATTTCAATAAATATCACCCTGTCATGCATCGGCCCAAGACTTTTGCCACCAGATCAGCCTTAAGCTCCGAGTAAACGTTGCCGAGACCGTTATTTGTGGACAATTTAGTATAAGTGGCTGTATCGTCAGCAAACTGATGAAGTTTTTACCTACATAACTTGCTAATGTTAAAAACTCTCAATGGAGAAAAGAACCGTGTGACATTATGCAAAGGGTACCTGAAGCTACCCTACTAAGTGAGTATGTTGAATTATACTTTTAGCACGCATCTGATCCTCGTAAAAGACTATACGCCCCCTTCGTTTCTTTTTCATGCCTGTATTTGGACAGATTGTGGTGCAAATGAATTATTTTCTTCAGTGACTAAACCCGTACAGATAATTTCACTATCTAATCTACAAAAGACAGCACAAAATATCAAACTTTGAATCTAGCGATTCGAATTGACCTTGAATCTAGCGGTGAAGAGAGGTTTCAATTGAGTGGTTATCAGGGCAGGGCTTCTACTCTTGAATATTACAGAAATTAAATAAAAAAACAAGTTTTTTAAACTGAAAGTAAGGAGCGACATTAAAACTTAAAACGAATAGAAATTATTCCGTATATGAAAGGGACTGTCCCCTCCTCAACGCCTCGCTCTTTACGCTAAAGTTTTTTATTGTTTTAAAAAATAAAGTTGTGAGACAGAGTCAAACTTTAGCGTAAAGAGCGAGGCGTTGAGGAGGGGACAGATATTTTTGCAGATATGAGCTTGAAACCTATGTTATAGGTTTTCTGATACGCTGAATCTGACAGTGATTTTCATCAAATTTTTTCACTTTTAGGGGATGTTTCCCCCCTCTTTAAAAAATCAGGTAAGTTTTCTCAGGCTCGTAGCCTTTGATGAGTAATACTAAACTTAACAAAATTTGTATATTTAGAATCAGCATTATAAGCCCATTCTTTTGATACATTTATTGACATCAAAGTTCCGTTTTTAAAAGTTTCGCTTACTATTGAGCCGTATCGCTTGTTTTTTTATTGTTTTTTTTTATTACGTATATGTTATTACTTATATGAAGGGGTTCTCCCCTTAGTCAATACCACGCTCTTTACGTTAAAAGTTAAAAAAAATTTTAATTCACACACCCCTGAATCACAAAGGCCGTTTAATTAGAATAGATAGCTCTTTGAAAGCACTAAAAAAAAAACTGTAGCGTAAAGAGCGAGGTATTGACTTGGGGGAGAACCCCCTCATATTGGCCTACGTAATAATTTCTGTTCATTTTAAGTTCTAATGTTGCTTCTTACTTTCAGTTGAAAAAACTTGTTTTTTTAAATTTAATTTCTGATCGTTTTTTAAATAATGCTTGGAAATCCGGCGCCCCCTTCATAGAAATGTCCCTTACCCCAAAGAAACATCCTCCACGGAAAGATTCTCCCGAGATTCATCCATCAACGATGTTTCTTCTGAAAAAAAAAATGCGAAATTCCACATTTGAAGATGGGAGCTTGAAACCTCTACAGTAGGGTTCTCTGATACGCTGAATATGATGGTGTTACCATTTGAGCCGGGTCGCTCCTTACTTACAGTTCGTTACCACGAACTGTTTGAAAATTCGGGGACAAGTCTTAAAAATTCGGGGAGTTTTCGGGGACAAGTCTTCAAGATTCGGGGATTTTTCGGGAAAAAAAAACAAAATGAAATTTTGTTGTCAAAATTTAGGAGCCAAAAAGTTTTAGCTTGGTGTTCAGGCTCAAGTAGGGCTTGGATCCGCATAGTAAATCAAGCCTTTCACAGAGTTGGTTTTAGAGCCAGAGCAGGGGATTGGAACCCATAGCTGAAAACGCTTATTGCTGATATTGCGGCAAAAACTTCAAAATTGTTTTCAAATTAAAAAAAGGGAGCACATGTGAACTGTAAATACCAGTAGCAATTTTTCATTAAGTCATTAACCTCAGTGATTTATTAATGATATTAAAAAAAAATTGTTTGAGGTTTCTACATTGGTAAATTAAACAGACAAAATTAAACCTATAAGTATGGGGCAACATTAAAACTGAAAACAAAGAAGAACTAAATTAAACAAGTAAATTCAAACTTAAATTAAAAAAGAAATTTTGACGACAATTGACACATTATTGTTTTTTCTTGCTGATTCTAAGGTCTTAAGTATTTATTCTAAGGTCTTATGAATAATATTTTTGGGGTCACTTCCGTTTAAATCGCCTATTCCCCGACCTTGTACATAGTCTATAGTAAAGTTTTTTTCTCACTAGGAGGGGGAGGGAGTGGTGCATTTTTTATGGTAAGAAGAACGGATTTAGGGATTTTTCTTAAGAAGAAATAAATTATACCACAATTTCCTTTAAATTCTTTTATTTCTATCTCAGAATTAGCCTTCATACAGGGTTACTAATTTTTCAAGCATTAGAAGTTGTAAGGATAGGCCTAAATATTTAAAACAAATTTATTTGGCTATCCTGAGTTTAAGCAGAATTTATTTTCCGTAAAAAAATTTTCACCTGACTAACAGCTTTGCAAAATCGTAAAAAGATCCTACAACTGCAGTTTAAAATATTATACCCACTGAAAATATTACACGGGTGAAGGAACCAGAATAGTAATTGTGAGGGGAGTGCTGGATGAATACGTTTGAGGATAAAAGGTGGTATGACACGCACAATTTTCAGATAAAAAAAAGAAAAGAACTTAAATTTTCAACACCGAATGAAACAAAAATTTAAATGGTAAGAATTCCTGGCAAAAAGATTAATTCCTTCAATATATTATGTGTTCAATCATTAAGTATTAAACATTAATACAGTATGTCCCAAACCAAAAATAGCAAAAGAAAGCCAAATTTAAACTTATGATTTGGCTTTCAAAACAATTCTCCTTTAGAAGTTCAATTTCAAAGCCCAAGATCATACTGAGCGTTCCGTTAAACAACTTCAGATATAATTGTTGGCTAATTTTGTCAAGATTGTCTTGACCACGAATGGTGTAAATGCAAGAATCTTATAGTATTTGGAATACTGCATTCGAAATGGTTTAATCTAAATGCAGAAAAATGATAGTTTTGTGAGCAAATGAGGAACCGTCTATACTTAAATTGTATCGCTCTGGTTCTTAAGCAAAGCAACACAGGAGACAAAAATTAACGGAGAAGAGAGTAGTGAAAAATTATGGTATGTAAAGTAATGTTTGCTAGGGATAGTCGCTAGGGATGGCACCGTGGTTGGGTGATTTTCGGGGAACCAAATTTTTTTCGGGGAGACACATAGATTTTCGGGGAAATCCCCGGAAATTCGGGGATAGTGGAAGCCCTGCATCAGGGGTAAACCATTTGTCAAAGAGTATTTCTCTAGCTTCCTTGTACGATTCTGCGTAGATACCGTTGTCTTTTACTATTTGAATAGGAGATAATAAAGAGGGGTGGCTAGAGCATATTCTATGTATTGTACTCCAGGGATCTAAGCTGCCTTTAACGTTACAAAATCTCTTCCAAACTTTAAGTTTTTATTTTTTAATTTTATTCGGATATAGCTTTTTTCCCTTTTTATATTATATGTTCTTCTGTAATTTTACCTTAATTCGGTCAGTTCTGGGGTCCTCCAACTTGCATACTTGTTGAGAATGATGTCTTTTTTCTCAGGTATTACAATTTTAGTTCTGACTTGTATCATAGTTTTAAGGCTTTCAACACATTTGTCAATCTCTTGATAATTTTCAAAGGCATGGAAAATATTAAAATGTGTTTGCCAAATGTATTCTAATTCGCTTTCTTGTTTTGAAGTTTAAGCGGAGGCTTAAAAGTGCAGATTTTGAGTTTCTTCAGGATAGTACAGGTATTGATACCAAATTTGGTAAATGGTATGAAAAAATAAAATTACTATTTCAAGAGTGTTTGGAGTTTAAAGAGACAAAGCAAAGATATAAGTTGCCAATTAATCCTTGGATTACAAAAGGATTACTAGCCTCAATGGAAAAAAGGCAAGTGATGTATAAAAGGTGCGCGACTCAAGGTTCAGCATCTGATAAAGAACAATATAAAGAATTTAATAAAAAGTTAAAAAGTCTTTTAAGAAAGGCAAAAATTGATTACTTTGCACAGAAATTTGAAGATTATGAAGGAAGCCCGGCTAAAACTTGGCAGCTGATTAAGTCGGTAATAAGCCCAAAAAGTGAACCAATAACTCCTAGTAATTTGCCGCGGGAGTCGGATAGTGGTGTGGCCAATAACTTGTGTACCCACTTCTCAGAAGTAGGGCTAAAAATATCGACATCTGTGGAATGTATAAATGGTGATGGTACATACCAGAATTTTCGTCCTGAAGCAAGTGATACAACCATTTATCTTCAACCAGTGAGATCGCGTGAACTTGAGGATATCTTAAAAAGTATGAAAAAATCGGCAGCTGGAATGGACTTAATAACCTTTCAAATATTTGAAAAAATTTACCCAATTATATCTAGTCATCTGTTGTACCTTTTTAATCAATGTTTTGAATTTGGAGTGTACCCTAATTGTTTGAAAAGTGCTTTGGTTATTCCTCTGTATAAAGGAGGTGATAAGGAAGATATGAACAACTACCGTCCGATATCTCTACTTCCAATGATTTCTCGTATTTTTGAGAAATTGATTTATAGACGACTGATGGATTATTTTGAAAAAAGATGTTTTTTTCACTCTAGTCAATTTGGTTTTAGAAAAAATATGTCTACAGAGCATGCTTTATTATTTTTGACAACATTTGTTAACGATTGCCTAGATTCAGGGTTAAAGGTGGGTTCAATTTTTCTAGATATTATGAAGGCTTTTGACTGTGTTGATCATAAGATTTTATTGGCTAAGCTTGAAAATGCTGGAATTCGTTTTAAAAAGTCTGAAATTGATTGCTTCATTTCTTGAAGGAAGAATGCAAAGAGTACGGCTGGGCACAGTCCTGTCAGAAGAGATGGTAGTAAAGTGCCATGTGCCACAGGGGTCTGTGTTGGGTCCCCTATTATTTCTTGTGTACATTAATGATTTAAATGGATGCCTCAAACAACTGTCAACTCCAAGGTACACTGATGGCCCGGTGCGAGCAATACTTCCAAGTTTTGCTGATAATACTCAATTTACAATGGCTGCGAAAACAGAAACGGATTTGAAAAATGGCATGAAACAAGGAATAGTGATAATCGAGAGGTGGATGCGAGTGAACAAACTGCTTGTTAATCAGAAGAAACAATGTTCATGTTATATGGCAGAAGTGCAAATTACTATCCATGGATTGAAGAAATTGAGTTAGTAAATGGAAGTATAAAACGGACAAGTACAGTAAGGTATCTTGGTGTAATTGTAGATGAATGCCTAAGTTTTAAAGATCATATTGCATTTATAAGTACTAAATTAGCCAAAAATGTTGGAACTCTGCGGAAGCTGAAAAATTTTTTTTCCTAAAAAGGTTATTAGAATGTTATATTTTTCTCTTATTCATCCATATTTGCTGTACTGTGTTACCGTTTGGTCGTCGACGTTCACTAGCCATTTGTATCCGCTCCGTGTGTTACAAAATAAAGCTGTAAGAGTTTTGACCAATGACTTGTCCCATAATTCGGTAAGATCGAGGTATCACCAATTAAAAATTTTACCATTCTTTGGTTTGGTTAAATTTTATGTAAATTTGTTTATGTATAAATTTTTTTCTAATTTGTTACCTACATGTTTTTCGGAACTTTATAATGAAAGGGGCCATAGTTATGAAACTAGAAATGTTGAATTAGTTAGAACGCCGGTTCCAGTTACTACCAGATCTAAATTTTCTATTAGGTATATTGGTCCTGAAGTATGGAACAGGCTTCCGGCGGAACTAAAAGGTAAGAAGGTTCTTGAGGAATTTCGTGCTTCTTTGCGATGTATTTGTTTTAACCAGTATTGTAGACACGGATAAGGTGATTGATCTGGGAGTGAGAGTATGTTTGTGAGTGTTAAAAGAGAAAAATTTTCTTGTGTGTTGATTGAGGTGATTGTCGGTATATGAAAGGAAGCATGATGAATCAAAGAATATGAGTGTTGAATTCCTTTAAGTTCCCTGTAAAATAAAAAAAATGTATTATCCTTAGAATGTTGATTAATTGTTTAGTAGGGGTGGGGGAGGAGAGGAGGAGTCAGAGAGTATTATTTCCCCGAGGTAGTGTATTAGTGTATAAGAAGTTGAAGTGTTCCTTTTTTTGGGTCATCCCAAACACGCTAATATGCGTCGGGACCTATTTTGATATTGTTGGTATTATATGCAGTTTTATTTTGTTAGTATTACATGGAGATTTGTATGTTGTTTTTTTTGTGACCCATTTGTTAATAAAAAAAAAATAAGACGTGGACCAGTCATACTTACGCTGGAGGAGTCGTCAGTAGAACACCTTAACTTAAAAGAAATGCAATCATGATCTAAAATACTGGGACAATTTAACACTTTCCAATCATAAATATCACGGCACAGAAGATTTAAGACTGGGTTACATCTGGGCTCGTGGTATTCATTCTTGTATATGATGCTATTGACGGATTATTTACGACAACTAATGACCTACTTGCAAATAACAGTTCCAATTCAGCCCCTTCCCATCTCTATTATTAGTACTAAACTAAGAAGGAGTTCTGGAAGTAAGATCCCCACCTAGTATTAATGCAGGCGTATTTCTGACTCTCTCAATCGAATACAGACATAAAGAGGGATTTTTGTATGAAGGAGGACAATAGGCTGACACAACTGTGAAGGTCTTTTTACGAGTAAATAGGATGTACAGATAAAATTTGCTGCGTTATAAAAACTTTTTGAAGGATCAAATTTAGAAAAACACCTTTAATTTGGTGTTAAAACACTTTTAAATTTTTATTTACATGTGGCTCTTGAACAAGAATAATATTTGGTTTAGACACCTCGTTCTTTTTATACAATTTTATTCAAAATTTGCCAATCGAAATACCAATTAATGTAATCAGAGGTGATTGCTGTTTCATTTCAAGGTGCTGGCTGGTTATTGTTTATTTTAACCTTGTTTGAAAGCGGGCCCCTCTGGATTTTTATTTCTTAGAAGAAAGGGGCCCTTGCGAGTAAGTTTTCGTTCGATGGTTTTTTAAAGAAGATTTTGCACATTTGCAGGAATTTGCTGTTAGTATTAAGGAATTTGAAGATGACGGCTATTACAAAGGATTATTTTGATGAGAAGCATCAAGAGCTTGTGCAGTTGGTGGCTTGTCTGGAACAATGCATTAGTGATCTCCGCCAGAAAAATTCCCATCTTCGGCAGGAAAATTGCGTTTTGAAATCAGAGTTAATTAATATAAAAAATAGTGCCTGCATTCTGAGCTTGCCTCTAAAAGTCAGAATTTTTTTCTTCACGGGATTAAATGTAAAAAAAGTACTGGATATCAAACGCACAGGTAGGGGAATTAACACAGGGAAATCAACATAGAGAATTAGCATTGAGTTTCTACAACAACCCTCTGACGTCACGGAGGCCATAGAAAAAACGGTATTGGATTTCAAGCGCAAAGGTAGGGGAATTAACACAGGGAAATTAACATAGGGAGATAGCATTGGATTTCAAACGTAAAAGTATGGAAATTATCATAGGAAAATAACATTGGATTTCAAACGCACATATAGGGAAATTAACACAGGGAAATTAGCATAGGGAAATTAATTGAGAATTGCTGGAAGTCAGATAAGTAGAACTACCAACCACTCAAGCCCCCGCACCTGTGCAATGCGGCTACCAGTTCTATTAAATGGGACACAGTTGCCAACACTCCTTGACACACCCCTCAGGATTCCAATGATGTCATTAAACACCCCGTTTCAAACGGTCAGGACTAATATGCTTGACGTAATTTTATGCAACTATGCATCAGGAGGAACCCATGGAGGAATTACCGCTTGTAACGTAGCAACAGCACAAACCTTACGTAATTATTATGCCACACTGTCGCGTAATACTTTTTATTTGCCCGAAACCCTCAAAGCGCTTCTTCTTCTTCATTAACTTAATGGCGGTACACACTTTATGTAAAGTCAGCGCATCTTACGCATGGAGGGCGCATCCATCACTGACTGATAAAACCATTTTGACATTTTTGGCCCAAAAGCCTCAATACATTTTCTTTTTCGGTGTTTCATTTTTCGCTCGAAACTCTTTTCATATTTTTTCTTTTTTTTTCTTTTTTCTTTTTCTATAGTTCTTTTAGTTTAGATTTTCAGTTCAGTTTTAGTTTAGAGTTTTAGTTTAGTTTTAGTTTAGAGTTTTAGTTTAGGGTTTAGAGTTTTATTTTAGAGTCTTAGCTTAGAGTTTTACTTAGATTTATAGTTTACTTTAATTTTAGTTAATAGATTTAGTTTAGTTTTAGTTAAGAGTTTTAGTGTAGAGTTGAGAGTTTTAGTTTAGATTCTTAGCTTAGAGTTTTTCGTTAGAGTTATAGTTTAGTTTAGTTTTAGTTTAGAGTTGTAGTTTAGTTTTAGTTAAGAATTTAGAGTTTTAGTTTAGAGTCTTAGCTTAGAGGTTTAGTTAGAGTTATAGTTTAGTTTAGTTAGGAGTTTTAGTTTAGAGTTTTAGTTAGAGTTTAGAGTTTTAGTTTAGAGTCTTAGCTTATAGTTTTTAGTTAGGGTTATAGTTTTATTTTAGAGATTAGAGTTGTAGTTTAGTTTTAGTTAAGAGTTTTAGTTTAGAGTTAGATTTTATTTTAGAGTCTTAGCCTAAAGTTTTAGTTAGAGTTATAGTTTAGTTTAGTTTTAGTTTAGAGTTTTAATTAGAGTTTTAGTTAAGAGTTTAAAGTTTTAGTTTAGATTCTTAGCTTAGAGTTTTTCGTTAGAGTTATAGTTTAGTTTAGTTTTAGTTTAGAGTTGTAGTTTAGTTTTAGTTAAGAATTTTGAGTTTTAGTTTAGAGTCTTAGCTTAGAGTTTTAGTTACGGTTATAGTTTAGTTTTGTTAAGAGTTTTAGTTTAGAGTTTCAGTTAGAGTTTAGGGTTTTAGTTTAGAGTCTTAGCTTAGAATTTTTAGTTAGAGTTATAGTTTTAGTTTAGAGATTAGAGTTGTAGTTTAGTTTTAGTTAAGAGTTTTAGTTTAGTTTTAGTTTAGAGTTGTAGTTTAGCTTTAGTTAAGAGTTTTAGTTTAGAGTTAGATTTTAGTTTAGAGTCTTACCCTAAAATTTTAGTTAGAGTTATAGTTTAGTTTAGTTTTAGTTTAGAGTTTTAATTAGAGTTTTAGTTAAGAGTTTAAAGTTTTAGTTTAGATTCTTAGCTTAGAGTTTTTAGTTAGAGTTATAGTTTTAGTTTAGAGTTTAGTTTTAGTTAAGAGTTTTAGTTTAGAGTTTTAGTTTAGAGTTTTGGTTTAGAGTTTTAGTTAGAGGTATATTTTTTAGTTTAGTTTTAGTTAAGAGTTATAGTGTAGAGTTTTATTTTAGTTTTAGTTAAGAGTTTTAGTTTATAGTTTAGAGTTTTAGTTTACAGTGTTGGTTTAGTTTAGAATTGTAATTTAGAGTTTAGTTTAGTTTTAGTTAAGAGTTTTAGTTTAGACTTTAGAGTTTTAGTTTAGAGTCTTAGATTAGAGTTTTATTTTAGAGTCTTAGGTTAGAGTTTTAGTTAGAGTTTTAGTTTAGTTTTAGTTTAGTTTTAGTTAAGAGTTCTAGTTTAGAGTTTAGAGTTTTAGTTTAGAGGTTTTAGTTAGAGTTATAGTTTACTTTAGTTTTAGTTTGGAGTTATAGTTTAGAGTTCTAGTTCAGTTTCAGTTAAGAGTTTTAGTTTAGAGTTTAGAGTTTTATTTTAGAGTCTTAGCTTAATTTTAGTTAGAGTTATAGTTTAGTTTAGTTTTAGTTAAGAGTTGTAGTTTAGAGTTGTAGTTTAGTTTAAAAGTTTTATTTTAGAGTTTAGAGTTTTAGTTTAGGAGTCATAGCTTAGACTTTTTAGATAGAGTTGTAGTTTATTTTAGTTTTAGTTTAGAGTTTTAGTTTACTTTAATTTTAAGAGTTTTTAGTTTAGGGTCTTAGCTTAGAGTTTTAGTTAGAGTTATAGTTTAGTTTAGTTTTAGTTAAGAGTTTTAGTTCGGAGTTATAGTTTAGTTTTAGTTAAGAGGTTTAGTTTAGAGTTTAGACTTTTAATTTAGAGTCATAGCTTAGTGTTTTAGTTAGAGTTATACTTTAAATTAGTTAAGTTAAGATTTTGAGTTTAGAGTTGTAGTTTAGTTTTAGTGAAGAGTTTTAGTTTAGAGTTTTAGTTTAGAGTCTTAGCTTATAGTATTATTTAGAGTTATTATTTAGTTTAGTTTTAGTTAAGAGTTTTAGTTTAGAGTTGTAGTTTAGTTTTAGTTAAGAGGTTTAGTTTAGAGTTTAGACTTTTAATTTAGAATCTTAGCTTAGTGTATTAGTTAGAGTTATAGTTTATTTTAGTTTTAGTTAAGAGTTTTAGTTTAGAGTTGTAGTTTAGTTTTAGGAAGTAACAACTTTTTCCTTAATACTAACAAACAGTTAATTAAAACTATAAAATTTCTCTCTTAGAAGTAACAGGTTTTTTCTTAACAATAACAAATTTTTCTAATAGCACCAAATTATCCGTCAACGATAACAAATTTTTCTTAAAAGTAACAATTTTTCGTCACTAATAAAAAGTTTTCTGTCAGAAGTAGCAAGTTTTCCTTAACACTAACAAATTTTCTCATCGAAGTAACAATATTTTTCCTTATTACTAACAAACTTTTACTTAACACTATCAAATTTATCTAGAAATAACTGGTTTTTCTCAACACTAACAGATTTTTCTAATAGCACCAACTTTTCCGTCAAAGATAAAAATTTTATTTTAAAAGAAACAATTTTTGTCAATGATAACAACTTTTCTGTTAGAAGTAGAAGGTTTTCTGTCAAAAATACCAAATGTTTCGTAGAAGTAACAATTTTTTTTCGTTTATGATAACAAATTTCCTGTTAGAAGTAGTACGTTTTCCTTAACACTGACGAATTTTCTCATCGGAGTAACAAATTTTTCCTTAATACTAACAAACTTTTACTTAACACACTCAAATTTCTTTTAGAAGTAATAAGTATTTTCTTAACAGTAACAACTTTTTTCTAATAGCACCAACCTTTCCGTCAATGATAATAAATTTCTCTTAAAAGTTAAAATTTTTCGTCAATGATAACAAATTATCTGTTAGAAGTAACACGTTTTCTGTCAGAGATACCAAATTTCTCTTAGAAGTAACAACTTTTTTTTATGATAACAAGTTTTCTGCCAGAAGTAGCAAGTTCCCCTTAACACTAACAAATTTTCTCTTCGAAGTATCAACATTTTCCCGTAACCCTAACAAACTTTTACTTAAAACCCTCAAATTTCTCTTAGAAGTAACAGTTTTCTCATAGAAGTAACAATTTTTCGTCAGTGATAACAAGTTATCTGTTTGAAGTAGCAATTTTTCTGTCAAAGATACCAAATTTTTCTTAGAATAAACAAATTTTTCGTTATGATAAAAAGTTTTTATCCAGAAGTAGCAAGTTTTCCTTAATACTACCAAATTTTCTCTTCGAAGTATCAACTTTTTCCTTAATACTAACAAACTTTTCTGTAATACTATCAAATTTCTCTTAGACATAACATTTTTTCGCCAGTAATAACACGTTTTCTGCTTGAATTAGCAAGTTGTCCAGCAAAAATGACAAATTTTTCTTAGAAGTAACAATTTTATCGTTATGATAACAAGTTTTCTGCCAGAAGAAGCAAGTATTCCTTAACACTAACAAATTTTTTCATCGAAGTAACAATATTTTTCCTTATTACTAACAAACTTTTACTTAATGCTATCAAATTTATCTAGAAGTAACTGGTTTTTCTTAACACTAACAGATTTTTCTAACAGCACCAACTTTTCCGTCAAAGATAAAAATTTTATCTTAAAAGAAACAATTTTTGTCAATGATAACAACTTTCCTTTTAGAAGTAGAAGGTTTTCTGTAAAAGATACCAAATGTTTCGTAGAAGTAACATTTTTTTTCGTTTATGATAACAAGTTTTCTGTCAGAAGTAAAAAGTTTTCCTTAATTCTAACAAATTTCCTCATCGGAATAACAAACTTTTTCCTTAATACTAACAACTTTTACTTAACACACTCAAATTTTTCTTAGAAGTAATAGGTATTTTCTTAACAGTAACAACTTTTTTCTAATAGCACCAACCTTTCCGTCAATGATAATAAATTTATCTTAAAAGTTAAAATTTTTCGTCAAGGATAACAAGTTATCTGTTAGAAGTAACACGTTTTCTGTCAGAGATACCAAATTTCTCTTAGAAGTAACAACTTTTTTTATGATAACAAGTTTTCTGCCAGAAGTAGCAAGTTTTCCTTAACACTAACAAATTTTCTCTTCGAAGTATCAACATTTTCCCTTAACACTAACAAACTTTTACTTAACACCCTCAAATTTCTCTTAGAAGTGGCAGTTTTCTCATAGAAGTAACAATTTTTCGTCAGTGATAACAAGTTATCTGTTTGAAGTAACAAGTTTTCTGTCAAAGATACCAAATTTTTCTTAGAAGTAACAACTTTTTTTATGATAACAAGTTTTCTGCCAGAAGTAGCAAGTTTTCCTTAATACTACCAGATTTTCTCTTCGAAGTATCAACTTTTTCCTTAATACTAACAAACTTTTCCCTAACACTACCAAATTTCTCTTAGGCATAACATTTTTTCGCCAGTAATAACACGTTTTCTGCTTGAAACACATCCAATCAAAATTTTGAAATAGCCATTTTATTCAACGTAGTTTTAAGTTCTGGAACTTAGGTCTTTGAGGATGACAACCTCCAAACAGCCCTCAGGGCAAGGTTTGTAAGTTATGCCCTTGGGGCATATAATATTTTGATAGAACGCGTCCTCGTAGAAACTTCAAAAAGGGCTCATTCGACTGGAAATTGAAATGGCTAGTTCCCTTTTTAATAGTAGAAAGTAATTTGAAGGCAACTGACACCCCTTGCACGCCCACCATTTCCCCAAATATATCCAATCAAAATTTTGAGATAGCCATTTTGTTCAACGTAGTTGAAAGTTCTGGAAATTCTGAAAGTTCTGGAAAT
>JAPEVW010000025.1:3274194-3444194 GCA_027921565.1 Artemia sinica | reverse complement strand
ATATATATATATATATATATATATATATATATATATATATATATATATATATATATATATATATATATATATATATATGTATATATATATATATATATATATATATATATATATATATATATATATATATATATATATATATATATATATATGTATATATATATATATATATATATTGATTTTCAATTTATTTTTTTACCACTATAGTATATTCTTATTGCGATATAGCTTAATGATAGTCTAGTAGTAACGGAAGTTAAGATATAGTGTGTATAATTACATCCATGTCCATGAAAAATTTTGTTAGTTTTTTATTTGTTTTTAATAATGGAAGATTTATTAGATGTTCAAACTGCTGATGAAACCCTTATGTTGTTGAGTGCAGCATATGCAACAATTACTGCCCACAGGTACTCTAATTAATGCCCTAAAAGGAATTCTTACCAAGATAAAGACAATTCACTATTTATTTATGAGCGAGCTCAATGTATGTGTCACCAGTTTTTTAGAGGAAAGTGCGAAACTTTCCTAGAAAGGAAAGTTTTTTAGAGGAAAGTGCAAAACTTTCCGCAGGAAACTTTCCTGCGAAACTTTTTTAGAGGAAAGTGCGCAACGAAAACGCTAATTTTTGAAATATAGTTAAATTACAGGAAAAATTAGAAAATAAGGACACAATGGTCCCGTCCTGCTTTGAAAATCGTAGACCGTACTCTAGTGTTGCGAAAGGTCCAAAACATTAGCGAAATAATCAGAAAAGATATCGGGAAATTTTCTGCTATATAAATCAAATATGGGCGAGAAGGTAAAATTATTGTTAAACTTAACTCGAAACAAGACTTGAATAATGCTCTTTGTGTTTTGACCGCTGCTCACAATTATGCAGGAAAAAGTTACAGTGTAATATTGGAAATGAGCCCAAAAATCAGAGGAAAAATTTTAAATAGAGGAGGCCTCAATTTTGTTTTTTTACGCCCACATTGCAAATGTTATTTTAACCTTATACGATGCGCCAATTGTGGCCTTTTCCGCCACAAGAAATCTGAGTGTAAGTGTGATTTAATCTGCTCTTGGTACATGGCCAATCGTGACTACAATGAATGCACTAGATCTTTCACTAGCCGCCCATGTTGTCGTTCGTGCTATACACGACAGCTCAAGTGTGAGCCATATCCATCATACGATTAGAAAAACTGCCTAATTGCCCGAAAATAACTGAACAATTAAAAAAAATATGGCGATTAGGCAACGTGAATGCAGAGCACATCACATAGAAATAGTTTATCATTTCTTCAGATTAATTAAAAAAAAACTTTTTCCACAAAATAAGTTTTTCAAAGAAAAATAAAGAACTCCATTAGACAAAAAATGAGCAAAAATAAAATCAAATAATCTACGAAGCATGAAACTACCGCAAATCAGCAATGATAAATAAAAGAAACCCAAAACCAGCAGAAATTACAATAAATATATACATATATATAAATATATATATATATATATATATATATATATATAATATATATATATATATATATATATATATATATATATATATATATATATATATATATATATATATATATATTATATATATATATATATATATATATATATATATATATATAATATATATATATATATATATATATATATATATATATATATATATATATATATATATATATATATATATATATATATATTCTGATGATGCTATTAAGGCTCACCTTATGAAAAGTGCCGCTGAGTGGGGGATCAAGGAAAAGGTTGTTGCTGTAGTAACTGATAACGGAGCAAATGTAGTTCGGGCCGTAAAGGATACTGCATCCCAAGTAGGTACAGGATGGACACATGTTTCGTGCTTCCCACATACTGTAAATTTGATTATGGGTGGGAGGTGCTATTAATGATACTGCAGCATTGTTGCCTCTTGTCCAAAAGGCTAGAAATATTGTCAGCTTTTTCAGACGTAGTCTTGTAGCTACCGACAAGTTGCGCCAGGTTCAAATCTCTATTGACAATGTCTGCACCAAAAAACTAAAACCTGATGTAACCACTAGACGGAATTTGCTTCTCACTATGTTGCCTACTCTACAAGGTTTGAAAGAGTCGGTAACAAGCTCGCTTGCGCTTCTCGGTAAAGTGGACCTCATACTCACTGATAGTGAGTCGGGTGTTATTTCAAATGTGATTGCGGTGCTTACACACTTTGAAGAGGCAACTATTGAGCTCTCTCCTAAAAGCTATCCCCCATCTCGAAAGTCCTGCCTTTGTCTATGATTTCAAGACGCCACCTTGTTCAGGTAGATTTTGGTTGATTCTCAGATATGGCTGGTGAGGTTCGAAAGGCTTTGCTGAATAAAATGCATTGTAGGTTTATAAGCCTTGTTCAAGTCACACCCGTCACAATTGCCACATATCTTGACCCGCGTTTCAAGAAAAGGTATATTTCACCTGACGATCTTCTACAAGTTGAGAGCAAAATTGCAAACGAGATATATTTGGCTTTGCTGGCTGCTGAATCTCGCTCAGAAGATACAAATACCAATGTAGCCCCTGCCATGCAGTCACATCAGAATCAAGCCAGTTTCTGGGGTTCACACGATGAAGTCCTTATAGTCAATGCAGGACATGCTTCGACAGCAGCCGAATATATCATGGCTCTGCAAACTTTCAGTAGGGAGCCAACAGTTTCAAAAGAAACTTGTCCACTCAAGTGGTGGTAGTCTCGAGCTATGGGGTCCCAGAAACACCTGTAAGAAGTTGCAATGAAATTCATGTCTGTGCCCGCTACCAGTGGCCCTTCTGAAAGAGTGTTTTCCAAGGCTGGTCAGATTATCACTGAACGAAGGAACCGACTCTCAGGGAAAGACATTGACATGCCAATCTTTTTGAATAGCCAGTAGTTTATTTTTCTCTTTTCCTTAGCCCGAATAATTCCAAATCTTGGTTTTTATTATATTTATTTACGTAATCAAAATTTCTTTTTATTGTTTCATTTTATATTATTTGAGTTTTGAAAAAAAAGTAATACAAAATACCCTTTATTTACCGTTTGCGTTACTGAACTTCGGAAAATCCATGAGATAGCAAAAAACTGACCCAAAATATCGATATCGATATTTCGAATATCGAAAGTAAAAATATCGATATATCGATATAAAGATTAATAAAAATATCGCCCAACACTACATGAAAGATACTTTACTCTTTACTAAGTTGTTTATACTAGCACGCTGAGTCTGGCTAACGCATTAAAAAAAAAAAAAAAAAAAAAAAAAAAAAAAAAAAAAAAAAAAAAAAAAAAAAAGATGAATACCAGCTTTGTGGGAAAGCAAACACGATTAATGAGATATTTATTTTCGATGTCTTGCTTTAAATTTCTATATTATAATATTACATCAGGTTTGTAATGTTTAGATTCAATAAGCTCTGAAATCCTTCATTGCAAACTACACAGTGCAAACTAGACAATGAAAATAGAACGGCATTTATGAAAAATGCACTTTACAGAGAATGGTGTTTTGTTCAGGATGTGTATATCGCATTGTCACCATATATTTGCAATCAGTGACCTCCAAATTCCTTAAATACCAACTTCAAAACAAAATTGAGTACCAGCTGTGAAGTATGTGCTTACCATACTTCGGCACTGGACTTCTTTATGTGCAGCAACACTTCTTCTACATAGTGTGTTCTCTTTTAAGACGCTGTAAGTGCGAATACAGCCTCAAGTTTCAACGAAGCGGCTTAAATAAACACTTAAATACCAACTTTAGGGAAATGAAATACCTTTTGTGAAAATATGTGCTAACCATATTTTTGAGTTTTGACTTAGATATTGCAATTCTCGCATTGTAGTCGGCAAGTTCAGATATCGGTGTATATAAAAGTAGGGATGACCCTATAACTCCCATGAGAACATAATTTATGCATGTTTTTTATGGTTTTTTTTCACTGAGAATGAAAAAACAGGATTTTTCTCATTTTGATGTATTTTCAAGGTTTCGATGAAATTGATTTACATAATCGAGGGGAATTATTGATTCACGAAAGGGAAGAGAATTTCTGAGAACTTGATTTACATAATCGCTAGGGGAATTATTGATTTACGAAAAAGGGAATAAAGAAACAAGTATGGCTTCTTTGATCTTAGGTCTGAGGGATAAACGCTCTTTAGGTCAGAGAGAAAAATTAATATTCTATTTTTAAATAAGGCTTCGTTGATGTTTAGTGTCAGGAATTAGAAATGACATCACTTGTTATCTTGGAATTATGCGGGAGTCTAAAGAGATAGAAATTCTATTTTTAAATACTGCTTCACTGATCTTTAAGTCGGAGAGATAAATTGATATTCTAACGAAACCTTAATAGTGTACCTAGGAACATTTATGAGATGAAGAGATTAACGCGGGAAAGGGTTTCCTAGGAATTTCAAATGTGACAGCGCAGTGATGCCAAAACAAAAGGAACACGCAGAAATTACGTTTAGGGATTATTTGGGCGAAACCGTTTTGAGACATTTTAGGGAATTATTTAAGCGAAACCGTTTGAGGCATTTTAGAAGATGATTTTAGAAGATGATTTGGGGTGAAACTCTGTGGCCGTTATAATACACAAGTTCTATTTGAACAATGTTGTGAGGTCCCCCACCACAGCCCCAAAGGGCCCTCCTATCCCAACCCCAAAGAACCCTCCTACCCCAACCCAAATGGGCCCCCGGGGCCCCCAAAGAGCCCCCAGTCCCCTCCCCCAACTTTTTTGCATCCCATTTTTTAATACTTTTTAATTTGCACATTTTGAAACACAAAAGGGCCCCATCTCCCCCAACTTTTGACTCCCCCTCCCAACATTAGTGTTTTGTCATGGTTTACCATGTCACAGTTACATTCTCGTGATTTTTCAAAGTTCATTTTGGATTTCTTTCGTTGAAATGCAAGAGTTGGAATATTTCAGTAGTGTTTCGTCATGGTTTACCTTGTCACAGTTACATTCTCTTAATTTTTCAAAGTTCATTTTGAATTTCATTCGTTGAAATGCATGAGTTGGAATATTTCAGTAGTGTTTTGTTGTGGTTTACCTTGTCACAGTTACATTCTCTTGATTTTTCAAAGTTCATTTTGAATTTCTTTCGTTGAAATGCAAGAGTTGGAATATTTCAGTAGTGTTTTGTTGTGGTTTACCTTGTCACAGTTACATTCTCTTGATTTTTCAAAGTTCATTTTGAATTTCTTTCATTGAAATGCATGAGTTGGAATATTTCAGTAGTGTTTTGTCGTGGTTTACCTTGTCACAGTTACATTCTCTTGATTTTTCAAAGTTCATTTTGAATTTCTTACATTGAAATGCAAGAGTTGGTATTTCAATAGTGTTTTGTCGTGGTTCACCTTATCACACTTACATTCTCTTGATTTTTCATAGTTCATTTTGGATTTCTTTCGTTGAAATGCAAGAATTGGAATATTTCAGTAGTGTTTTGTCATGGTTTACCTTTTCGCAGTTACATTCTCTTAATTTTTCAAAGTTCATTTTGCATTTCCTTCGTTGAAATGCAAGAGTTGAAATATTTCAGTAGTGTTTTGTCGTGGTTTACCTTGACACAGTTACATTCTCTCGATTTTTCAAAGTTCATTTGAATTTCTTTCATTGAAATGCAAGAGTTGGATTATTTCAGTAGTGTTTTGTCGTGGTTTACCATTGTCACAGTTACATTCTCTTGATTTTTCAAAGTTCTTTTTGGATTTTTTCATTGAAATGCAAGAGTTGGAATATTTCAGTAGGGTTTTGTCATGATTTACCTTGTCACAGTTACATTCTCTTGATTTTTCAAAGTTCATTTTGAATTTCTTCCGTTGAAATGCAAGAGTTGGAATATTTCAGTAGTGTTTTGTCGTGGTTTACCGTGTCACAGTTACATGCTCTTGATTTTCAAAGTTCATTGTGGATTTCTTTCGTTGAAATGTGTTTTGTTGTGCTTTACCTTGACACACTTACATTTTCTTGATTTTTCAAAGTTCATTTGGATTTCTTTCGTTGAAATGCAAGAGTTGGAATATTTCAGTAGTGTTTTATTGTGGTTTACCTTGTCACAGTTACATTCTCTTGATTTTTCAAAGTTCATTTTGGAATTTCTTTCATTGAAATGCAAGAGTTGGAATATTTCAGTAGTGTTTTGTTGTGCTTTACCTTGTCACAGTTACATTCTCTCGATTTTTCAAAGTTCATTTTGGATTTCTTTCATTGAAATGCAAGAGTTGGAATATTTCAGTAGTGTTTTGTTGTGGTTTACCTTGTCACAGTTACATTCTCTTGATTTTTCAAAGTTCATTTTGGATTTCTTTCATTGAAATGCAAGAGTTGGAATATTTCAGTAATGTTTTGTCGTGGTTGACCTTGTCACACTTACATTCTCTTGATTTTTCAGAGTTCATTTTGGATTTCTTTCATTGAAATGCAAAAGTTGGAATATTTCAGTAGTGTTTTGTAGTGCTTTACCTTATCATACTTACATTCTCATGATTTTTCAAAGTTCATTTTGAATTTCTTTCGTTTAAATGCAAGAGTTGGAATATTACAGTAGTGTTTTGCTGTGGTTTACCTTGTTACAGTTACATTCTCATTATTTTTCAAAGTTCATTTTGAATTTCTTTCGTTTAAATGCAAGAGTTGGAATATTACAGTAGTGTTTTGCTGTGGTTTACCTTGTTACAGTTACATTCTCTTGATTTTTCAAAGTTCATTTTGAATTTCTTTCAATGAAATGCATGAGTTGGAATAGTTCAGTAGTGTTTTGTCGTGGTTTACCTTGTCACAGTTACATTCTCTTGATTTTTCAAAGTTCATTTTGAATTTCTTACATTGAAATGCAAGAGTTGGATTATTTCAGTAGTGTTTTGTCGTGGTTTACCTTGTCACACTTACATTCTCTTGATTTTTCAAAGTTCATTTTGGATTTCTTTCGTTGAAATGCAAGAATTGGAATATTTCAGTAGTGTTTTGTCATGGTTTACCTTTTCGCAGTTACATTCTCTTAATTTTTCAAAGTTCATTTTGAATTTCCTTCGTTGAAATGCAAGAGTTGGAATATTTCAGTAGTGTTTTGTCGTGGTTTACCTTAACACAGTTAAATTCTCTCGATTTTTCAAAGTTCATTTGAATTTCTTTCATTGAAATGCAAGAGTTGGATTATTTCGGTAGTGTTTTGTCGGGGTTTACCATTTCACAGTTACATTCTCTTTATTTTTCAAAGTTCATTTTGGATTTTTTCATTGAAATGGAAGAGTTGGAATATTTCAGTAGTGTTTTGTCATGGTTTACCTTGTCACAGTTACATTCTCTTGATTTTTCAAAGTTCATTTTGAATTTCTTCCGTTGAAATGCAAGAGCTGGAATATTTCAGTAGTGTTCTGTCGTAGTTTACCGTGTCACAGTTACATGCTCTTGATTTTCAAAGTTCATTGTGGATTTCTTTCGTTGAAATGTGTTTTGTTGTGCTTTACCTTGACACACTTACATTTTCTTGATTTTTCAAAGTTCATTTGGATTTCTTTCGTTGAAATGCAAGAGTTGGAATATTTCAGTAGTGTTTTATTGTGGTTTACCTTGTCACAGTTACATTCTCTTGATTTTTCATAGTTCATTTTGGAATTTCTTTCATTGAAATGCAAGAGTTGGATTATTTCAGTAGTGTTTTGTTGTGCTTTACCTTTTCACAGTTACATTCTCTCGATTTTTCAAAGTTCATTTGGATTTCTTTCGTTGAAATGCAAGAGTTGGAATATTTCAGTAGTGTTTTATTGTGGTTTACCTTGTCACAGTTACATTCTCTTGATTTTTCAAAGTTCATTTTGGAATTTCTTTCATTGAAATGCAAGAGTTGGAATATTTCAGTAGTGTTTTGTTGTGCTTTACCTTGTCACAGTTACATTCTCTCGATTTTTCAAAGTTCATTTTGGATTTCTTTCATTGAAATGCAAGAGTTGGGATATTTCAGTAGTGTTTTGTTGTGGTTTACCTTGTCACAGTTACATTCTTTTGATTTTTCAAAGTTCATTTTGGATTTCTTTCATTGAAATGCAAGAGTTGGAATATTTCCGTAAAGTTTTGTCGTGGTTTACCTTGTCACACTTACATTCTCTTGATTTTTCAAAGTTCATTTGAATTTCTTTCATGAAATGCAAGAGTTGGAATATTTCACTAGTGTTTTGTTGTGCTTTACCTTGTCACAGTTACATTCTCTTGATGTTTCAAAGTTCGTTTTGAATTTCTTTCATTGAAATGCAAGAGTTGGAATATTTCAGTAGTGTTTTGTTGTGGTTTACCTTATCACAGTTACATTCTCTTGATTTTTCAAAGTTCATTTTGGATTTCTTTCATTGAAATGCAAGAGTTGGAATATTTCAGTAGTGTTTTGTTGTGCTTTACCTTGTCACAGTTACATTCTCTTGATTTTTCAAAGTTCATTTTGGATTTCTTTCATTGAAATGCAAGAGTTGGAATATTTCAGTAGTGTTTTGTTGTGTCTTTACCTTGTCACAGTTATATTCTCTTGATTTTTCAAAGTTCATTTTGAATTTCTTTCATTGAAATGCAAGAGTTGGAATATCTCAGTAGTGTTTTGTTGTGCTTTACCTTGTCACAGTTACATTCTCTTGATTTTTCAAAGTTCATTTTGGATTTCTTTCGTTGAAATGCAAGAGTTGGAATACTTCAGTAGTGTTTTGTCATGGTTTACCTTGTCACAGTTACATTCTCTTGATTTTTCAAAGTTCATTTTGGATTTCTCTCGTTGAAGTGCAAGAGTTGGAATATTTCAGTAGTGTTTTGTTGTGCTTTACCTTGTCACAGTTACATTCTCTTGATTTTTCAAAGTTCATTTTGGATTTCTTTCGTTGAAATGCAAGAGTTGGAATACTTCAGTAGTGTTTTGTCATGGTTTACCTTGTCACAGTTACATTCTCTTGATTTTTCAAAGTTCCTTTTGAATTTCTTTCGTTGAAATGCAAGAGCGGGAATATTTCAGTAGTGTTTTGTCGTGGTTTACCTTGTCAAAGTTACATTCTCTTGATTTTTCAAAGTTCATTTTGAATTTCTTTCATTGAAATGCAAGAGTTGGAACATTTCAATAGTGTTTTGTTGTGGTTTACCTTGTCACAGTTACATTCTCTTGATTTTTCAAAGTTCATTTTGAATTTCTTTTGTTGAAATGCAAGAGAGGAAATATTTCAGTAGTGTTTTGTCGTGGTTTACCTTGTCACACTTAAATTCTCTTGATTTTTTCAAAGTTCATTTTGGAATTTCTTTCGTTGAAAAGCAAGAGTTGGAATATTTCAGTAGTGTTTCGTCGTGGTTTACCTTGTCAAAGTTACATTCTCTTGATTTTTCAAAGTTCATTTTGGATTTCTTTCATTGAAATGCAAGAGTTGGAATATTTCAGTAGTGTTTTGTCGTGGTTTACCTTGTCACAGTTACATTCTCTTGATTTTTCAAAGTTCATTTTGGATATTCTTTCATTGAAATGCAAGAGTTGGAATATTTCAGTAGTGTTTTGTTGTGGTTACCTTGTCACAGTTACATTCTCTTGATTTTTCAAAGTTCATTTTGAATTTCTTTCATTGAAATGCAAGAGTTGGAATATTTCAATAGTGTTTTGCTGTGCTTTACCATGTCACAGTTACATTCTCTTGATTTTTCAAAGTTCATTTTGGAATTTCTTTCGTTGAAATGCAAGAGTTGGAATATTTCAGTAGTTTTGTCGTGGTTTACCTTGTCACAGTTACATTCTCTTGATTTTTCAAAGTTCATTTTGATTTCTTTTGTTGAAATGCAAGAGTTGGAATATTCAGTAGTGTTTTGTCGTGGTTTACCTTGTCACACTTTCATTTCTTGATTTTTCAAAGTTCATTTTGGATTTCTTTCATTGAAAAGCAAGAGTTGGAATATTTCAGTGGTGTTTTGTTGTGGTTTACCATTTCACAGTTACATTCTCTTGCTTTTTCCAAGCTCATTTGGAATTTCTTTCGTTGAAGTGTAAGAGTCAGGTTAGGTTAGGTTTTTTGAAGAAGTGCAAAATGTTCAAGTTCTCTTCTGAAGTTTCTTAAAGAAAAGAAAAAAGCTATAGTCCAATTCTAATTTTTTCCCAAGAAAATAAAAAATTTTCCGACCTTTTAATAAACATTCTAAGCGTCTGACATGCAAACATATCCTAAAATAATGGAAATATAACAAAGTAATGTATAATATATTTTTAATGAAATAACAACATGTAGCATATTAACACAAAAATATGTTTCAGATATTATTATACATTATTAACATCGTTGAACAACGTTGGACATTTTGAATCTGTTCCATAAATAATTTATCATGTTCTGTTTTGATACTAGAGTTACTCGCTTCTCGTAGTTCATAACCAGTAGAATAATCATTCATCCATTTTGTGTCATATACAATTTTTACAGGGTTGTCACCTACTGGCTCAATCTGCATTTCTTCTTTAGTATTATTTGATTCATTGACTATATGATTTATAGTAGTAATAATGCTCACTTATGCTTCATTTTCCATCAATTTATCTTTATAATCATTGATGATATTGTATGCCAATGCCCTTTTTATTTTGCCAGCGATTTCACTGTCTATTCTCACACTGTGATTAAACAGGTAACAGTTCTGGCAGGTAGCCATGATATGATTTATTACACTAGTGCAGGATTAGGCCTTTCTTTTCCTCTTTGCTTTCATTTGAATAGTAATACCAGAACGATGGGAATAGGATCTATCAATAGGTAACGTGTTACCAGAACCATTAGCAAGAAGATGACCATCTTCATCAACTATTATTTTTAAGTTGCCATTCTCCTTTAGCACTATCATCTCTGGTGCTCTCACTCTCGCATATCCACCTTGAGCAATGTTGAATGGTTTCGATAGTCCAAAGTAATTTAGCTTTTCACTATCATGACAACGCACACAAACATTTCCAATAAGATCTACATTAATGCTTGTCTCATAGTTTAAATAACGATCTATGTCGGCATTCAACACGACGATGATTTTATCGTGTGTACACACTTTCGCTGAATAATTCATTTTCACTTTTTTTCTAAGTATGATACAAGATGTTTATCCTGCCAAATTGTGAAACTTACTGATTTAACACCAACATTTAACTAGGTAGTGTTGATAACCCGCCATAGATCATCACTGCGACAACCGCATAGTGTCTATGACCAACCATAGAGTATAATTGATACAGCCATATGAATAAATATTAATAAATAAATAGAAACATTTCTCCATGTTTAAGTTCTCCATGTTACGTACGCGCGCGTACGCAGGCTAACCTAACCTAACCTAATCTAATCTATGGTTTTTGTATTTCTATGTAGTGGGAAAGGGAGGGGGTGGGGAGAGGGGGCTCTTTGGTCCCGGAGGTCCTTGGGGGCCTGGGGGGCCTTTGGGGGGGGGGGGGCTTATGATAGGCTACCCTAATCCAACCTAACTTAAACATGGAGAAATGTTTCTATTTATTTATTAATATTTATTCATATGGCTGTATCAATTATACTCTATGGTTGGTCATAGACACTATGCGGCTGTCTCAGTGATGCTCTATGGCGGGTTATCAACACTACCTAGTTAAATGTAGGTATTAAATCAGTAATTTTCACACTTTGGCAGGATAAACATCTTGTATCCTACTTAGAAAAAAAGTGAAAATGAATTATTCAGCGAAAGTGTGTACACACGATAAAATCATCGTCGTGTTGAATGCCGACATGGATCGTTATTTAAACTATGAGACAAGCATTAATGGAGATCTTATTGGAAATGTATGTGTGCGTTGTCATGATAGTGAAAAGCTAAATTTCTTTGGACTATCGAAACCATTCAACATAGCTCAAGGTGGATATGCGAGAGTGAGAGCACCAGAGATGATAGTGCTAAAGGAGAATGCCAACTTAAAAATAATAGTTGATGAAGATGGTCATCTTCTTGCTAATGGTTCTGGTAACACGTTACCTATTGATAGATCCTATCCCATCGTTCTGGTATTACTATTCAAATGAAAGCAAAGAGGAAAAGAAAGGCCTACTGCTGCACTAGTGTAATAAATCATATCATGGCTACCTGCCAGAGCTGTTACCTGTGTAAACACAGTGTGAGAATAGACAGTGAAATCGCTGGCAAAATAAAAAGGGCATTGGCATACAATATCATCAATGATTATAAAGATAAATTGATGGAAAATGAAGCATAAGTGAGCATTATTACTACTATAAATCATATAGTCAATGAATCAAATAATACTAAAGAAGAAATGCAGATTGAGCCAGTAGGTGACACCCCTGTAAAAATTGTATATGACACAAAATGGATGAATGGTTATTCTACTGGTTATGAACTACGAGAAGCGAGTAACTCTAGTATCAAAAGAGAACATGATAAATTATTTATGGAACAGATTCAAAATGTCCAACGTTGTTCAACGATGTTAATAATGTATAATAATATCTGAAACATATTTTTGTGTTAGTATGCTACATGTTGTTATTTCATTAAAAATATATTATACATTACTTTGTTATATTTCCATTATTTTAGGATATGTTAGCATGTCAGACGCTTAGAATGTTTATTAAAAGGTCGGAGATTTTTTATTTTCTTGGGAAAAAATTAGAATTGGACTATAGCTTTTTTCTTTTCTTTAAGAAACTTCAGAATAGAACTTGAACATTTTGCACTTCTTCAAAAAACCTAACCTAACCTGACTCTTACACTTCAACGAAAGAATTTCCAAATGAACTTTGAAAAAGCAAGAGAATGTAACTGTGAAATGGTAAACCACAACAAAACACTACTGAAATATTCCAACTCTTGCTTTTCAATGAAAGAAATCCAAAATGAACTTTGAAAAATCAAGAAAATGAAAGTGTGACAAGGTAAACCACGACAAAACACTACTGAAATATTCCAACTCTTGCATTTCAACGAAAGAAATCCAAAATGAACTTTGAAAAATCAAGAGAATGTAACTGTGACAAGGTAAACCACGACAAAACACTACTGAAATATTCCAACTCTTGCATTTCAATGAAAGAAATCCAAAATGAACTTTGAAAAATCTAGAGAATGTAACTTTGACAAGGTAAACCACGACGAAACACTACTGAAATATTCCAACTCTTGCTTTTCAACGAAAGAAATTCCAAAATGAACTTTCAAAAAATCAAGAGAATGTAACTGTGACAAGATAAACCACAACAAAACACTATTGAAATATTCCAACTCTTGCATTTCAATGAAAGAAATCCAAAATGAACTTTGAAAAATCAAGAGAATGTAACTTTGACAAGGTAAACCACGACAAAACACTACTGAAATATTCCAACTCTTGCATTTCAAAGAAAGAAATTCAAAATGAACTTTGAAAAATCAAGAGAATGTAACTGTGACAAGGTAAACCACAACAAAACACTAGTGAAATATTCCAACTCTTGCATTTCAACGAATGAGATCCAAAATGAACTTTGAAAAATCAAGAGAATGTAACTGTGACAAGGTAAACCATAACACAACACTACTGAAATATTCCAACTCTTGCATTTCAACGAGATAAATCCAAAATGAACTCTGAAAAATCAAGAGAATGTAACTGTGACAAGGTAAACCACGACAAAACACTACTGAAATATTCCAACTCTTGCATTTCAACGAAAGAAATCCAAAATGAACTTTGAAAAATCATGAGAATGTAACTGTGACAAGGTAAAGCACAACAAAACACTACTGAAATATTCCAACTCTTGCATTTCAATGAAAGAAATTCAAAATGAACTTTGAAAAATCAAGAGAATGTAACTGTGACAAGGTAAAGCACAACAAAACACTACTGGAATATTCCAACTCTAGCATTTCAATGAAAGAAATTCAAAATGAACTTTGAAAAATCAAGAGAATGTAACTGTGACAAGGTAAAGCACAACAAAACACTACTGAAATATTCCAACTCTTGCATTTCAATGAAAGAAATCCAAAATGAACTTTGAAAAATCAAGAGAATGTAACTGTGACAAGGTAAACCACAACAAAACACTACTGAAATATTCCAACTCTTGCATTTCAATGAAAGAAATTCAAAATGAACTTTGAAACATCAAGAGAATGTAACTGTGACAAGGTAAAGCACAACAAAACACTAGTGAAATATTCCAACTCTTGCATTTCAATGAAAGAAATTCAAAATGAACTTTTAAAAATCATGAGAATGTAAGTGTGATAAGGTAAAGCACTACAAAACACTACTGAAATATTCCAACTCTTGCATTTCAATGAAAGAAATCCAAAATGAACTTTGAAAAATCAAGAGAATGTAAGTGTGACAAGGTAAACCACGACAAAACACTACTGAAGTATTCCAACTCTTGCATTTCAATGAAAGAAATCCAAAATGAACTTTGAAAAATCAAGAGAATGTAACTGTGACAAGGTAAAGCACAACAAAACACTACTGAAATATTCCAACTCTTGCATTTCAATGAAAGAAATTCAAAATGAACTTTGAAAAATCAAGAGAATGTAACTGTGACAAGGTAAACCACGACAAAAACACTACTGAAATATTCCAACTCTTGCATTTCAACGAAAGAAATCCAAAATGAACTTTGAAAAATCAAGAGAATGTAACTGTGACAAGGTAAAGCACAACAAAACCTACTGAAATTTCAACTCGCATTTCAAGAAGAATCCACAATGAACTTTGAAAATCAAGAGCATGTAACTATGACACGGTAAACCACGACAAAACAATACTGAAATATTCCAACTCTTGCATTTCAACGGAAGAAATTCAAAATGAACTTTGAAAAATCAAGAGAATGTAACTGTGACAAGGTAAACCATGACAAAACACTACTGAAATATTCCAACTCTTGCATTTCTATGAAAAAATCCAAAATGAACTTTGAAAAATCAAGAGAATGTAACTGTGAAATGGTAAACCACGACAAAACACTACTGAAATAATCCAACTCTTGCATTTCAATGAAAGAAATTCAAATGAACTTTGAAAAATCGAGAGAATGTAACTGTGTCAAGGTAAAACCACGACAAAACACTACTGAAATATTCCAACTCTTGCATTTCAACGAAGGAAATTCAAAATGAACTTTGAAAAATTAAGAGAATGTAACTGCGAAAAGGTAAACCATGACAAAACACTACTGAAATATTCCAACTCTTGCATTTCAATGAAAGAAATCCAAAATGAATTTTGAAAAATCAAGAGAATGTAAGTGTGACAAGGTAAACCACGACAAAACACTACTGAAATAATCCAACTCTTGCATTTCAATGAAAGAAATTCAAAATGAACGCTGAAAAATCAAGAGAATGTAACTGTGACAAGGTAAACCACGACAAAACACTACTGAAATATTCCAACTCATGCATTTGAATGAAAGAAATTCAAAATGAACTTTGAAAAATCAAGAGAATGTAACTGTGACAAGGTAAACCACAACAAAACACTACTGAAATATTCCAACTCTTGCATTTCAACGAAAGAAATTCAAAATGAACTTTGAAAAATTAAGAGAATGTAACTGTGACAAGGTAAACCATGACGAAACACTACTGAAATATTCCAACTCTTGCATTTCAACGAAAGAAATCCAAAATGAACTTTGAAAAATCACGATAATGTAACTGTGACATGGTAAACCATGACAAAACACTACAGAAATATTCCAACTCATGCATTACAACGAATGAAATTCAAAATGAACTTTGAAAAATTAAGAGAATGTAACTGTGACAAGGTAAACCATGACGAAACACTACTGAAATATTCCAACTCTTGCATTTCAACGAAAGAAATCCAAATGAACTTTGAAAAATCACGAGAACGTAACTGTGACATGGTAAACCATGACAAAACACTAATGTTGGGAGGGGGAGTCAAAAGTTGGGGGAGATGGGACCCTTTTGAGTCTCAAAATGTGCAAATTAAAAAGTATTAAAAAATGGGGGCAAAAAATTGGGGGGGGGGACTGGGGGCTCTTTGGGGGCCCCGGGGGCCCATTGGGGTTGGGGTAGGAGGGTCCTTTGGGGTTGGGGTAGGAGGGCCCTTTGGGGCTGTGGTAGGGGACCTCACAACATTGTTCAAATAGAACTTGTGTATTATAACGGCCACAGAGTTTCATCCCAGATCATCTTCTAAAATCATCTTCTAAAGTGCCTCAAACGGTTTCGCTTAAATAATTCCCTAAAATGTCTCAAAATGGTTTCGCCCAAGTAATCCCTAAACATAATTTCTGCGTGTTCCTTTTGTTTTGGCATCACTGCGCTGTCACATTTGGAATTCCTAGGAAACCCTTTCCCGCGTTAATCTCTTCATCTCATAAATGTTCCTAGCTACACTATTAAGGTTTCGTTAGAATATCAATTTATCTCTCCGACTTAAAGATCAGTGAAGCCGTATTTAAAATAGAATTTCTATCTCTTTAGACTCCCGCATAATTCCAAGATAACAAGTGATGTTATTTCTAATTCCTGACACTAAATATCAACGAAGCCTGATTTGAAAATAGAATATTAATTTTTCTCTCTGACCTAAAGAGCGTTTATCCCTCAGACCTAAGATCAAAGAATCCATACTTGTTTCTTTATTCCCCTTTTCGTAAATCAATAATTCCCCTAGCGATTATGTAAATCAAGTTCTCAGAAATTCTCTCCCCTTTCGTGAATCAATAATTCCCCTCGATTATGTAAATCAATTTCATCGAAACCTGGAAAATACATCAAAGTGAGAAAAATCCTGTTTTTTCATTCTCAGTGACAAAAATCATAAATACATGCATAAATTATGTTCTCATGGGAGTTATAGGGTCATCCCTACTTATAAACTGTGGTGGAATGGGAATTAATTTTGAAAAAATTTAGGTTAAATAGTATATTCTATTTTAGGACATCCATATTACAGCTTTGGCGTCAAATTTGCGACTAGCTACCACAAAACCCAACCATCAATCCAAACTTTTATAGAAATCCAGCAGTTCGTAAAATATGTAGACCTACCTGTCGTGTTTCGGCTGTGGATTCCTATATTGCAATTTTAGCATCTATTATCTATTTTCTACGTACGCGCGCGTACGTACGCGCGCGAACGTAGGCTAACCTAACCTAACCTAACTTAACCTAACCTAACCTAACTGATCTATCCTAACCTAACCATACTCGCCGGAAAATCCCCCCATGTGGCTAAGACTTTAAGGTAAAACTCTAAACTCTTAACTAAAACTAAACTAAGCTAGAACTCTAACTAAAACTCTAAGCTAAGACTCCATGCTAAAACTCTAAACCCTTAACTATAACTAAACTGAACTTCAACTCTAAGTAAAACTCTAAGCTAAGACTCTAAGGTAGAACTCTAAACTCTTAACTAAACTAAACTAGAACTTCAACAAAAACTCTAAGCTAAGACTCTAAGATAAAACTCTAAACTCTTAACTAAAACTAAACTAAACTAGAACTCTAAGTAAAACTCTAAGCTAAGACTCTAAGCTAAAAACTCTAAATTCTAAACTATGACTAAACTAAACTTCAACTTCAACAAAAACTCTAAGCTATGACTCTATGATAAAACTCTAAACTCTTAACTAAACTAAACTAGAACTCTAACAAAAACTCTAAACTATGACTCTAAGCTAAAAACTCTAAATTCTTAACTATAACTAAACTAAACTTCAACTCTGACTATAACTCTAAGCTAAAACTCTAAACTCTTAACTAAAACTAAACTAAACTAAAACTCTAACAAAAACTCTAAGTTAAGACTCTAAGCTAAAACTATAAACTCTTAACTAAAACTAAACTAAACTAAAGCTTCAACAAAAACTCTAAGCTAAGACTCTAAGCTAAAACTCTAAACTCTTAACTAAACTAAACTAAACTAGAACTCTAACAAAACTCTAAGCTAAGACTCTAAGCTAAAACTCTAAACTATTAACTAAAACTAAACTAAACTAGAACTTCAACAAAAACTCTAAGCTAAGACTCTAAGCTAAAAACTCTAAACTCTTAACTAAAAACTAAAATAAACTAGAACTCTAACAAAAACTCTAAGCTAAGACTCTAAGCTAAAACTCTAAACTCTTAACTAAAACTAAACTAAACTAGAACTCTAACTAAACTCTAAGCTAAGACTCTAAGGTAAAACACCAAACTCTTAACTATAAGTCAACTAAAACTAGAACTCAAACTCTAAGCTAAACTCTAAGTAAAACTCTAAACTCTTAACTAAACTAAACTAAACGAGAACTCTAACAAAAACTCTAGGCTAGACTCTAAGCTAAAACTCTAAACCTTAACTATACTAAACTAAACTAGAACTCTAACAAAAACTCTAAGCTAAGACTCAAGCTAAAACTCTAAACTCTTAACTAAAAACTTAAAAAACTATAACTCTAACTAAAAACTCTAAGCTAAGACTCTAAGCCAAAACTCTAAACTCTTAACTAAACTAAACTAAACTAGAACTCTAACTAAAACTCTAAGCTAAGACTCTAAGGTAAAACTCAAACTCTTAACTAAACTAAACTAAACTAGAACTCTAACAAAAAACTAAGCTAAGACTCTAGCTAAAACTCTAAACTCTTAACTAAAACTAAACTAAACTAGAACTCTAACTAAAACTCTAAGTCTAAGCTAAAACTCTAAACTAAAACTAAACTAAACTAGAACTTCTAACAAAAACTCTAAACTAAGACTCTAAGCTAAAAACTACTAAACTCTTAACTAAAACTAAACTAAACTAGAACTCTAACAAAAACTCTAAGCTGAGACTCTAAGCTAAAACTCTAAACTCTAAGTAAAACTAAACTAAACTAAAACTCTAAGCTAAGTCTCTAAGGTAAAACTCAAAACTCTTAACTATAACTACACTAAACTAGAACTCTAACAAAAACTCTAAGCTAAGACTCTATGCTAAAAATCTAAACTCTTAACTAAAACTTAACTAAACTACAACTTTAAGTAAAACTCTAAGCTATGACTCTAAGCTAAAACTCTAAATTCTTAACTGTAACTAAACTAAACTTCAACTCTAACTAAAACTCTAAGCTAAGACTCTATGGTAAAACTCTAAACTCTTAACTAAAACTAAACTAAAGTAGAACTCTAACTAAAACTCTAAGCTAAGACTCTAAGCTAAAAACTCTAAACTCATAATTAAAAGTAAACTAAACTAGAACTCTAACAAAAACTCTAAGCTAAGAGTCTAAGCTAAAAAACTCTAAACTCTTAACTAAAACTAAACCAAACTAAAACTCTAAGCTAAGTCTCTAAGGTAAAACTTCAAACTCTTAACTAAAATTAAACTAAACTAGAACTCTAACAAAAATCTAGCTAAGACTCTAGTAAAACTCTAAACTCTTAAATATAACTAAACTAAACTTCAACTTTAACAAAACTCTAAGCTAAGACTCTAAGCTAAAACTCTAAACTCTTAACTAAAACTAAACTAAACTAGAACTTCAACAAAAACTCTAAGCTAAGACTCTAAGCTAAAAACTCTAAACTCTTAACTAAAACTAAACTAAACTAGAACTCTAACAAAAACTCTAAGCTAAGACTAAGCTAAAATTCTAAACTCTTAACTAAAACTAAACTAAACTAGAACTCTAACTAAAACTCTATGCTATGACTCTAAGGTAAAACTCCAAACTCTTAACTATATCTAAACTAAACTAGAACTCTAGCAAAAACTCTAAGCTAAGACTCTAAGCTAAAACTCTAAACTCTTAACTATAACTAAACTAAACTTCAACTTTAACAAAAACTCTAAGCTATGACTCTAAGCTAAAACTCTAAACTCTTAACTAAAACTAAACTAAACTAGAACTTCAACAAAAACTCTAAGGTAAAACTCCAAACTCTTAACTATATCTAAACTAAACTAGAACTCTAACAAAAACTCTAAGCTAAGACTCTAAGCTAAAACTCTTAACTATAACTAAACTAAACTTCAACTTTAACAAAAACTCTAAGCTATGACTCTAAGCTAAAACTCTAAACTCTTAACTAAAACTAAACTAAACTAGAACTTCAACAAAAACTCTAGGCTAAGACTCTAAGCTAAAAACTCTAAACTCTTAACTAAAACTAAACTAAACTAGAACTCTAACAAAAACTCTAAGCTAAGACACTAAGCTAAAATTCTAAACTCTTAACTAAAACTAAACTAAACTAGAACTCTAACTCTAAGCTAAGACTCTAAGCTAAAAAACTCTAAACTCTTAACTAAAACTAAACTAAACTAGAACTCTAAGCTAAGTCTCTAAGGTAAAACTCCAAACTCTTAACTATATCTAAACTAAACTAGAACTCTAACAAAAACTCTAAGCTAAGACTCTAAGCTAAAACTCTAAACTCTTAACTATTACTAAACTAAACTTCAACTCTAACAACAACTCTAAGCTAAGACTCTAAGCTAAAACTCTAAACTATTAACTAAAACTAAACTAAACTAGAACTTCAACAAAAACTCTAAGCTAAGACTCTAAGCTAAAAACTCTAAACTCTTAACTAAACTAAAATAAACTAGAACTCTAACAAAAACTCTAAGCTAAGACTCTAAGCTAAAATCCTAAACTCTTAACTAAAACTAAACTAAACTAGAACTCTAACTAAAACTCTAAGTTAAGACTCTAAGGTAAAACACCAAACTCTTAACTAAAACTAAACTAAACTAGAACTCTAACTGAAACTCAAAGGTAAAACATCAAACTCTTAACTAAAATTAAACTAAACTAGAACTCTAACAAAAAACTCTAAGCTAAGACTCTAAGCTAAAACTCGAAACTCGTAACTAAAACATAACCAAACTAAAACTTTAAGTAAAACTCTAAGAAACTCTTAAGTAAAACTACACTAAACTAGAACTCTAACAAAAACTCTAAGGTAAGACTCTAAGCTAAAACTCGAAACTCTTAACTAAAACTTAACTAAACTACAACTTTAAGTAAAACTCTAAGCTAGGACTCTAAGCTAAAACTCTAAATTCATAACTGTAACTAAACTAAACTTAAACTCTCACTAAAACTCTAAGCTAAGACTCTATGGTAAAACTCTAAACTCTTAACTAAAACTAAACTAAAGTAGAACTCTAACTAAAACTCTAAGCTAAGACTCTAAGCTAAAAACTCTAAACTCATAATTAAAACTAAACTAAACTAGAACTCTAACAAGAACTCTAAGCTAAGAGTCTAAGCTAAAAAACTCTAAACTCTTAACTAAAACTAAACTAAACTAAAACTCTAAGCTAAGTCTCTATGGTAAAACTTCAAACTCTTACCTATAACTAAACTAAACTAGAACTATAACAAAAACTCTAAGCTAAGAATCTAAGCTAAAACTCTAAACTCTTAACTAAAACTAAACTAAACTAGAACTTCAACAAAAACTCTAAGCTAAGACTCTAAGCTAAAAACTCTAAACTCTTACCTAAAACTTGTAAAATTGGTTTAGAAGGGGGATTACATAAAGAACTTGATCTGAAAATGCCTTTTGAAAAGTATTGCTTGATGTTGTGGTATTCAAAAATTCGTAAAGTAAAGTTGTGGTGAAAGGGATGAGTACTTCAAATTGTAAAATTGGTTTAGAATGGGCATTAAGAAAGGAACTTGTTCTGAAATGCCTTTTGAAAAGTATTGCTTGGTGTTGAGGTAACCAAAAAGCTGTAAAGTAAAGTTGTGGGTGAAAAGGATGGATGCTTCAACTCGTAAAATGGGTTTAGGAAGGACATTAAGAAAAGAACTTGTTGTGAAATGTCTTTTGAAAGGTATTTCTTGGTGTTGGTGTATCCAAAAAGCTGTAAAGTAAAGTTGTGGGTGAAAAGGATGGGTACTTCAACTTGTAAAATGGGTTTAGAAGGGATACTAAGAAAGGAACTTGTTCTGAAATGTCTTTTGAAAAGTATTTCTTGGTTTTGAGGTATCCAAAAAGCTGTAAAGTATAGTTGTGTGTGAAAAGGATGGGTACTTCAACTTGTAAAATGGGTTTAGGACGGTCACTAAGAAAAGAACTTGTTGTAAAATGCCTTTTGAAAGGTATTTCATGGTGTTGAGGTATCCAAAAAGCTGTAAAGTAAAGTTGTGGGTGAAAAGGGTGGATGCTTCAAGTTGGAAAATGAGTTTAGAATGGACATTAAGAAAGGAAATTGCTCTGAAATGCCTTTTGAAAAGTATTTATTGGTGTTGAGGTATCCAAAAAGCTGTAAAGTAAAGTTGTGGGTGAAATGGATGGGTACTTCAAGTTGTAAAATGGGTTTAGGATGGGCATTAAGAAAAGAACTTGTTGTGAAATGTCTTTTGAAAAGCATTGCTTGGTGTTGTGGTATCCAAAAAGGCAGTATAGTAAAGTTGTGGGTGAAAAGATGAGTACTTCAAGTTGGAAAATGGGTTTAGAAGGGACATTAAGAAAGGAACTTGCTCTGAAATGTCTTTTGAAAAGTATTTCTTGGTGTTGAGGTATCCAAAAAGCTGTAAAATAAAGTTGTGGGTGAAAAGGATGGATGCTTCAACTTGTAAAATGGGTTTAGAAGGGACATTAAGAAAAAAAGTTGCTCTGAAATGCCCCTTTGAAAAGTATTTCTTGGTGTTGAGGTATCCAAAAAGCTGTAATGTAAAGTTGTGGGTGAAAAGGAATGGATGCTTCAACTTGTAAAATGGGTTTAGGATGGACATTAAGAAAACAACTTGCTCTGAAAAGATATAATAAAGCCTTAAAAAAGTATTAAAAAATAGGGGCTCAGGGGCCTTTGGGGCGCTGGGGGCCCTTTGGGGGGCTCGGGGGACCCTTTGGGAGCCCGGGGAACCTTTGGGGACCGGGGGTTCCTTCGAGGATTCGGGTATGGGGATCGGAGCCCTTTGGGTCGGGGTAGGGGGATCGGGGACCCTTTGGGGTTGGGGTATGGGACCTCACGACACTGTTCAAATGGAACTTGTGTATTATAACGACCACACTCAAATCCTCTTCTAAAACCTCTTCTAAAATCATCTTTTAAAATGTCTCTAACTGTTTCGCCGAAATAATTCCCTAAAATGTCTAAAACAGTATCACCCAAATAATCCCTAAACGTAATCTCAGCGTGTTCCTTTTGTTTTTTGGCATCCCTGCGCTGTCACATTTCAAATTTCTAGGAAACCCTTTCCTACGTTAATCTCTTCATTTCATAAATGTTCCTAGCTACACTATTAACGTTTCGTTAGAATATCAATTTATCTCTCCGACTTAAAGCTCAGTGAAGCCGTATTTAAAAATAGAATTTCTATCTCTTTAGACTCCCGCATAATTCCAAGATAACAAGTGATGTCATTTCTAATTCCTGACACTAAAGATCAATGAAGCCCTATTTAAAAACAGAATATTAATTTTTCTCTCTGACCTAAAGAACGTTTATCTCTCAGACCTAAGATTAAAGAAGCCATAATGTTTCTTAATTCCCCTTTCGTGAATCAATGATTCCCCGCCGATTATGTAAATCAATTTCTCAGGTTAGGTTAGCCTAAAGATCAAAGAAGCCATGTTTGTTTCTTAATTCCCCTTTCGTGAATCAATAATTCCCCCGCCGATTATGTAAATCAATTTCTCAGGTTAGGTTAGCCTAAAGATCAAAGAAGCCATGTTTGTTTCTTAATTCCCCTTTCGTGAATCAATAATTCCCCCGCCGATTATGTAAATCAATTTCTCAGGTTAGGTTAGCCAAACAACAAAGAAGCCATGTTTGTTTCTTAATTCCCGTTTCGTGAACCAATAATTCCCCCGCCGATTATGTAAATCAATTTCTCAGGTTAGGTTAGCCAAACAACAATGAAGCCATGTTTGTTTCTTAATTCCCCTTTCGTGAATTAATAATTCCCCTCGATTATGTAAATCACCCCATTGTCATTACACCTGGACAAACAACAACATATAAATCGACCTTGAAACATCCATCAAAGTGAGAAAAATCCTGTTTTTCCATTCTCACTGACAAAAACCATAAAACAACCATAAATTGCTGCACTCGTCGCTGTTTTTTCATTCTCACTGACAAAAACCATAAAACAGACATAAATTGTTGTTGACATCCATGAAAAACATCAAATAAATTGACCAACACCCATAATCGTCCAAGAAACATCCATCAAAGTGAGAAAATTCATGTTTTTTCAAGTGAGAAAATTCCTGTTTTTTCATTCTCAGTGAGAAAACCATAAACCACGTGGTAATGTCACGACCTCCTGACCCCTTTCTACTTATATATATATATTCTATAACATTTATGCTGTTGTTTTATTTTTTTCACCATTGATTAAACACTCTAGCTAGTGACCCTTCATAATTTTAAGTTTGTATTTTCAAGAAGAAATTATCTTAAAGCAAAAACGATAATTCGTTCCTTACAGACAGTCTCAAAAACTGTCATTCTACTTAAAAATAACTTTATTTTCTATTCCCTGAAGCTAAATCAGTGTGACCACACATAAAATGCACCATCTATATAAGCTAATTCTACATTTTTTTTGCCCGAAAATATAAAAACATACCCTAATTTTTGTTGTTATTCCTAAAAATGCAGCATGCTCAAGCCAAGGTTGTGCGCTGCCTCAAACGATAGTGGCAATTGTTTGTTTTTGATGTATTTCATGGTTGAAGAATTTAATTCTATATATCATCACATCAACACTTCACTAACAATGGCGAAACTATGTCATTGTGTTGGGTTATTGTTTATCGTCGTTATGTAGCCACTTGCATGAAGATAAATTCTCCACCCTGCAGCATATAAGGAATGAATAAACCTGAGACAGATTAGCACATTTATGCAACTCTTAACCTCTGAAGATGAATACGATGCTTGCCTGCAAATTACCTGCCTATAAAATTTTAGGGGAATCTAAACACTATAATACGGAGGGTAGAAAAGAACTCCCTCAGTTCCCTTAACCTTTTAAGTTTCAAATAGATCTAAGCGCTTTCGTACAAAGTCAGAGAAGGAGAGTATGTCTTTACGAATAATCTTTATAATGTCCCATTTGTCCAACGTAATTCTCTCATAAATTTTAAGTTGATTGGTGAAAAAGCAATTCCGCTTTTCTTCGGAATAGCTGGTGGTGATTTTGGTGTTGGAGGGACCACAGGTGCTCTCTGGACCTCCAATCATACAGAGCAAAATTCTTGTGTTATTTCGCTTCAAATAGGGCAATTAGCTCACAAGAGGATGCTAATATTTAGGGATCAACACTTAAAAGGAACATATGTGATAGCTTCTTGCAAAAATTTGTAAGGCCAAGTTACACTTGGATGATTAATCCAATCAAACTGAATCTTCGTCTGTACTTTAGATGATATATATATATATATATATATATATATATATATATATATATATATATATATATATATATTATATATATATATATATATATATATATATTATATATATTATATATATATATATATATATATATATATATATATATATCTATATATATATATATATATATATATATTTCTGAATCTTCAAAGATAAAAAAAGCCTGCAACCCTGTAGCCCTGCAACGCTAAAAGTATGCATGTAACAGATTTGCCCGTTCTTGATTGCAATTAAATAAAAAAAATAAGTTTTTTTAATTGAAAGTAAGGAGCGACATTAAAACTTAAAACGAACAGAAATTATTTCGTATATGAAAGGGGCTGTCCCCTCCTCAACGCCTCGCTCTTTACGCTAAATTTTTTTATTGTTTTAAAAAATAAAGTCGTGAGACGGAATCAAACTTTAGCGTAAAGAGCGAGGCGTTGAGGAGGGGACAGCCCCTTTCATATACGGAATAATTTCTGTTCGTTTTAAGTTTTAATGTCGCTCCTTACTTTCAGTTTAAAAAACTTGTTTTTTTATTTAATTTCTGATCGTTTTTTAGTTAATGCAGCTTTTATTTTGGCTCACCGTCATTGAATAAGTAAACAAAATTTGCATAAAAATTTTACTTTTCTTTTGCTAAATGGTTGTCTCTAAATTTGGTTCTGACGTAATTTACAAATTAACTTACGTAACGAACTTCTATATTCGTATATTTTTCTTCTGGCAAAAAATACAAAGTTGCAGATTTTTGCAGATATGAGCTTGAAACCTATGGAATAGGGTTTTCTGATACGCGGAATCTGACGGTGTGATTTTCATTAAAATTCTTTCACTTGTAGGGGATGTTTCTCCCCTCTTTAAAAAATCAGGTAAATTTTCTCAGGCTCGTAGCCTTTGATGAGTAATACTAAACTTGATAAAAATTTATATATTTAGAATCAGCATTATAAGCCCATTCTTTTGATACATTTATTGACATAAAAATTCCGTTTTTAAAAGTTTCGATTACTATTGAGCCGTATCGCTTGTTTTTTTTATTGTTTTTTTTTTATTACGTATATGTTATTACGTATATGAGGGGGTTCTCCCCTTAGTCAATACCACGCTCTTTACGTTAAAAGTTAATAATTTTTTTGATTCACAAACCCCTGAATCACAGAGGCCGTTTAATTAGAATACATAGCTCTTTTGAAAGCACTAAAAAAAAACTGTAGCGTAAAGAGCGAGATATTGACTTGGGGGAAGACCCCCTCATAAACCTAATAATTTCTGTTCGTTTTAAGTTCTAATGTTGCTTCTTACTTTCAGTTGAAAAAATTTGTTTTTTTTATTTAATTTCTGATCGTTTTTTAAATAATGCTTGGAAATCCGGCGCCCCCTTCATAGAAATGTCCCTTACCCCAAAGAAACATCCTCCACAGAAAGATTCTCCTGCGTAAACCCCTCCTCCCCCCCCCCACCAGAAAAAATCCTTCCTGAAAATATCTGTATACTTCCCAATAACCAATACAATATGTATGCAATGGGCAAAGTTCATAACTTGCAGCCCTTCCCCTGGGAACTGTGGGGGATTAAGTCATCCTAAAAGACAATTTATTAGAATTTCGACTATGCTGGATGAAATGGCTGTCTCAAAATTTTAAGTGGGTGACTTTGAGAAAAAAATGAGCGTGGGAGGGGGCCTAGTTGCCTTCCATATTTTTTGGTCACTTAAAAAGGGACATTAGAACTTTTAATTTCCGTTCCAATGAGCCCTTCTACGACATTCTAGGACCACTGGGTCAATATGATTACCCCTGGGAAAAAAAAATTAATAAACACGCATCCGTGATCTTTCTTCTGTCAAAAAAATGGAAAATTCCACATTTTTGTAGATAGGAGCTTGAAACCTCTACAGTAGGGTTCTCTGATACGCTGAATATGATGGTGTGATTTTCATTAAGGTTCTATAGCTTTTAGGGGTCTTTTCCCCTTTTTTTGAAAATCAGCCGAATTTTCTCAGGCACGTAACTTTTGATGGGTAAGATTAAACTTGATGAAACCTAAATATTTGAAATCAGAATTAAAAACTGATTCTTATGATGTATCTATTGGTATCAAAATTCCGTTTTTTAGAGTTTCGGTTACCATTGAGCCGGGGTCGTTCCTTACTTACAGTTCGTTACCACGAACTGTTTGATCCTCAAGTTAAAAACAAGGCGATAAATAAATGATGTTTGAAAATAGGTCTTAATCAAAGTGTAAACAGAAATAATAAACAGCTGTAATGTGCATCTGATAAATGTGCACGATATTTCGAATAAAAATTATGTGTAATGAGAATAAGGATAAAAATAAATCCTTTAATGCTTAAAAAGTTCGTGGGAACGTACTGTAAGTAAAGAGCGACGCGGCTCATTAGTAACCGAAATTCTAAAAAACGGAATTTTGATATCAATAGATCAGTGGCAGATCCAGGGGAACGAGGGGGGCGCCCCCCTAACGTAGTGTAAAGTCGTGTAATTTACTTAATTAACGCAAGATTGCGTTAATTAAACTTGCTCCTAACGCAAGTTTATCGGATCAACCTATCTAAAGCCCCCGCCCCTAAAAAAATCCTGGATCTGCCCCTGCAATAGACATATCAAAAGAATCGGCTTATTATGCTGATCCCAAATATATAAGATTCGGTAAGTTTAGTTTTACCTATCGAAAGCTACGAGCCTGAGAAAATTTGTCTGATTATTGATAAAAGGGTGAAACACACCCTATAAGTCAACGATCACACCATCAAATTCATCGTATCAGAGAACTTTACTGTATAGGTTTCAATCCCTCATCTTCAAAATGTGGAATTTTGAATTTTTTGCCAAAAGAAAGATCACGGATGCGTGTTTACTTGTTTGTTTTTGTTGTATTTTTTTCCCCAGGGATGATCGTATCGAGCCAGTGGTCCTAAAATATCGGAAGATGGCTCAATAGAACGGAAATTAAAAGTTCTATTGTCATTTTTAAGTGACAAAAAAACATTAGAAGGTATCTAGCTCCTCTACCACGCCCCTTTTTTCGCCAAAGTAGTTTGATCAAAGTTTTTAGATAGCCATTTTGTTCCGCATAGTTGAAACGTCCAAAAACTGTGCCTTTGGAGACAGCATGACCCCCACACCCCCTGAGAAAGATCTTTAAGCTATGAAACTTGTAGATTGTTTACGGATACTATTTGTTATTGGGAAGTGTCCATACACTTTTTGAGTGGAGGAAGGGTGAATTTGCTGGGGGGATTCTGCTGAAGGATTTTCCATAGGGACAATTTTCCATGGGGAGCAAAGTTTTCGGGGGGGGGGTAAACTTTACAGTTGAAATTTCGCACAAGGGAATTTTCCAAAATTATTTTATGAAATTCTTTTTATTAGTCTTACTTTCTCTTAGCCGGCTCAGTTTTACATGAGGAGATTTTAATGGTAATTGTCCGGGGTAAATTTTTACCGGTATTAAATTGCCTAGAGGATCAAACCACAGAGGGGGAGCCAGATTTCCCTGCATTATTTAAAAAAGGATCAGAATATAAACAATTTTTTCAACTGAATGTAAGGAGCAACATTAAAATTTAAATGACAGAAATTATTACGCATGTGAAGGGGGTTGCCCCCTCCTCAATACCTTACTCTTTACGCTAAATTTTGACTTTTTGTCCCAGTTCATCAAAAACGACTCCAGAAAAACAAGGGTCGTTTATTAGAGCAATAAGTAGCTTTTTAGAAATACTGAAAAACTTTAGCGTGAAGAGCGGTGTATTGAGGAGGGGGCAACCTTCTCATATACGTAACAATTTGTGTTCGTTTTAGGTTTTAATGTTACTCCTTACTTCCGTTGAAAAAACTCGTTTTTTTTATTTAATATTAGCTAAAAAGAGTCCTAGGTATAGTCAGGGATTTTGATCTAAACTGTAGGTTACCACAAATTGCGAGGAACTAATCTTTTCAGTTTATAATATTGAAAAGTAAGGAGAGTGAACGTAGAGCACGTACAATGAGGCTTATCCTTTAAAGAGAGGAGTGTATGCTTTTTGGAGGGATAAACTAATTAGAAAAATAGGCGAAAGACATGAAAAGCATTGGAAACATTTACTAAATTTGCTAAAGTTTTGAAATCTTAGGGGTGCACAAGCCTGCGCTTTGTAGTTTTATCTTGAACTTCTGAGCAGCTACAACTTTTCTGGTAAATTATTGGCATTACTTTACTTAATTGCTTTTTATTTTGCTGCATATAATCTGTTTAGCACTGAAATTTTCTTCGGTTTAAAAGTTCTACTGTCTAACCATGGTCTAACCCGTGCATTCATAATCATTCTCTCGTCGGAGCAAATCCTGTAGCATTTTCGTATTAGTGTCTCAGAGCTGGTCTTGGATCTAGTTCTATTGAAGTTTGTCGATTAGACTAGATTAGTGTAAGTTTTCTAGTCCTTTCCAAATTGTGATTCCAAACTTGCAATACTGCTTATGTTTATTGACATGGATAAAAACTGATGATCAGTTTTTGCCAAAAGTACCGTAGCCCATGGCAACAATGACCCCAACCAGTGGGCGGTCCTGAAGTAACTATTATCACTGAGCTTCCTCCAGTTTGGATATACTGCCTGAGACACTGCTTAGGTACTCACCCACGCAGATTCTGTGACGTTGAAGAGGCTACTGAGGATTCTGTTAGAAATCCCCGCGGCAGAAACCAATTGGACAAAGATTTGAGCGGAGTGATTATATCAAAAGGTCAGTTACAATTGAGTATTACAAGTTCATATCCTTATAGCATGAGTTTTGAATTCATCTAAATAGACTTACTGTGTTTTAAATGTACAAGGAAAGGTAAGTGTTTATAAACAATTTTAGCGTAGTTTTATTAGTTGTTTTTGCTCCTGAAATTTTTTCCGGTATACCATTTAAGGCCTTTTGTTTGACGCATATTAATTATCCGAAAAACTTTAATTTGCTACTGGATACTACTTATTTAATATACTACTTCCTATTATTCAAGCAAATGCGCCCGAGAGCTGAAAGCAACAGAGGGAAATAAGAGCCTCTCGTCTCTAAAGGGATGAACCCCTCATTTGTACCCCTTTACTATCGACAAATTTTCTGTGTGTGATCTGTCTATTAAGATGTGCTTTATCCCTTCCTAGGAGGGCATAAACTATGCCTCGTTGTGGCAATGCAATTGAATTCTATTGAGCTTTCAATATATAAGGGGCGTAATTTCGTCGACATCCTGGGGGGGGGCAAAGGTGGACAAAATTTTCCAGGTTACTGAAAATGAAAGTGAAAAATGAAAAATGAGCCATTTAATACCATAGATGCAAAGAAATACTGAAGAAACTAACCCGTTTCTCTGAATTACACGGGCTTATCTTAGTTTTGGCAAAATTCTTGAAGAAACTAGATTTCAGCTGGGGAAAAACTGGGTATGGAGGGTGCAGTTACCCCCTTGTCCAATAGAAAATTACGCCCCTGTATAAATTGCGATGTATTTTTGATCCTAGTACATTCTACCCATGTCTAACGTAGCCTAAGTAAACTGAGTCAGTCCTAATCTGGAGTAATAAGCTAAAATTGCTTTTTGGAATTCAAAAGTGGGTCAACTAAATTCTTGGTCAAACTTTCTTTATTTTTTACTTGCGGGTAAGGTCTTAGATCTTCAAGTTACCATAAGATTGTCTAATTTCCTTATGGTTAGTTAAATACAATTTAAGGGCAAGTGAACACTTTTAGTGAATTGAATAATCTTTTTTGGGGTGGAGTTGAATCTATTTCTATTTGGACTTTCCTTTGTAAACATTTCCAGGAGGGGGCTCCTGGGAAAGACCTTTAAGGGACATTCATACCCTATACATGTGCAGATTTATGTATCTACTTCCTTACTTAATTTCTTACTGCTGAAACTGTTGCAAATATTATCTAAACAAGAAGGCAAGAAGGGCTAGTATTTCCATAACGCAGAAAGATCAGTGGCAAAACAAGGGGCATTCGCGGAGTGTACACTATATAGAGGGGTTGCTTTTATAAACGTAATTTTATTTTATGAGCTTGGGGTATCCTAGTGTCTTCCTATTAAGGCATATTTGCACCGCAACATTCTCGTTGCTCTGCTGTTTTCATTTTTTCCTCACATTTTTTTTTAATAAGCTGCAATTTCATATTGTTTTAGGTCTCTACTGATTAAAAGTAACTTTTTTCGTAATTCATCAATCAATATGATAATAAACAAAATATACGTCTATCATATTGGTAATAACTTACTGTGTCAGTTAAATTTTGCTACATTTAAAAAAGGGGGCAGTCAATTCCGGTACGCACACAGAAGTTTACTTTGAAAGTATATATTTCGCAACTAGATGCGTCAAAATCACAAATATATGCCAAGTATACGGAAACTGTGGATATCCTAAAATAACTAGATGCCCATGATAGAATGGCTTAGACTGACACCCTCTCCCAACTTATATACGTACCCAGGTCAGTGCGGCAGACTAGAGTGCGGCCACTAAAACCTTCATTACACTATTAGGGGTGAGGGAATGGGTGGGTGCATTTTTTTTTTACATTGTGTACTAATTTTTTTATAATGAGATATTTTAATTACAAATATCTCGATAAAATTTTCTGGTAGTTTATTAGCTCTTAAAAGCCTAAAGTCATTTAAGCAAGCAGAGTAAGAAGTTTGAAAAAATATTTGATATTTTTAAAGAATATTTTAATATTTGATACAGACAATATTTGATATTAAAAATTACAAATTATATACAACAAAGTAGAAATCAATATTAAGAACAAAAATTTTATTCAAAAACTCTCAGGGAAAAACACTATTCAAAAATTTCTTTTCGGCTCTCTGCTCTTTACCTTATTGGATTGGAAGAGGAGGTTGCGTTTAATGCTAAAGCTAGGTTCACAAAATTTCATTTCATGCAATAAGCAGAATTTCTTTGGTGTTTTGGTCAGATTTTATTTGTTTTCCCTTGCAATTGCAATTGCATATATCCTCACTGTTCAGGGGTTGTTTTTAAATACTTCAACTGAGCCGTTTAAAAATACGTTCATTGTATAAATAGATGGAATCTACTGAATCCTCCAAGTTTTACAGTTTTTTGCTTTACTTTTTTGCGTTTTAGCTTCGCGTTTTAGCAGAAAGATAAACACAGTTGCGTGAATCGATGGTTACACTACGGCATTGTTTCTTAACATGTTAGGTACTACTACCCCCAACATAAATAAAAAATTAAGAAAAATACCACAGACCCCTTCATAGAAAATAATTTTAGCATTATCATCTCTTTTGTCAATAGAGCGTGCTTAACTCTGCTGTTCATTTTGCAATTGGATGTACAATTTAAAATGTATGAAAACTTTAGTGAAACGCTAGTACACTAAGTAATAAACTTCAAATATTTGAAAATCAACCAATATTCTGTCTGTCTAGGAAACTCACAGATTCTTTAGAAACATGAGGGTGACCAGTGAGGGCAAGACAACAGCACCCTTCACCTTTAAAACATTTGTTAAATTTATTTCGAAAACTAAAAATTTATTTGACTGAGATAAAGCTTTTATCAAAAATGAGTGGCATTTTCTTGGAACATTAAAAAGCACATGTATACAGTGGCTCCTGAAAAATATTTCCGTAAGGGGAATTGAATAAAAGGTCTATATAATAAAAAAGCTTTTTTTTCAAACGGCATATTTTTTTTTCAAAAGTTGCATATTTTTGGCTTGCAACAACGATTTTCTAACCATACTTTCATATTAAAAAAATGATTTCGAGCAGATTTATTCTAACAATTTTTTTTTGTGACACCCATGAAGAAACAATCAAATCGAAAAGCTAAAAATTATTTACAAGGAAATTGGAACTTACTTAAAACACTTTTACTTAAATTGGAACAAATATTATACGAAATTTAAAAGTCGATTTTCATTAAACTAATGCTGACCACAACGTGTACGCCGTGTTTATCTATAGCTATTCATGCATTGAAGGTGTCATTTGAGAGACTTCTTCCTCAAATACTAATTCAAAGAACACAGAAAAATTAGATAAATAGTGAAATTTGGCAGTTTCGGAGGGGAAAAATTATTTGATTTGAATGTACATGGACATCCATATAAATCTCTCGAGAGGGAGTGATTTAGAAAAATTGTTGGGGGAGCGGTAAAAAAAAAGAGTTTCCTAAAAATTATTAGACTTTTCAGAACGTCGCAAAATTTAGTACTTTTGTTACATATTTTGTCTTTGGCCGGGGACACTTACCTTGAATCTTACCTCTAGTGCCTGTGCAGATTTTTAATTGAATTTACGAAAATATAGAGGTTTGAAAGTTTTAATTGGATAGTAACAAAAACGAAAAAAGTATGTTTTGGGGGAGTAAAGCTATTTTCTGTCGTCCTAACTCCCCAAAGCACTTCAGCGGTCTCATAACCATATGTAGTGAGGACTTCAGAAAGAATTAACATGTTGAGTCATATTTTAGACTTCAAAACATATGCAAATACCACCAATAGGCCTAGATAACTACAGCCATTAATTTAATATTCATTGTTGTTGCATAGCTAAGACTTGTGAACTATGTAGCTATGGATTATAAATAGGCTTTTGCATCTTTCTTACATTTCGTTTTTGATCATATCCTTTTTCGACAAGTCCGTCAAAATAAGGACATTTTTATGTTTTATAATTTGATTTTTATGGGATTGGAACCCAATCACTTTGAATTCATTGAGGATGATCTTCATGATGGACATTACTCAGAAATTCTTGCATATTATCTTCATGATTAAAATTTGACATTTGGTACTCTATAACAGTTGTCTGATCTAAACTGACAATTCTTTTAGTAACAGTTCACAAAATACAGGATTTGAGGGGGCTATTGAAGAACATTAGATATTTTAGGGCACAAACAAATCCTTTTCTAGATCTCGTTGCCCTTCTATTAAAAAAAAGGGGGGAAAAGGAAAAAGCATTTGAAGATGTACAAAAATGGGTAAAATTTTTAATAAAGAAAGTTAACAATTATATAATTGCAGTTCAAATATTTGATCTTACATCGATAAATATTTTCAACGGGAAGTCAAAATACAAAAAAAGTAAAAGTAAAGAAAACTAAAGAAAAAAAGAAAATAATAAAACAAAATTATCTAAGCAAAGGTTCATCCAACAAGAATTTTTATTAAAGAGTAAGTTGAATAAACTTCTTGCTATAAATGATATGTTAAGGTATGTTTGTTTTGTCCTTTTTCTAAATTTATTCATTTTTTACCAAGTTTATTTTTATAAAAACAAAAATTGTCTCTTTTTTACAATTTTATTTTGTGCTGAGGAAGAATTTCGAATATGAAGTCGAAAATTTTGGGTGATAGTTGTTTTTATTGAAGCTTTATCGAAAGTCCTACCCATTTGAATTTTATCTATTCATTTGTCTTTTCTCACTGAGGGTACGGGAGCTTTTTATGTCCCGTCAATAGCCAAAAAAGAAGATTATGTATGGATTTAAAATGTTGAAATTTTTTTAGGAGAGTTGAAAAGGTTAGTGCAGGAAACCGGGATAAAACGGGAAAATAACTACTAACGCACTAATAATAGGTTGCTACAGGCTTTTCGCAGCATTAAGTCTCCTGAACCTGATGCACTGGTGAACGTCCCTCCTCCGTTCCAGTGTGTCTGTTACTTTTGCTTTGGTTAAATCCGAAGGAATCTAAAGCTTTGGATTATTCTGTATCCTATTTTCACCTAATCGAGGATGAAAGCCTTTCTCCCAACCGCTGTCAGTGGGCACATCAAAAATATTCTCCGGACATAATCTTTGTCTATCTTGACCATCTACCCAAATCACCTAATCTGCTCTTTTATGATACGCGTTAAGTGGGATCGATCCACTTTGCTTTAGAATGAGCTGCGCCTGACACATCAATTGGGACCTCTATTCCTAAAATAAACCTTAAGCAATTTCTCGGAAAAATGTATAGGATTCCTTTTCTTTCCTTAATGATCAAGTTTGTGCACCGTATTCTTTGCTTCGCTTATTCCTGTCGCATTAAGTACCCTCAGTATTTTTATCTTAGTATTGTCTCACCTTTAGTACTTCCTTACAATATCCGCCTGATGAACATATACACCCCATGAATTTTCCGTTCTGTGTCTTAATTTCTACGCCAAGCCCCAGCTTAACTCTAAGGGACCAGGTGGAGACATTGCACCAGTCTTGTGAGCAAGTATTTTGTGTTGTGTGCGGTTTTGAGTAATTGGAGAAATTATAAGATTGGCATGGTTTAGAGGGGTATTCGAAAATACTTCACCCTTCAACGTGCCTTTGCTTCATTGAGCATGCAGAAAAGGTCATTCTTAAATCTAAGCTGTTTTCTAACATTTTTCCAGAATTTTTCGGAATTTTTCTAAAACGCTACGTCTGTCTTGGCCTTAAGTGTAGCAGAACAGTGATGTAGTTTTGGGGTGAGTTTTTGAAATAGTCAATTGGATATCAACATTGAAAATAAAGCCGTCTTAGGGAATAGCTGCGATAAGTGTTAACAACCTTGAATTTTGGATGTAACCACTTTTGTTAAAGTAGGGATTTTAATAAACATTTCCATCTTTTGTCAGTGGTCATGACTTTCGTTCTTTAAAATATTAGTATTTACCAAGAGCGGATCCAGGATTTTTGTTCGACGGGGGGGGGGTACCCGATTTTTTCCCGTCTTTACAGGTATTTTCGTCTTTACAGGTATTTTTTAGACTAATTTTCGACTCGGTCAAAAATTTTGGGGGGGGGGTTCAAGCCGGGTAACCCTCCCCCCCTGGATACGGCCTTGGTATTTACAAGTCTAATAGGCTTAGGACTTCTTACAAATATATTTGCAAACATAGTTGCAAAAATTCATGCAAACTTGCAAGCGTCGGCTCAATAATTCTTAGAGGTATAGCGATTAAACAACACCCCTCTTGCATATAGGAAAAAGTCATTGCCAAATCCACACTACATTTAATTATATAATAGATAAATTTGTCTATTGGACCAGCACAATTTCTTCGAACTGAAAGTATTTAGGGTATTTTAACCTGTAATTACGGAACGGTCAAACTATTGAGGCCCATGGAATCTTAAACGAGGGAGAACCCAGCATGTTTATAGTGTTTTATGATCCCGAGTATTTCGGATTCATCTTAGTTTCCCACGGTTTCACCATACAGATCATCACTAAATTAATGTCAGTATATTCGACAAATCACTCTCTTATTTAGATTCATATGAATAACCCCTTGGTTAACCTTTAAATAGTTCTGACTAATGATTGACCCTATAATTATAGTTTTGATGATGCTAAACGAGTATAAATGTTTTAATTTTGCATATTCGTTTGCAAAACGTTGAAATGTGAACATGCAGTCCTCATGAATTTGGAGGGGATATAGGGAAGGGTATTTTTCAATTAGCTTGTACCCACTATAGAAGTCAAGTTTGATTAATGTTGATGAAATAAAACAAAATATGATGAAAATATAATAGTTTAGAAACAAATTTGGGCTATATATTTGCGTATTAGGGGGATGGGGTAAAGTATGGCATATATTAAATACCTAACTTACGTACCTTTTCCCCCTAAACCCGAAAAAATGATAGTTTAAATATTGTAAACGCAATGACAAACCACGGTTTGCGATCCAATTCTCAATTGAAAGATACCCGTTTGACTACTTTCCTTTAGCATCTTCCCTATACAATATATCGCATGGGTACCAGCAAATTGAAAAGTACCAGGAAATGCACAAGAATGCGATTTAAAATGTAATTCGAAGATATTATGAAAACTAAGTGGTGGTGAACTGACTAAAACGAGTGCAGTGTTTAGGGCAGCAAAACGGGGGAGAAGGATGATTTAACACAGTTTTTGCTGTGTCAATTTTAAATTTTGTATAAATATTTTTCTAAAGTATTGAATGCAGGCATAGCCGCAGCAATTTCTTTCAGGGGAGGCTTGAAAGTGCATCACCCCTCCCGAAGAATGGTAAACTATGGTGAAAAAAAAGCATTGAGAAAAATCGGGGAGCCGGAAGTACCTTCTTCCGCTAATGCCTGTTTGAGTGTTCCTTGAATATTTGGAAATAATCAAACCTAAAGGATAACAAGGCCGTATCCAGGGGGGGGGGGTTACCCGGTTTGAATCCCCCCCCCGAAATTTTTGATAATAATAATAAAATGTTAACTGGACAAGTATTTAGAAGGAAAGACTAATGGCCACTAATTTGGAAACACTAATGGAAACTCTAATTTTCATCTGAACAAAAATATGCATTTTCTTGCGCAAATGTCATTTTTTACGGTCAGTCTTCGCTAATGTTTATCCTTAAATAGAGTGTAACTTGGTATTTAATTCGACTAATTGTTTTTTCCTTTTCTTACGTGATGGCTGAAAGAAAATTGCCTTCTGTGGCAATAATTTAAAAAAAAAACAAGTTTTTTTTAACTGAAAGTAAGGAGTGACATTAAAACTTAAAACCAACAGAAATTATTCCGTATATGAAAGGGGCTCTCCCTCCTCAAAACCTCGCTCTTTACGCTAAGTTTTTTTTATTGTTGTAAAAAATAGAGTTGTGAGAAAGAGTCGAACTTTAGCGTAAAGAGCGAGGCGTTGATGAGGGGACAGCCCCATTCATATACGGAATAATTTCTGTTCGTTTTAAGTTTTAATGTCGCTCCTTACTTTTAGTTAAAAAAAACTTGATTTTTTAATTGTTTAATTTCCAAACGTTTTTAAATTCATGCAGGTTTTTGATTTTTGCTCACCGTACATGAATAATTAAAACGAAATTTGCATATTAATTCTACTTTTGCTAAATGGCTTTCTCGAAAGTTGTTTAATTTTATTTATGAAGTTTTTATTAGTAATAAATATACGTAACTTACGAATTAACTTACGTAACGGACTTCTATGTTCGTACAGTTTTATTACGTATATTAGGGGTTTCACCCCCCCCCCTAGTCAACACCTCGCTCTTTACGCTGAAGTTCAAGTTTTTTTTCAATTCTTTAAGGATGACCCCTTAATCACAAAGGCGGTTAATTAGAATAAATAGCTCTTATGAAAGTACTACAAAAAAAACTTTAGCGTAAAGAGCAAGGTATTGACTAGGGGGGGGGGGGCAATCATATACGTAATAGTTTCTGTTCGTTTTAAGTTTTGATGTTGAAAAGTTTTCAGTTGAAAAGTTTTTCAGTTGAAAACTTTCTGATAGTTTTTTTAAATAATGCTGGGAAATCCGGCGCCCTATTCATAGCAATGTCCCTTTCCCCATGAAAACTTCCTCCATGAAAAGGTCTCTCCCATGTAACCCCTGAACTGTCCCTCCCCACTACCAGAAAAAATCCCCCTGAAAACGTCTGTATACTTCCCAATAAGCAATACTATATGTAAACATTGGGCCAAGTTCATAGCTTGTAGCCCTTCCCCTGTGACTGTGGGGAATTATGTCATCCTCAAAGACCTAGTTTTTATATTTTTCGACCATGCTCAACAAAATGGCTATCTCAATTTGATCGGGACTGGAAAAAATAGCGGAGGGTGCTAGTTACCCCTTTTTTCGTCACTAAAATGCACAGAATTTATTCCGTTGAACGCCTCCCGCGATTCTAGGACTTTGGGTCTATACGATCGCTCCTGGGGAAAAAAACAAGCAAAAAAGCAAATAAACCCGCACCGTGATCTATCTTCTGGCAAAAAATACAAAATTCCAAATTTTTGCAGATAGGAGCTTGAAACCTCTACAGTAGGGTTCGCTGATACGCTGAATCTGATGGCGTGATTTTCATTAAGGTTCTATGGCTCTTAGGGGGTGTCTCCCCCTTTTTTCGAAAATCAGGCAAATTTTTTCAGGCAAGTAACTTTTGATGGGTTAGACTGAAACTTGATGCAACTTATATATTTGAAATCAGCATAAAAATCCGATTCTTTTGATGCATCTATCGGTATCAAAATTCCATTTTTTAGAGTTTTGGTTACTATTGAGCCGGTTCGCTCCTTACTTAGCCTACAGTTCGTTATCACGAACTGTTTGATTACCACGAACTGTTTGATTCAGATACAGTAGGGTTCTCTGATACGCTGAATCTGATAATGTGATTTTCATTACGGTTCTATTACTTTTAGGGGTTGTTAACCCGTGTTTTCGAAAATAAGGCAAATTTTCTCAGGTGCGTAACTTTTGATGGGTAAGACTAAACTTGATGAAACTTATGTATTTTAAAACAGCATAAAAATCTGATTCTTTTGATTGTATCTAAAATTCCTTTTTAGAGTTTCGATTATCCTACTCTTGAGTCGGGTCGCTCCTTACTATTGAGTCGGGTTGTATCAAACAGTTCGTTACCACGAACTGCTTGATACGATGAAGCAAAGAGCATTAAAGAACGCTTAGAGCAGGGACGAAACAGGTGCAAGGAATATATTTGCAATTGGTGCTGCGATCCTGTGAAAATTACAGTAAGCAAACGCCCAAGGAAGAAGAACATTAAAAAAAAAATCAAACTCCCTGTGTTTCGGTCTGAGAAGTAAAAAACAATAAATTGTGCTTATTCTGTTTGAAATATTGACTGAACAAAGATTAGTGGGAGTAGGGTGAGCTCTGGATCCAAACGCGAGCTTAAAGTAAATGTCCAATTAGCAATTATTTATCAAGTTTTAAATAATAGTGCCTCCCAGCCAAACCCTCAAGAATCGCACTTTCCATGAATATTTCTATATGGGAATGTATGTGTTGCATTTTTATTGCAAATCTATTCACGTTGAAAATGCTCTCCACCTTACCCCACCTTTGTCCTGAACAAAAGAAGTTGACTAATTACATGAATTAAAAGAAAGAGTCCTTAGACATACCGAAGTGAAAAAAGTGAACTATGACAAAATTGGTGGGTATCACTGAAAGAATATACTATAAATCACGAGACCTCAGAGGAGAGTCAAAATATCCTGTGCCCCCCCCCCTTTGTATGTACATGCCTGATCCCTATAGCAAGACAAACAAATACGACATATATACTTTTGAAATTAAGAGCCTTACATAACAAAAAGATAAGGGCAGACAAATATCAATTTATGACGATGTAGATAAGAACAGAAAATTATCTGGAATTTGGCTTTTCCAAACGATGGATAAGAGGGTTTCAAAAGTATCTATGACAAATAATGCATATCATTTGAGCTTAGGTAATATAACAGACCCAAAATGATGGTAAAAAAGAAAAAATACTTTCGATTCTGTAATGTCATGTCAGACCTTGCCCAACAACAATTTCCCACCTTTATTAATTGACTTCCTTTACTTCACTTTGCTTTTCGCTTAACTTCTCGTGCCTTACCTCAATTGAGTGCTAAGGCATCTGCTGCTGCGTATAGATAAACAGCATTGTTTATAATGCCATATGAGTTTTTGTGAGCCCCCTAAGTAGTGCTACAGCTTTTACTTTCTATAAAGTTACAAAACTTGCCAAAAATACATTTTCACCTAAAACACGCACTATATATAATTAATTTCACTAATTATTCGAACCATATGCAATGCTTTCGAGAACCGAAAATATAGTTTTAAGTATTAGCTGGAATTTTTTTTTGGGGGGGGAGGGAGTTCAAAATACCGATATCCCAAACACATAGTGCATTAATTAAGTGAGCTCCAATTCATGGATTGGCAAAGATACTTTGCCCAGCAATATACGCAGGAATATAATTGGAGCGGAGGACAGCATTTCAAGTGCTCAGCAAAATAGATAAAACAGTAACAGAAAAACATGCAGATTGTATGAGAAACATAGAAAATTATAGGATAAATCATATACATCACACTGGGATCAGGAGGGAGTGTTTTTTATTTACTACATTTTGCGAGCTATTAAAGGGCTCTAAATTTTTCTGGTTCCGTTTCATATAAAAAATAACAACCAAATCAACTTTTTTTTTCAGCAAAAGTTTCATGGAAAAGTTATTGTTCTGTGCATCGTAAATTTGAATTACAAAGTTTGGCTGTGTTTCAAATGAAATTTAGACATTTTTTCGAATAATAATAATCGTATTTGAAAAAGCCTATTATTTTTTGTTGTGCTTCACGATTTATAATTAATTTAAGTTTAATACTTTTTTTTTCATCGACGGATATGGGCACCTGGTCCAAACATTATTTTTTGCTACTACTTTATTCTAACAATCAAATATTTTTTGTTCGAACTTAGTTGGGATATGTGAAGATTCATTTGACGCTCTTCATCTGATTTGATCTTTAGCTTTGTTTTTTGAAAACGGTAGGCCGTAATAGACTGCGGGCGCGGTGTAAAGCACTGTAGATAGTATGCGTAGGGTGATCCAAATTTTAATACTACTGTGTAAACCATAGACTGATTACAGAATGTGGAATTTGGTAAATTCTGCAACAAGAAATGATTTTACAATCTAGAGTCTCGCGGGAAAATAGATTGTTAAAACTAGGCTGTTGTACCAGGAAATAGTTTTTTAGTTGTACAAGTTTTAAAATTCTTGTATAAAAAATAGTTTTGCTCAAGACCAAAATCTTCTCTCAAATTAATTTTTGTTTTCATTTGAGAAAGTTTCACATACAAGCTTATTATTAACATCAACAGAAGTTCTCTGCTATTTTCAAGACTTCTTTGGATAGATAAGTATCTGTTGAGAACAGTGGTTTTTTTCTGAGTGTTTCTAGTCTATAATGTTAAGTCAGTACATCACAACGAGGGTCTTCAATAAAAAATAATTTTCAGAATATAGGTAGCACTGCTCCATTTTCCATATTTATTAGTCCTAGCAGCCGCAATATGTTGTCAAGTCAGCTACTTTAGTTTTAGATTTGTGACATGTGCTATATCTTAAATTCTGTTTATGTATCAAAATCAAACTGCCAATAAAAACTAAAACTTTAAAAACAGAATTTTCGTAGCGTTCTATAACACTTCAAAATAATCTTCTTTTCATACTGATTTCATGTACGTAAAATACGTTGGCTTGAAATTTGTCACTAGAAGCTTTAGAATCAAGAACATTTGGGTAATTTTAGAAAAAAAAGGCAGAAACACACTTAAAACGGTTGCGAATTTGATTGAAATTAAACTATCAAGTACAAAATGTTTAAGAAGTCTGGAGCGGAGGTATCAAGCCTCTCCGTCTAACTGACCGTATTTCAAACAGTAATCTATAGGAAGATTGTGGTTCCATACCGCTTTGTAAGGCTATATTGCGAGAAAGGTTGAGATGACTCAGACAATTTCTTGCGGGTGGAGGCTGACACATTGCCAAAGATAGTCCTATTCGGCCAACCCTCTTGGGCCAAACAAAAAGCAGGTCGTCCCAGAATGGGGTGGGAGGAGATTGTAAGAAAGGATTTAAAGGAAATTGGAAGGTGTAAATAGGGAGGCTTTGAATAGATTGGGATGGAAGAGGAATGTGCGTAGCTGCGTTAGCCCCGGGCGATCTAGTGATGCAGCTGGCTGTTACTAGTAGTAGTAGGAGTAGTAGTTGTTGCTGTAGCATCAGCCTATTTGTTTATTACTGGGATCGTAATGAATAATTGGTTATTGAATTTTGGGAGAGGACAAGCCGACATTGAAAGCTGGTGTGCCTTTTTATTATTAAATAAAAAACAAGTTTTTTGGCACTTATTTAGTAACCAGTAAACACGCGATAAGTGACGTTACGTTAATGCTAATGAAATAAAACAAAACAGGATGAAAATATAATAGTTTAGAAACAAGTTTGGGCTATATATTTGCACATTAGTGGGTGGGAGTGGGGGTAAAGCATAGCATATATTAAATGCGTAACCTAGATACCTTTTTTGGCCCTTCAACCCCAAAAAACTAAAGTTTAAATATTTTTCACGGGGTGAGCAACACCTCATTAGACAGCGAAAACCTGTTTTTCATATAGCATCTTTGCGATTTCGATGTGATTCTTCTCGCGTGTTTACTGGGTACTAAATAAGTACCATTTCATTTAACTCAAAGTAATGAGCGACATTAAAACTTAAAACGAACAGAAATTATTCCGTATATGAAAGGGGCTTTTCCCTCCTCAACGCCTCGTTCTTTACGCTAAAGTTTGATTCTTTGTTACAACTCCACTTCTTAAAACAATAAAAGCTTTAGCGTAAAGAACGAAGCGTTGAGGAGGGGACAGCCCCTTTCATATACGGATTTATTTCTGTTCGTTTTAAGTTTTAGTGTCGTTCCTTGCTTTCAGTTAAAAATACTTTTTTTATTTAGTTTCTAAACGTTTTTCAACTAATGTAGGTTCGAATTTGGCTCACCGTACATAAAAATTAAAACAAATTTGCATATTAATTTTGGCTGATCTATTCCGCATATGAAGGATTGCGCCCTCCTCAATACCTTGTTATGCTAAAGCTGTTAGCACTTTAAAAGCTTCACTATTCTAATTAAACGGCCCTCGTGCTTCAGTAGACGCTCTTTAAAAATTAGGACAAGCAGTCAAACTTTAGCCTAAAGAGCAAGGTATTGAGGAGGGGGAAGCCCTTCATATATGGAATGACTCCTCCGGGTCATTCCATGTCATTCCTCCCTCTCACGGAAAACTCCTCCGTGGAAATTTCATCCAATGTGAAGTGCACCTCCCCCCTGTCGAATTTCCTCCAGTCAGTTCCATCCTCCCTGAGAATCCCCCCTCCCTGTAGAATTGCTTGCGGACGATTCAGCCTGAAAAGTTCTCTTTAGCATTCTTTCATTTGACTAAGACTTTAATCTCTAATCGGTTTCTCGATCATCCCAGAAATTCCCCTATCCGTGGAGATTATTTATCAGAAATCCAAACACGCGGAAAAAAGCCCCTGGATAATTCCCCCGGAACATCTCAACATGAAAAATTTGGCAAAGAGAATGTAAGACAATTAACATAATTTCGTACAGTAATTCAGTGTAATATTTCCCTTGAATGTTCACTCCCCCCCCAAAAAAAAATCCTCCCCAAGAAAGGTTTTCCCTATGGTAATCCATCCCAAGCACACCACCCCCCCCATCCCCCAACAAAAAAAATGTCTGTATACTTTCCAATACCAAATTTTATGCGTAAGCAATGGGTGAATTTCATAACTTACAGGCCTCTCCCTATGGACTGTGTGGGTTCATTTTACACCTAAAGAAATCATTATTTGATCTATCAACTCTACAGAATAAAATGGCTATCTAAAATTTTCATCAGATAATATTGGGAAAAAATGGGCGTGGGAGGGGGCACAGTTTCCCTCCAATCTTTTTGGTAACTTAAAAAGGGCACTAGAGCTTTTGATTTCCGTTCGAATGCACCCTCTCCCAATCTTCTAGAACTATTATTTCGATTCAATCATCCCTGAAAAAAAAAACAACAAAAAAACAAAACAAAAGAACGAATAAACACGCATCCGTGATCTGTCTTCTGGCAAAAATAGCAAAATTCCACATTTCTGCAGATATTAGTTAGGTAGGCTACATAAGCGCCAATTTCCATAAGGTTTGTGCATTTTATGGTAAAAGCACGAAAATTGGCACACATATGTAGAAAAATACGGAGAATCTTACAGGAGGCAGAATCACATTTTCTGAGCGTGTTTTTCACGTTTCACCGCGTTTTTCCACGCGGAAAATCGTGTATTTTTAAAATCGAAGGATTTGGACGTTTGAACGGTTGTTTCTGGTTGATTCGGGTCTGCTGATTCTGAATAGGTGCCCACGTTTGAAATTAAACAGGTAGTTTCCGAGTTATCGTCATTTTCATCATCGCGGGTTGTACTCTTTTCTGTATACTGAGGTAGTAGATTTGCTTAGAGTATCTTTCATGGCTGAATCGAGCATGCTGAGTCTGAAAATGTACTTATTTTAATATACAACCATTCATTACTGAGTTACCATCACTTTCATCATCGCCGGGTGTAGACTGTCTTTCATACTTTTACATTACAGACCCTGATTGAACTTAATGTGCAAGTGACGACTCTCTGTGGTCTCAATGAATGGACCATTTGCGGGTTTAAAAGCGCGACTCGAAAGTCGAAATACCTCATATCGCTAGCAGGTTTAACAAAGAAAAGAAGAAAATCCACGTGACAAGTACTTTTTAAAGAGAAAGCATATGAGAAGAGAACAAGTAACGTACAATTTACCTTTAATAAGTGCTGTTTTTTTTATAAATGTCTTCATATACTGAAGACTATATTTTTGCCGCTCCTGTGATTTCTTGATGTTGTTTAAAGCCTCACCCGTTATTAATAGTCTTTTCTGCCTTAAGTATAAAAGCAAAATGAGGTATTTGAGTCGCGGACAGACAAATTTCTTGAAACTTTGGGCACAGAAAAAATTTCTTATGATATTTTCGCTTTAAAGGAAGCAGTTTTAAAAACAAGTAGAACTGTTAAAGCAAAGCAGCTCCTATTAGCAACAAGGAAGGTTCCTGTTCCCGCTTTTGACTTTCAACCGCCATGCGTTTGCGTCTAGTTAGACGCAAACTATGGGACGACGGAACTAACTAGGAGCTATGGAACAAACTATGAACTGGCGTGACTTTTTGAAATCAACTGAGAGCAAGAGCCGACTCTTCCATTTAATGGCGACTATGGTAGTCCAGGAATTGCAGGACATCTTTGTAGTGGCCACTCTTGGAGACACAGTTATTTCAATGCGCAATATCGCTTTTCGCGAAGGCCTCACACTTACCAACCACGAAGAAGGTGACAGTCGTGTGTGGCTTCATGCCTTCCATTAGGCCCAGTGTGACTATAACGTCATAGCCATCAGAACTGAGGATTCGGATGTAGTTGTGATTGCAACAGCTTTGTTCCAGCAGCTTCAGATTCAAAACCCGTTTTGTCATCTATGGGCATGGAGCAAAGACTAAAATATTGCCAATATACGATATTACTTATCGTCTAGGACCTGACAGGTCTCGCAGCCTTCTCTTTTTGCATGCCTTCTCTTTTTGGATGCCTTTTCTGGATGCAATAAGACTTCTTCTTTTGCTTTTCATGAAAAGCATGGTGTTTGGAAGACTTGGAAAGCTATGGAATCCATTCTTTCGACTTTCGTTACTTTGAGTACATCAGGAGCCCCGCTCCTAGATTGTCACTTTACAGACATCCAGCGATTTGTCGTCTTTCTTTACGAAAAATCAAGCGGCTTGTCTGAAATGAACAGTCTGCGGAAGGAGCTTATCACACGAAAAACAGCCGGAATGGAAAGACTGCCCCCAACAGCGGCTGCTCTTGAGCAGCATACCAAACGTGCTTACTTGCAGGCCCAGATATGGGCATCATTGTGTTGTCCAGAACTTTCCTCACTGGATCCGGGTTTATATGGCTGGGTGAACCATGACGGAAGCTTGGAGCCTTTCTGGACTAATCTTAATAAATGAAAATTCAAATAGGGATAAAATCCTTTTAATAAACAGTGATGATGATAAAAGTGATAGAAATTCACAAAAATACCAGATATTTCGGTCACATATGCAGTGACCGTCATCAGTAGTAAAACTGATGACGGGAAAATTATCTATGGACTAATCTTCCTGAGGCACCGACAGTTTGCAAAGAACTGCTCAAATGTGGCTGTGAAATAAAGTGCAAAACAGGTGCAAATGTGCAAAAGCTTCCCTTAAATGCACAGATCTCTGTTCGTGCAAAGGTTGTGATATTCAGTACAATCAGTAGTACACTTTTTGTAGCGTTAATTGTCAGAAGCCGATTTCGACCTGTATCTTGTCCGTGAGAACCTCATTTTCTTTTTAACAATCTTTATGATGAAACAAGTCGGAATCGGATATTTCATTCCTATGATCCATGTGATTGTTTAACTATTTTGAAATACCTGAAGTAGTTTAATATTCTATATTTTATCATTATAATAGTATGCTTCTTACGTCCGAAGTTCCGTAAGTCAAGCTGTTTGAGTTGAATAAATTATTTTTTTTTTACCGAAAGCTTATTGAGGAGATCTGAATCAGTAATTAATTACTTACAGTCAAAAACGTATGATCTCCTTCGGAATGTTATAAGGAGGGTATGAGTTCTTGTTAGAGCATGGCATAGAAACCGCGGTTATGAAATTGTTAAATCCTGAACCAAGAATCCCATTGCAAAAATAACCACATTTTTGGAATCGAGAGACTCGAATTAGGCGGAAAAGAGATCGTAAACTCGGTCACCGCTCATTCTCAAAATTCGCGTTTTCTTTCTTCTTGCGGAAAAACACAAAGTAGCGCAGAACCGCGGAGACAAATTTGAATTTGCGACTTAGTCAATTTTTCACATTTTCCGTAACATGTTCACCAGTTTCTATGCGATTACGATGAAAAATACAAAGTCAGAAAGTAGAAATTACTCAGAGGTACATTGAGCGTAGTGATGAAAATGATGATAACAGTAACCAAGAGTCGGACGGAAAAAGTAATCACATTTTTAGGACCAGGACAGACAAATTAGTCAGAAACAATCATCTGATCGGAAAAATTTCCCTCTGATCGGAAGAGTTTGGAATTAATTGAATTTTCAGAAGTGGTAAAAAAAAATGGATCGTTAATTTAACAGATATACGTCACAAAAATACAAAAAGTTATGTGAAAAAATACAAGTGAGTGAGTTCAGAAAAAAACGAGTTAATAATATAAAAAAGACCTGATACTGAAGCCCCCCTTCCTTTTTTGTTTCCTTGTGGGAACATGCTTATAAACTTAGCATGCGTTCTTTACCTACTTGAATAAAAGGTAATTGTCAATAAATGCAAATTCCCATGAAGTTTGCTCTGCTCAAAATATTTATCAAATTCAGAAGGCTTGAGCTATAGTTATTTTCAATGTGGGAAAGGTAATGCAATAAAAATAAGCACCTCATTCATTCAAATGAAGCTGACCAAAAGTCAAGCTTTGAGTTCAATAAAGAGACACCCCAAGTAGCGAAAATTGACCGACGCAGGCATAGCCATGACGAATAGTTATATAGTCGACAAGAATTTTTCCCACACTGGATAGTGTATTGCTTCTTATGCGGCTAACTTGTCAAAGTTCTTGATGCAACAGTTTAATAGGCAATATTTACTTTTATGAGCCCTTATGTTTTATTGGGGGTAAAATGTATCACCAATCCATAAACCGGATGGTTTTGCGTAGGGACAAACATTTAACTTGTAGTTTCCTTCTGGTTAACCTCAATCGTTTTGCAAACCTCAGTGTGATTACTTCGGTTAAACAATTTACTACGAACAGGATTTTTGGATATTCTGCATTTATTTAAGGTGGGAAACAGAAAACGTTTTCGGTTCGGGATTAATGGCATTTGGCTCGCAAATTTGTTTCTGAATCAAAGGAAATTATTTCGTTTTAGCAATACTAAAAAGTTTGATGTTATTATTGGCATTAATAGGACTTGTTCAACCAGGCCTGTGCGTTGGAGTTTACCCCAAAGGGCTCAAATACGAAAAAAAAAACATAAAAGCGGGCGTTTTATGAAAAAAAGTAGAATGCAGGGAACTTCATGAGATATTGAGGTGGGGTGGGGCGGGGCTATACTAAGCTTGCCTCTGCACAGTATCTAGCATTTTGGTTGTCTTTATCGACTTATACCTTCACTAGGGGCTGCAAAGGCGTATTGTTTACTTTATGTGAGTTTGTCACACTAGTATAATTCTGTTCTTTTAAGCTTTGAAGTAAAAAAAAGAGATTACAAGAAATAACAACGTGTCATCTTCTTATTCGGGAGAAAGCACATAAATAAAAGTAGACAATTCTGTAACACGTCTGGTGATAACACTTTTTAATCACTTTTTTATTGCAGAAAACTAATTACTCAAGTGTTGCCAGTTGCTACTGTTTTCTAGTTTAACCATCTTATTTCTACATTTTGCATCAATTTTTTTTATTCTGCCGGTTGGTATTGGCTACGAAGCTCAACAAGTTATTCGTTTTCGGTTAATCTTAAACACTATCTTCAGGAAACCAGTTTTGGAATAAACTGAGTATTTTCGAATCCTTCTTTTTTTTCTTTTTTTTGTCTGACGTTGATTCAATCATGACATTCTTTTCTTGGACTTGGTCCTTTATTCCGACTCTTAGTATACAAAGTCACTGCTCTATCGTGTTTTTTTTTGTGCATTTTTATTCTTCCCAGTGTTTTCAAATCAAAGATTCAAAATGAAATAAAAACAAAAGTTAAACTAATGTCAAACAACCAACTATTATAATCGTTATTATTATAGGCCTAGTTCTAATAGTTAGTAATTATTAAACGTTAAGATACTGATAAACTTTAACAGTGTCCCATTGTTTATTTATTTGTTTTCACTGTTTGCTTTATAAATGAACGTTATATAATTGGTCACATGGCTAAGCTAATTTAATGAGCCAAATATTGTAGCTCAAGAGTCGTATAACCAGTGGCTTAATTTTGTCAAAATCCTTGAGGGGAGGGGCAAAGTTAGAACCAATTTTCCCAAATCAAGTGAAAATGACATTGGAAAATGAAAAATGAGCCATGTAGTAACATAAAGGTAAAGATATACTAAAGAAAACTGACACGTTTCTGTGAATGCTTGAATTATGCAGGCTTATCTTAGTTTTGACAAGATTTTGAAGAAACTAAATTTCAGCCGGAGGGGCAAACTGGGGTCGGTGGAGACGAGGGGGGCAGCAAAAAGAGGTCTGAGAGGGGCAGCTACCCGCAGCAAGTTACGTTCCTCCGTATAACTTCTTTTTATTACTAGAACGTTCTGTGTTTTTAACTCTTTCTTATCCATTCAATCGGCCAAAGATGTTTTGTAGGGCTGTTAATTGCTGCGCTTTTAATGGCCAGAACTCATATTTAGTCTTAGGTTTTGTTTTCTATTTTCTTTTGCATTCTTTTCTATTTCTCTGGCTTATCTTCTATTTTCTTCTTTTTCTACTTTCTCTCTAGTTTCTCCCAGTCGCTAAAATGTTGGAATGCAAACTTTGCTTTAGTATTCAAAAATTAAAAAGGGTTAGTTTTAACGCTCGAATCTTAGCTCTTATTAAGAAAAACGTACGGCACTACGCCTAAAAACCCTTCAACCATAAATTCAGAAATCCTTAAGTGCTCATTTCTTTATTTTAAAATATTTAAATCGACTCTGCCATAAAATTGTCCCACAAACGTATTTCAACGCTGTTTTCCAGTTAAACAACTATTATCTTTATAAATTAATGAACAAACCTGGTACGTATTTAGTAGCCGGGCAACACGCGAAAAGTGAAGTTTGGTTAATGCTAATGAAATAAAACAAAGTATGATAAAAATATAATAGCTTAGAAACAAATTTGGACTACACATTTGCACATTAGGGGGGGGGGGGGAAGTAAAGCATAGCATATATTAAATACGTAACCTATCAAGGCCGTATCCAGGATTTTTGTTCAGGGGGGTTTTACTAATTTTTGACTTTTTTGGGGGGGTTTTACTAATTTTTGACTCAGTTTTCGACTAATTTTACTGATTTTTACCTAGGTTTTACTAATTTTCGACTTATTTTCGAGTCGGTCAAAAATTTCGGGGGGGGGGGGTTCAAACCGGGTAACCCCCCCCCCCTGGATACGGCCTTGTAACCTATAACTTAGGTGCCTTTTTTGCCCCTTTAACCCCCAAAAACTAAAGTTTAAATATTTTTCACAGAGTAAGTAATACCTCACTAAGCAGCGGAAACCTGTCTTTCAATAGGATCTTTGAGACTGTCAAAATTACCTTCTTGGTTCAAGCTTAGACCTGAACCTGAACAGACTTGTAATAAAAGCTGTTCTTTTTAGACAAACAAAGATGTTCGCTGTTATGCCATGGGACACTGAAGATAGAACCTCCGCCTACCGACGAAGGGTGGCTGGAGTGACTCCAAGAGCAGACTATGTCTGTAAGTACTGCCAGCGAAGGTTTACCAAGTCGTATAACTTAATGATTCATGAAAGGAGTCACAGAGAGGAGGTTAACTATTCATGTGATGTCTGTGGGAAAACTTTTAAAAGGCAGGAGAACCTCCGACAGCACAGGTGAGACACTATTTTGTATATAAAAAAAAGGTGAAACTGTCTTATACAAAGAGGATGGGAGACTGATGAGCGTAGAAAGAAAGCTGATTACAAAACTTTGAACGTAATAACGGTTGTATATCATTTGTTTATGTCTTTTTTAATTTTGATTTGCTTTGGACCGAAGATAAAAGACTAAGTTTTGCCCAATGCAATAAAACAAACATGTTCGCCCTTTTTGCGTTTGCTTTATTGTTAAATTTAATTTTATTTTTGCTTTTATTTTTAAATTATTACAATCCTAACTTTAATAAGTTATATTCTATTTAAGGATGTTTTTAATTTTTCTAGCCCTGCTGGGCAGCACTGTTCTGTCAGCGGCACTAGATTTTTTTTTAAACTTCATATTAAGCCTATGTTAAAACCCCAATGTCCTTTTTCTATTCAGTTTCTTTTTTGATATTGTATTTGAATTTGTATATATTAGACATAGCTGCTATTAAATAACATGAAAATACATTAATTTTGCCTTCGCATGCGGGTGATGGCACTTTATTTTTCTGTATCTTAGTGATAGCTTGTTATTTGTGAAAGCTATGCGGCTATTTTACTAATGGTTAAAATGAAATTAAATTGAGTATAGAGACAAATCCTAAAAAATGTCAAAATTATTGTTTGGACTGAAAACTTCTAATTGAGAGTTAATAAGAGCTCCTAAGTTTATTTCCTGATTTACCCTTTTGCATATGTTGCCCGTTAAGAAGTTTCCAATTGTTTCAGAGCGTTAGGGATTTTGTTTGTGAAACATGGGAAACATGGGGTTTTGTGACATGCCTACAACTATAACTTGAAACCAAAAATACTTATATTAAGGTAGTTCTAATAGTTAGTAATTATTAAACGTTAAGATAGCTGATAAACTTTAACAGTGTCCCATTGTTTTTTTATTTGTTTTCTCTGGTTCCTTTATAAACGAACATTATATAATTGATCATATGGCTAACCTAATTTGATGAGCCAAATATTGTAACTCAAGAGTCGTATAGCCATTGGCGTAATTTTGTCAAAATCCTTGAGGGGAGGGGCAAAGTTAGAACCAATTTTCCCAAATCAAGTGAAAATGACAGTGGAAAATGAAAAATGAGCCATGTAGTAACATAAAGGTAAAGATATACTAAAGAAAACTGACACGTTTCTGTGAATGCTTGAATTATGCAGGCTTATCTTAGTTTTGACAAGATTTTGAAGAAACTAAATTTCAGCTGGAGGGGCAAACTGGGGTCGGTGGAGACGAGGGGGGCAAACAGAGGTCTGGGAGGGGCAGATGCCCGCAGCGAATTACGTCCCTTTAAGATAGCTGATGTTTCAGCTATCTAGATAGCCAATTGATAATTGAATACAGATGTGGGAGTTTATAATTTCGTTGAGCCCAGCTAATGATACCAGAAATCGAAGCCACTTGATTAATTTTTTTGTCGATACCTCGGCATGATATAGCTCGATCATAGTCTATTGTAAGTTTGGCCAGACAAACGTGAACTCGGCTTATCAAAAGCTAATCATTAGGCTGGTCATACTTGCAAAACAGGCTTGAAAACAAGAGCTTCTGAATCTACAGGGTCCATGAATCATGCAAACATGACCCTGAATCATGGTCATATTTGCAAAACAGGCTTGAAAACAAGAGCTTCTGAATCTACAGGGTCCATGAATCATGCAAATATGACCCTGAATCATGGTCATATTTGCAAAACAGGCTAGGCTTGCAAACAAGAGCTTCTGAATCTACGTTTCAAAATAGGGTCCATGAATCATAAGTTGGCATCGAATTTAAAATGGAAAAGGTAAATACAGTCCAATCTGTTCTTCATTTGTCAATGACTTGAATATATAAAACAAATAATAATATCAAACTATTTAACTGAGACTCTTAAGTCATCATTTCATAACCTGTGGGTTGCGACCATCAGGTGGCTTGTGATTCCATAAATGAGGGAATGAAGTCGGTGAGAAAATGTAGAATATTCGTGTACGGAAGAATTTTTATTCATTTACTTATTTATTTCAGTCAAATTAAACACAAGTGCATAAAAATATAAGATATGAAAATTGGATAAGCATGCATCAATCAATAGCTAGAACCCCGGTGCTGTGGCACCGAGAATGTTTGCTGAAACTGCTATTCATGATGGGTCAAAGTTCCGAAGTATCCCAGGCTGCTTGACGACTGACCTTTGCAGGGAATTTAGTAAAGTAAAGTAGAAGGCTGTGTTAAAAACGATCGAAGGAATGCAATGAAGACTATTTTTGACAGATCTCTGTGTCCAAGCAGTTTCTGTTTGTTTTGCCTACAGGGCCACCCTGGAGGATGCCTTACGACTAAGGACGGTCCGCAAAACGGTTGATTAGTAGACGCAAAGACGCGCCTTGACCAAAAAGTAAAAGAGCACCTAAAAGGTTATGTGGTACTTGTTTCTAGCAAAAATATAGCTGCTAAGTCCTACCATTAGGAATTGAAATCCAATAAGCAATTGTCATGAATGTGGATGGCAAGAACACTTCCCTTTCCTCACAAAGGTTGAGCTAAGCGTGGAAAACGGGAGTCATAACTGTACCTATTTGCCAGGTTTAGTTACATTCCACCTACCTGCCTAGTACTTCGGCTGACGATAGAAATTTTTTAATTTCTGTTTCCCCTACATGTGTAGGATTAGGTACAGGTCTTGTTCGATACTAAAATTACGCAAATGTCCCTGAGATATTCACTTCCGGAGGTGGCTATAAACTCAAGAATGTTACGTATATAGGACAGCATGAAAAACGAAATTTTATGAAGATATTGTTTTCTAACCTTTAGTTTTAGAGGTCGAATTTTTATTGACAAAGGTGGTTACGTTCTTGCTACTCATGGACATGAAAGTTTTGATAATCCATGGTTAAATGATTCGATTGCTTAGCCAGATTGGCCTCTGGAAGCAGGGGCGGATCCAGAATTTTTTTAGGGGGGGGGGTCAAAATAGGTTGATCCGAAAAAAAATGGGGGGGGGGTAAAATAGGTTGATTCGATAAACTTGTGTTATGACCAAGTTTAATTACCGAAAACTTGAGTTAATTAAGTAAATTACACTGCTTTAGACTATGCTAGGGGGGGGGGGCAACCCCCTCCCCTGGATCCACCACTGTCTGGAAGGTTTATTGTTTTTTTCTGGTTATTAAAGGAGTTAGATGAAAGCATTAGCTTTCAAAGGAGCCATTAACCATTTCTTTACGCTTTCTAGTCGCCTGCTAGCCCTGGCAGAAAAGAAAAGAAAGTAATCTTTGTATTTCAGTGCTGCCCAGGGCGAAGTGTGATTCTCTTGAATTTTAAAGATAGAACCCTGAAAAACCCTAATGAAAGGTTTTCGGACATGGGAATTTTAATGGTACACTTTTTATTTCGGTTCATCACCGTTTGCGATGTTTTCAAGCTCCTTTTCGAATTTTCATAAAATTTGTTTCCATCATTACTTTTAGTTTTAAGTTGGTATAAGTTACCGTTCCTTAATCCGTGTCAAATGGCAAATCCTTAGATTTGAAAATTTATTCAAAAGGGGTTTTTTAGTTTTTGATAATGGAGTGAGCTTCACTCGTTTATAAGTGAGCGCTGCCGTGAACATAATAATAAAATTGTATTGCTATTCTCTAAAGAACAAGCATTCATCAACTAAATTTATTTCCACCAAACGCTGAATGATATTTTTAGAAGACAATCCGACTAAATACATTTTGAAATGTACTTTTAATGTGTTCCATATGCATGGCAGCAGCCTAACATAAAAAAATGAATTATTTTGCACCCGACGTTTCGGGAGCAGATAAATAGAAGGTTACTTGTAAAAAAATGTTGCACAAAAGAATTTTTGCTTTTTTGCTTTCTTAAAATTTCATACAAAAGAACCAGTCCGGTTTTACATTCTTTTTGCGGACTCAAAAATTTCACACAGCAGCGACAGTTAAATACAACAACTGTTAAAAAGAGGAGGGGTTATTTGGCTACTTTTTCTAATATACATATGAGAAATAATGCGATTGACAAAAAAAAAAAAACGTGACGATTAACATCAAAAGATAAACCAATGGAATTAAACAGTACGTTTGACACGCTCTCTTGGTTCAGACATAAAAACTCAACCAGCAAGGATTTTTTCCCCCTGCTCTTTGCTTCTCTGATTGGCACCTGAACAGTTCAAATTTCACTTAGCTTAACCTACAAAAAGTTCGTTTTATTAAGGATTAGTTGCATTTGATCATTTTACTTTAAAAAAGTCTACGATACGCCATATATCTGTAATAGTACTTCTTAGGTTGCCCCAGCTCAGCAATGTAGTTGTAATTCTGCCTGCAGAGCTTCAGTGTGCTAGGGGCTGAAAGCCCTAGATCTGTTTCTATTTTAGGGTTTATCCCAATTTTGCTGAACATAATATTATCAGCCTCTCCTTACTCTATAAAGCAGCTTTGTCACTTGAACATTTTTGTCTGTTGTGCAGTCTAACTATCTGCACAGTTGGTAATTACTTAATATATAAAAGGTTAGCTGCACATGACTAAGCAATGAATGACCAAAACCATGATGTTACAGTTAAAAATCTACCGTAAAAAGAAACGTTTATAAATAAACTTATACCATTTGGATACTAGCCAATGATAAATTGTAGACACTAAAGGGAACTACTGATGGAAACATATATGTTCAGGGTGATAAAGCTAACGGAAAATAGTTGTACTATACATTGTTAAGAACAGTTTAATAGACTGTTAACTTCTTAAGAGAAGCTGTATTACAATTGTAGCCTTCTGAAAACCGTCGAATTTTCTCTTATATATTACTTTTTTATTTTTCTTCTTTTTTTGTCGAAGAATCTTCCAACTTCATTGACTATCGCTTCCATTTTTGGTCGTACAATTACTTCCGTCAAAATTGACGATTTCGCTTTTTCATCTCTCTTTTAAACAATACTAATTTGGCAAAACATTTGAAGAGTTTTTCTGTTTCAGACATTACTAACCTATGGTGGTCTCGTTTCTTGGCTGTCTTTCCAACATTTTACGTGGTATGTTTCAATCTTTTCTTATATTCGGTTTTCTTTTAATCTAATCAGTTTCAAATATGACAAGGCACCTGACAAAATTAAAGTTATATTTAATCATTTTATTTGTCATTTAAACAGTTTCGCCTTGCATATTTGATAATATTTACATATATAAAAAGATAGATTGTATTCTTTGAACATTTTATAAATTCCGGTTTTTGTTCCCATTGAGGAAAAAAGCCTAAGAATTTGAGCTATTCGTATTTGTCTTTGCTATGTTTTATAATGTTATAACAAGGAATAGTAGATTTATTAAGTAAAAGTCTATGCTTTTTACCTATTGCATGATATATTGTAAGATATGTTTGAACAGTCGGGTATTAACTTGATACCGCTAAAATGTATGTTAGCAAAGCTGAGCCTTGTAACATTCTATTTTATTTGCTTTGAGCACTAACTGGGACATTGATAGATACTGTAGTTGGACAGTGAGAACCCTATATCTGCATTTTTGAAAAAAAATATCTTCCATGCATTTCCGTATAGCTGGCTTTGCTGTTCATTCCGTCGCTGTCATTATTAAATGATCTTACTTCAGAGATGATTGCCAAAAACCATTCACTAAGCTGTTCTCAAAGGGTCATCAGAGCAGCTTCGATAAGAAATTTCAAATTGCGATGGAACATACATTGCCCATCTGATCCTCCCTTTGAGAGCAGCTTAGCAGATTTTTTTTGGCAATTGTCTCATAGGTTTGAAAATGTAGGATTACGACCCTTAGACTCAGCAGCAACGAATTATTGGTCCAAACTTGTTGGTCCTTGAACACCTAGCGCCCTGAATGTTTACATTTAACTTTTGAAGTTTTGCTGATTTCTTGAACAAGTTGTTAGTGTCGAGCAGTAAGACGAGCGGTTTAAGTATTGGCCTTAAGAAATTTGTATTTGTATTTGCTATGTTTTATAATGTTATAACAAGGAATAGTAGATTTATTAAGTAAAAGTCTATGCTTTTTACCTATAGCATGATATATTGTAAGATATGTTTGAACAGTCGGGTATTAACTTGATACCGCTAAAATGTATGTTAGCAATGCTGAGCTTTGTAACATTCTATTTTATTTGCTTTGAGCACTAACTGGGACATTGATAGATACTCTAGTTGGACAGTGAGAACGCTATATCTGCATTTTTGAAAAAAAATATCTTCCATGCATTTCCGTATAGCTGGCTTTGCTGTTCATTTCGTCGCTGTCATTATTAAATGATCTTACTTCAGAGATGATTGCCAAAAACCATTCACTAAGCTGTTCTCAAAGGGTCATCAGAGCAGCTTCGATAAGAAAGATCAAATTGCGATGGAACATACATTGCCCATCTGATCCTCCCTTTGAGAGCAGCTTAGCAGATTATTTTTGGCAATTATCTCATAGGTTTGAAAATGTAGGATTATGACCCTAAGACTCAGCAACAACGAATTATTGGTCCCAACTTGTTGGTCCTTGAACACCTATCGTCCTGAATGTTTACATTTAACTTTTGAAGTTTTGCTGATTTTTGAACAAGTTGTCAGTGTCGAGCAGTAAGACGAGTGGTTTAAGTATTGGCCTTAAGAAATTTAAATTTTAAATTAAGTAAATGAAACCTGGTAGGTTTTTCTGATATTTTGTGGAAAAGTAGCAGCCAACCCAACCTCAGTCCCCTTCCTGCCTCGCCCCTATAAAACCATAGTAGCCATGGCAAAGCCAAGGGCAGCTTTATCAATTTGGACCGTTCTTTTACTCATCTTTGTGCTAAGATCTTACATCTTTTGACAAAGAACGCTTAAAAAGTAAAATCTTAGCAGTAAGATCTTGCATCTTATAGCGTTCTTTTGCAAATGTCTTCCATCATTCTGTTCTGATCAGCGGTCTAAGAACAATGATGAGTATATAATCAAAGTTCTCTCATCATTGTCCTGTATGGCAGAAATATGGCGTTCTTTGCATGTTTTGTTAACATCAGTGACCTGTAAGATCTTGTAACAAAGATGAGTTATAAGAACGGAAATCTTTGCAGAAAGATATGAGATCTTAGATGTAAGATCTTAGTGCAAAAGAACGGTCCTATTGATTCAATCGAGGTCTTGCATAATACATAGACGCTCCATCTCAAGGATGTCTCAAGGAGGCAATGTGTATTGCATAAACTAAAACAACGCCGGTCTTTTAAAAGGGCGTTTCGCTTGATTTTTTTCTTTTTTGGGTACAGGTGGGTGGGGCGGGGGTTTAAAAGCATAGGGTTTTTCGCTTCTAGACCTCTATAGATGACTTGTATGGCCATAAAGTAATTGTTATATTTTGCTCCCTTACTAGAAATAATTGACATGCTAAACGATCACTAACTGATTTGAAACGGTATTTTGTAGTGGAAAAATGGGTGGAAAGGAAAGCACAGTTTTCTACAGGGAATTTATTAAGACATAAAAGCGACTTAACCATTTTAAACTCATAGTTCCCAAAGTGGATGGTATCATACCCACAGAATGTCTATCAATCATACACAGACAACGAATACTTATGGTCGTTTATGATCCGTTCGATGCCAATTTGATCAATTCGACTGACAAACGGAAGAAAACCTAAAAAGTTTCAATGATGGTGTGTATTTTAATATCCGAATTATAAGGCGGTAGAAATTCCCGTAATATGATGGTGTTTGTGTACATATATGTGCATATGTGTGCATATGATAGTGTTTGTGTGCGCATAAGTGTATCTAGAATGTAGTTGTTCTAAGTTGGCTGTAAAAAGCATTTAGAGTTTGATGGTAAGAAGTTCATTTTCTGGTTGATATGAAGCTTTGTTTTAGTAGTATGCTTGTTACTGAATAAAGTTTATTTATAAAATTAAGAAGCTAGACTTGGTAAGATAGGCTTTTGAAAGGCTCATGTGAGGGGTATGGTAAACTCACTTCACAATAGTCAAAATACATAGTATTTTCGTGTTCGTTTACGCTATTAGCAAACAGAACAGAAATAAAACATCTGAGTTAAACTTAAATAAGCACAAAAAAGAAAAGAAAATGATAGGCAAAAAAGTTTGGGTAAAAATATCTAATCAAGCAGGAATTGAATTTCGTATTGACCGCCAGATTTCACGTGCCCGATGTTGAAAACCAATGCCATAGAATGTTCAATTTATTTCTTGTTCAATGTTGATTTTACTATAAATTCTTGATTCTTTTGTATTTATTGCCGCCATAGCTTTTATTATTTGCCATCATTATTTTTAGATATTGCTACAAATATACTGAATAGTTGGAATTTTCTGTTTCAATTTCTGCTTTGAAATCTCTGTTTTGACTATACCTTCCTACGTTTTCCAAGCCTTAGATACTTTGCGAATGGTTTTTAAAATGGTTTTCAAATATATAAATATTTGTTTATTCTCAGACTAACGTTAGATGAGTATTTGAAGACGTAACATCAATTCAGGATAAATTAAAGTAATTCAAAATAATGACACAGTTGAAAGGTGTATAATAAAAAACAGACAATGAACTTGTAAAAGTAATTTAAACTTTGAAAATACGATCTTCGACTTATTCCAAACTATACCCAAGAACATAGTTAATGGTTTTCCGAAATTTTCTAGTTCAGAAGTTAAGTAGTACACCAATTAAGCACAAAGTTTGCTTAAATGGGATCTAAAAACAAACCCTGAGGATAGTTTTTTTTTTACAGTTGAAATTGGCATTGCAAATTATATCCCATGATTATTATAACACAATTAATAGCCGAAAACACGGTTGTAAAGCGATTTCGGACAAATTTAGGCGGTTGCCTAAAGGAAAAACACATAGGTTTACTAGAGATTTACTAGTTAATTAGATTTTTTCTTTACTTTCAGACTAGTTCATGGAACTGCCTATAAGACTGCCAGCTACTCGATTCCAGCTATGTAAATACTTTTGTACAGTGTTTCGCCTTGCGTTATTTCGACTGTGTCTATTGTAAGTCGCCTGGATGCGATTTACCGTTAGACGGGAATTCTAGTGCCTGAAACTTTCTCTTTTATCGTATTTATCTATATAAAAAAAACTTACTTCTTACCTGCTTATGATGCTTTATATTAGTTTTTATATGTATATTGTTGCGTTATTTTTATTTCTTGATGAGTCCGTCCGTTCGCTCTAACAGTGTGCTTTGTTTTTTTTTTTTTTTTTTTTTTTTTTTTTTTTTTTTTTTTTTTTTTTTTTTTTTTTTGATTCTTCAATTCATTTCCGCCAATAAATTTTAAGAGACAAGAAAACCAGTGATTTTATTTGATATGTTTTGAATATTGTGATTTTTTTCTGCGGATTTGTGATTGTTAATAGCTTGAAAATATTAAAATTGTTTATATCGCTTTAGCTCTTAGTCTTCCTTGTATATTATTTTTTACGACATCTTTATTGCTATTCAGTAGGCTATGTTTATGTTATGACATCTCTTTTATTTAATCCAACCGTATTACGTTTCTATATCTTTGCCGTACAATGATAGTACTACTGCTACTACTACTAACAACTCACTGCAGCACCGAGCTGCCTGAGACCAACACAGATGTGCACTCTCCTCCTCCATCCTCATCTATTCAAACCTCATTCTTTACACCCTCCCAAGAAGTTCACATTTCCTTAGATCTTTCTTTACGAAACCCTCCCATCGAATTCGGGGACGACTTGCTTTTCATTTGGCCCTAGGCGGTTGGCTGACAAGGACGATCGGTGGCAATCTGTTATCCTTCATCTGCAGAATGTATTCTAGCCATCTTCATCCTTCTCTCTTTATAGGCCTAGAAGGTGGGATTGAACCACATTATTCGTACAGCTTACTGTTGGAGATACGGCCAGTTAGTCAGGTGCCCAAACATTCCGTAGACAATTTCTCTGGAAAACATCTAGCAAATCCTTCGTTTTTGTCTGAGCGATAAGATAGCTGTATGTATACCAGCAAGGATAGATGGCCCGGGGTAGATGATGAGTTTAGTAATCTGGCCTACTTGTAAAACTTATCCTACTAATAACCATGAAAACTAATATTTTGCGTGTCTGCTGCCACGGGGGTATAGGACAAAGGGCACACATGACACTTAATTTTCTGTTTTTAAATAATTTCCAATAGTTTTCAGACTATTTGCATATCTTTAGCTGTGTCAACGGATATAGCCCCCCCCCTTCCCTACAGCTAAATTGTCACTTTTGTCCTACATCCTATCTTTATTAATTATTTTTTCGACTGCGGCTTAAATTGTGCCCCAGGAATACTTTTTGAAGTGTTTACCTAAGCCCCTTTTCCGCTCCAAAGGCTAATAACCTTTGATAATGCAGGACAAACTTTGTGTCATAAAATCGAATTTTTTAAATGAATCTGCAGCACAAATGCCCAAGGAAACGGTTTTTAGACCTCATATGTTTGCCAAATCCTAATTTATAAACTTTTAAAGAATTTTTTTAAGATGTCTAAAATTTGAAAGAACATTAATATGGCCTTAAATTCTATTCGAATCATTAGAATTATCCTTTTTTTTAACCCAAAGTCAAAGAAAAGAATATTCAAGCCATAATTAAATAAAGAAATTCAGTTTTTCAAATGTTAAGATAGAGGAGGGGACCTGTCTTGTGCGCAGTCCTCGAAACTAAGAATTTGTTATGATTAGAAATAGGAACTTAAAAATACCTTCCAAGAGTAGAATATGGCCTTTAGATACATTCCAGAAAGTTGGCCAGCCAAACTTGACAGCTCAGCAAAAAACATAAACCCTATCATCTGGAATTTTACCACTTCACATGTTATTATAACTGTTAAAGAGTCATTCCACGGGATTCTTGAATAGAAAAGAAATACCGCTCGCATAACATTGATCCTATAATGCTAAGACAGTAAGAATTATCTCAAGCAGTTGTCGTAGACGGTGAGTATCATCAAAATACTCACCAGCAAAAGGTGAGCAATATGATTTGTAGGCCTTGAGTGGACTCGGGGAGTCAATTGACCTCAACTGACCTTAGTCTTTTACGCAAAAATAATGCAGTAATTAGCAATAATTTACGATTTTTAATAAAGTTTATCACAATAGATTACAGTTACTGAAAAGCACTGATATCTAAGAACAGGGTTTACTGTTTCAGTGTTTTTTTTTCCAAAAACGGAAAATAGGTAAATCCGTTCTTATGTGTTTCTAGAATAAATCTTGAAACAAAAATTATAGGAATTTCCTTCAGGTTTTTTCCAAGATTTATATTAGATTATGTTTGCTCTGAAAATTGTTTGACGCAGATGCGATTCTACAATTTGCCACTGGGGCTCAATTTCCTTTAATTCTCATGAAAATATGAGAAATACCCGTTTTATATGAAAAATGCCTACATTACATTTGATAAAACAGAAGCTTTATCACGGCAAAAAGTAATGGACGCATAGCGAATTATCATAGTTTAATCGCTTTATAAACAAACTTCATCTTTTTACAGCAAGACTCAAAAAGTAGCATGATAACTAATCCTCAGTCAAATATTTACATTTTATTTTTTTTTTTTTATTATCGGCAAATGGCTTGGTTTTAACGCACTAGAATTTTTTTTAATGTTATTGTAAATAAAGCAAAAAAAATGGTAATTTTTATGCAGTGACTTGGTTACATAACTACAAATTAGTAAACCAATTGGTGTTGTTGCATGGAAAGTGTGCAGAAGAGTGAAAAATAGAAAAATATTTCGAATATTTTCAAATGTTTTCAAGCCCAAAAATACTTCGGTTGTGTTAATTAGAAAGACTGAGATAAAGTTTAAAGTGCAGTGAAAAACGTTTTACTTTTTCTCTTTTTCGGGGGAGGGGAGTCCATTTTTATTATTGAGCAGTTGTTTGTAAAATTTGAATTTAAAGCAAGTAGTTGTGGACGTTAACCCATACGCTAATTGTGGAAAAAGCCAAGACAGATAGTCCGAGTGAGTGAGATGGCAAATCCGGCATAAGCCCTTTTTAGGATAGTATAAAAATGATGTCATTTCATTTATTGACAGATAAGTCTAACTATAAAGAGTTTCTCTTCGGAGCTGAAGATAATAAAGACAAAATTTTAAAATCTAAAGCTCTTAGTTAAACTATTCCTACATTTTAGAAAGAGACGCTACAAATGCAAAGACTTGAAACATGATAAGTCACAATAAATTGTGGAAAAGTAAAATCCTCTAATTTAATCGAAAAGGAAATGAGACATGGGAAAACGGTTTGAATCAATAGAATCAAAACATTATGTTCATTAGGTGAGTTATAAGTATCACTTTGAAAAAGTGCAACACACCTTCCGACTTGAAGATTTCCGGGGGGAAAATTCACAAGTTTGAGGGTCGTCAGTCCTAAGGCCCAATTTTTTTTTCTAGAAAAAATTCTCCACAATTACAAACTTGATAGCTAAAATTGAATTTTTATTAACGTGGGGAAAAATATCCTTTCAATGGAGTGCCAGTTTTCACAATTGACATTCTATTTACACATTATATATGGTCACTGATATCGCATTAGCTCCTTGTGCAAGGCATTTTTTTTCGACCTTTTTATATCAAAAACTTCAATTTCCAACTATTGATATTTGTATAGGTGAAAAAAGGACATGGAAAGTATCAAATAAAATGAAACTATAAAACATCTTGATAGAAAATTAAGATGAAAGACAGACAATCGAGCTTGGTGACTCAACTTAGTCTAAGTGATGAAAGACTTGAGAGCCTAATTAGATTAAAGCCAAGACACACAGTCTCTGTGAGGGGGAAAGCTGACATAACTTTTTCAGAGTTGTATAAAAATGATTATTTTCACTTCTTGATGATAGTCTATCAGCCTAGGGCAGAACTAAGATTGATAGTCGTACAGTAAGGATAATTTATGTCTAACCAGACGATTGAACGTCCAGAACTCTAAGAGGGTAGACTCTAAATATCAGTTGGATATAAGATATGAAACCCCTGTTGAATTATTGTAGCCAAAATTATGGTACATGCGCAAACCACCCTCAGCTTTAAGCCGCTTAAGGAAGACGCATTGAAAAGTGTTTTACCACATCGGTTTAGCTCTAGCTCTAATCGGAATTAAATTCTTTTACTTTCTAGTTCTTGACGGAAGTGTTTTGTTAGGAAGAAAATTACGGTGCTGGTTTTAGACAATAAACATTCCAAAGTTCATTATTAGACTTTCTTACCGGTGTTGAAGCAACGGCAACCCTAGCATTCCCAACGCCTTTTAGTTGGATATCTTGGTAGACCAAGACAGTCGACAAAACTCACTTCTATAGGCTACCGATTCAACCTCCTGGAAGAGATGTTCTGTTCTTAGTGCCAAAGGCCCCCAAGTTTTTGGCCCCAACTGCTGCTGTTTTTTCTAATTGGTTTATTCAGCAAGAATTAAACAGAAAAACGAATGGAAACTGAAATAAAAACAAATATTCCGGAATAGTAAGTCGAAATTAACAACAAAAATTAGAATGAAGTTAGTAATTAAAACAAACAAAATTCCGGTATTAGGAGGGGCCACCACCTTTGTAACAGAAGTGAATTGAGGGGTGGTGGTGACCTCCTTGTCTTGTTTATGGCTTTCAAGTACGTTTCTTCCCGGCCTTTCCATTCGAGAAAGAGCACCCAAAGTTCACTTTTTTGGTGCCACGTGACACGTAATGATGGTGTTTTCAAGGCAATCCTATAAAAAGGGATTAGGTATAGAAAATATTTTTCAAATGAAGACAAAACTATTTCTATTTGATATTCCAATGCCGCGCTAGCGGCGAGGGCAAAAAAGAGGACACAAACAGTGCCACAAATGCACAAAAGTGATTTTGCTCGTTGTTCAAGGTTGGAGGCTGTAAAGTCTATGTGCAGGGTTTTGGACAATGGTGATTTCAAGATACCAGTGGAGTACTCTTCACTTCGATCCGACATCATTTTAGAGGGGTTTCAGGCTCTTTTAATATTCCTGAAAATTTTCTTTCAAAATAACATGTTACTATTAAGATTAACCGAAACAATAATTACTATTCCTGAATCAGCTAAAACTAACTTTTTTTGTTACTAGGCATTTTCTTTTAAACGTATTTTCAAAGGTACAGTCACTATTGGCTGTTATTCGCTCTTTACTAGCTTGCAGCTACTGCTGCAACTATGATTAGTTTCTCCTTGTTATTAGTTTATTATTGCTCTTTATCTTTTTGTTGAATTTCTGTTTGTATTTTGATGGACCTAGTCTATGTATGCATTATTCAATAGAAATTTGGGTTTATAGCTGTACCAATAGCAATAGTTAGTGTTGGTTAATAGTGATAGCATAATAGCCGTTGTCTTGGAAGAAATTGCTGTTTTTGGAGTAGTCATGGGACCAGTAATAATGGTAGAAGGGTTTGCGCTCAGGTGTAGTTGGCACTGATTATTTGTGGTAGAATATGTTGTCAGACGAGTAGCGTTACAAGGCATAGTTTTGGCAGGACCAGAGGTCGCGGGAGTAGTCTTATGGTAGGACTATTAGTAGCAGTAGTCGTTACGAGAGGAGCAGTCATGGTGGGTTTAGTCGTTAGCGGCTGTAGGGTAGTTGCAGTAGGAAGAGGGCTTGATATTTTCTGCAAAGCTAAACGTAGTAAGAAACTCTATCCAGAGAGAAGGTACTGTAAAACTACCCCTAGGAATTAGATCTGGACGGCAGAGCATGTAGTGAACATTTAAGGAGTAGATAGATTTTATTCGTTCATGAGACAAAGTCATGTATCACCTTATCTGTAAAATGCTCCTGAAATAAAATATTCAAGTTACGAATCTCTTGGTTGAGTTACTTTTCACATATAGATTCACTGCGAAAAATATTTTTGAAAACTGAACAAATCAGCCTGTTTTGGCAAAAAATTACTCATATAATAAATATATCAAATAATTAATACAACTTGTAACTTAATTAGACAGGATATGGGGCATCCTTAAAACGCTGATTACCAAAAATTGAATTTTTGTATGTGTGTTAGTCCTAAATATAGTGTTATACTTAATTAGTGCAACTAATTATAGTAGCAAGTAGTCTGATATGAACTGCTACGAAGAGACAAATCAATCGTTTAGTTGTAATTGTTTCCGCTGACGCATTGCAGCCTTTTCAGAAGCCATCAACTCGAAGATTTTGAATTTGATTACACATCAAAGAACGAATACCCTCCCACCAATTGGATTGACATGCTCAACCATATCGGTATGCACAGTGCGTGACTCTATCCTGATACGGCACGACTTTTTTTTTTAGTCCGATTCAACATTCTTTAAAAGACATGCAAAAGGTTTATGATGCCGACGATGATATGAACAGATTTTTAAATTCTTTGCATAATGTCACCAAGTCTTCTAAAACTAATGATTGGGCCGAAATTATTAATGTCTCTTCACAGTTCGCTTAATATCTGCAATCCTAGGATTCTTGATAATTTTAACGATGAATCTGGCTAAGGTAATTTAGAAACCGCTATCTACAACTTAAATCAATATTTACTTAAAGTCAACCCTATGAACTCACCTATATGAAACAGACCCCCCTCCCATTTAACTCAGAAAAGTTAATGGGTTGGTTCAGTCTGTTTTCTCTTTTTTTTTATCTGTTAATGACTTGCGTCTCCTTTTCTTACTTACAGGAATAGTTCGAAACAGGGGCTTTGGATATAAGTTAGGTTTTTTTCTTATATCTTTGATGCATATAAGCAACATTCCTTGTACAAATGGCTAGTTACTAATAACAGTAAAAAGCCAGAAACGCATATATCAGGTTTTTCGCTCTTGTCAAATATCTGTCATGTAGCACATTTTGGATTACCGCGTTAAAATTTTTATTGTAATAAACTACTAAGGTCGTATTTTCTAGATAGGTGTATCTTGATGGCGGGTTGTCTGAGTGTACACGCTTCTTCCGAAATCTGGAAATTTTGCTTGTGAACAGTTCACTTCCTTTTTTTCATTCTTATTTTTTAATTTTTGTAAATAGAACCTCTATGTTTTAAACATTAGTTAGTTTTGAAGTCGTATGTCCATCTATTTAATAAAATACGAAACAATCATTTAATACAGTTCTTGACAGAACGAAGTATCTGGCCTGCCGTGTTTGGCACATGTGTCAGTTTCTGAAAACTGACACAGTCCTCTTTGTTTCTGAAAATGGTGCACTTTATATAAACTTATAATATACAGTTAAAAATTTATATACAGTGAAATGGTGTTATCATAATTTTAGTGTTCTAAACAGAAGAAGATGATCAGAAACTTTCTGAAGATACTGAATAAAATATAAATACAGCCTCAGCAGATATCTTATGTTCAGTGTTTCAACTATTCAGTCAATAATATTATAGGGTAGGGCTGATATTAACATAATGATTTAATATCAATGTACCGTGGCAATAAAAAAAGAGTCAACTGAGTATCGTTGACGAAATAAAGAGTGACTACGTCCCATGGTATTGTTTGTAACCATTTCGCATGTAACGGATAGTCTGAGACTTTTGGAAGGGTTTCTTCGATCCGAAATGAAAAGTAGTAGTGACCTTTTGAAGAGTCAAAAGTGGCCAGAAGGAGACATGCTACCCTTCTGCATCCCACTTTACCCTCAGGAGGCCCTATCCCCCTAATATCAGATCAAAGTTTTAGGATGGTCATTGTACTCAGGATGGCCAAAGGGTCCGGAAAATTGTCCCGGGGAAATACATAACACAAGTAGAACCATGGGGGAAGGTCTAAACCGATGTAAGCGGTCCATTCTTCGTACGAATATTTTAGAAGAAAATCTGGATATGCTGTACCTGGTTAAAACATTAATTATGACAGGATTTTGGATTCTATGGGTAAAACCTATAGAAAGACTCAATTCAAAAACGAACGTGGTCCTAGCCATTAAAATTTCGGTTGCCACCTGAAAACTCGTACTGAGTAAGAAGTTCTGTAACGGTTTGAAAATGAGCTAGGTCGTAATTCAGTGCAAAAAGGATCTAAGTCCTGATTTATTGCAAAATGAGCTAAGGTCTCATTCAGTGTAAAAGCGAAAGAAAACTAAGGTGGACTAAATCCTCCCCAAGGTACAGTCAGTAGAAACTTATCAGTAGAAAGATAGGCAGGTAGTAAGTTTTTCAGATAAGAGCTAACAGCAATTAGGCTTGAACACTCCAGCGACCCCCTCCCTCAACCATCCATATTACCGCCAACATTTTAGCTCTAAGCTAGGCCTTGTTTTACCTTATTTGAGGCGGAACCACAAGAGGATTTTTTATCTCTTATTGCTCGAGTTGTAAAGTCGGAGTAGGCTAACAACCCCTCTCTCCTCAGCCTCCCAATTTATTACCAGTTTTATTCAGTAAAAGGCATGCATGTTGCACCTATTTGAACAAGAAACGCGAGAACTATAAATCTTTTTGACTGTAAGACCTCTTATTACCCATTTTATGATTCGATTAGTAAACTAAATAAAGCATGTAATTGTTTGTAATTTAAATGTAATCTCATTGGCTTTACTGGAGGGGGAAATTTTCCTACTAGTCTATTATTCCTCTTAATACTAAAAAAGAATAAACTGAACAATTATATAACTGTACTCACTGTTTAATTTTACAACCCCTACTGTAGGTTTCAAATCGTAATATAAAATTCAAAACAACTTATTGAGAAAAAACCTTAAAATAAATTTCTTGAAACTACTTTTTTTTTCGTGGAGGAAGATTCTGTAACAAAATAATTGTGTCTGAAATATCCAACAAAAGAGATTTTCTTTGTTAATATACAAAATGGGGTTATTACTGAGCTACCCCATAAGCCAAATAAGATACTCGCAGATACCGAAGATCAGCCGTCGAAACATCACAAAACTGTGACCGCTGTTGTACATTTCCCTTTAAATAAATTCAATGTCGTTGTCAATAATAAAAAATGGATATCAATTTATTTATGAATAAAAATTATTGTGAATATTAAAATGTGACTATCAAATAAGCAATAAATAAATGATTAGTAAATAAAACTATGAAGAAGCAAGAAGGCAAATATAAACTTGAGCACTGTGTTTACTCTATGTCTGTCTTATAATTTGGACGAACATTTTATCTTATTTAGTCATTTTACCAAAAACTTTAGTGTATAGCAAGGGAGACGGCAGAAAATTATCCAGGGAGGGGGGGGGGGGGTGCTAAAATAGCAGTAGCGGTCGGGTGACAGGCATATATTTCTGGATATTTTTTGTAGGAATAAGTTTCTTTTTAAATACTTTTAGGAGAAAAACTCTCAAATCAAAAGAGCAATTAAATTGCACGCAAAATGAAACAAAATACAATAAATTTTAAAAGACAACTATTCCTGGAAAAGGGATCAACTTATTTAATCAATAATATATCAATTATTCTGTATTTGATCTTCAAAGAAAATCAAACTCAAACCAAAATTACAGTAACATTTATTGCTTCCCTAGATTATGACAGATGTAGACTAGTCTTTAAGCAACATACTTGTGTATAGCAAGGGCACTCGCAGAAAATTATCCAGGGGGGGGGGGGGAAGCCAAAATAGCAGTAACAGTCGGGTGACATGGCATATATTTCAGGATACTTTTTGTAGGAATAAGTTTTTTTAAATACTTTTAGGAGAAAAACTCTCAAATCAAAAGAGCAATTAAATTGCACGCAAAATGAAACAAAATACAATAAATTTTAAAAGACAACTATTCCTGGAAAAGGGATCAACTTAATTAATTAATAATATATAAATTATTATGCATTTGATCTTAAAAGAAAATCAAACTCAAACCAAAATTACAGAAAGAGTTATTGCTTCCCTAGATATGACTGATATAGACTTTTCTTTATGCAATATCCTACGCCTTAGAATAGTTTACAGAAGGAGTAGAGATGCTCAAAAATCATCCTGTCTGCATAGATACCACGTTTTGATTTTATAACAGCCATGTAAAATGTACCTCTTTCATAACAGGACAATTCTCCCCCCAAACATAAATCCCTTATATATTCAGACGTTTAAAAAAATATAGAATAGGGAAAGAAAAACAACATTTAAACTTACTATCCAGCTGTCAGATTGGCCCTCTTTCTTTTTATTGTCCTATTCAACTGAATAAAATGAACAGGTTCAAAATAATTTTCATCACAAGAGAACCTTACCAAATAGTTGGTGCTAAAAAACTGGAAGTAAAAAATGACTTCGGCCAATATTCAGCAGAACTAAAAATGGGATTCCTATGAAAATTGCTACACTCGCAGTATTGGCTTTTTATGCTGATTCTGAATATATAAAATTCTTTCAGTTTATTGTTACTCACCCAAAACCAAAAAGCTAAAAAAATTTCCCGGAATTTTGAAAAAGGGAGAAACGCCGCCAGAAAGAGCAAGCGATCTTATTGAAAATCCCTTTATTAGATACACCATATCAGAGAACCCTACCGTAGAGGTTTCAAGCTCCCATCTTCAAATGTGGAATTTCGCATTTTTTTTTTTCAGAAGAAACATCGTTGATGGATGTTTGTTTGTTTTGTTATTTTCCCAGGGGTTATTGTATGAAATCAAAGGTCCTCGATAATTGGGAGGGAGCTCATTCAAACGTAAATTTAAAGCTCTTTTTTAAGTGACCACACAGATTGGGCCTGGGGAAAGTCTTGTTTTCTGCCACTTTAGGGCGCCAAACTACGACTTCACCCCAAAGAGGAAAAATTTGCAATGAATTTAGAATTCTGAGAAGCTAATTGATTCAGAAGCATCAATAAACTACAGTTTAGGCTTCCCAGTTGCAAAAGAAGTAATGCCATACGGTGGCAATACTGGATTCAACCAAGTTGATTCATTTTATTTGTAATGAAATTACGTTTGGTGATCTGTAAATGCGTATCAGATATAATGAGGGGGTGAGTCATTGCTTAGGTGGGGGTGGGATAGATGCATAAAAGAATACATTTTAATGGCCAAACTGCTTACTCTTCATGAGCCTTCAGATAAATGTTAAAAAAAAGTAGGGGGGAGTAGGAATTAATTAAATGTTTCTCTATACCGCTAAAATGTTAGATTTCTACCAGCACAGAGGTGGAAAAGGCAAGGCAGGCCATCATCAGCCCCACCAAGAAATTTCTTTGGGATGGCAAATACTGCTAGGAGCTTAGTTCTCACCGATTTTAAAATGGTAATATTTTTCTTTTTCAATTTATATGAAGTACTTCAATGTATTTAAACAAATGTATGTGATGCATTTATCGACAAGAAAATCCTATTGTTTAGGTTATGATGGCTTCAGATATGTAGAAGATCAAAAGTCTCACAGAATTTCCATCCACACAAACAATAATACTCTTCTTCCTCCAAACAAAATTCTTTAGTAGTAATATTAAACAAGGACTTTTTACCAAAAACACCATTCATCGCCAACTTCTTAAGTATATTCAAATTTTGTCCAAAATTGAAATTGCAACTTTAAACGTAGGACTGCACCAATCAACGTACAATTATTGGTATACACATTTTAACAGCAACCTCAAATTATATAGGGCCGGTACCTCAAATTATATCTTGGTTAGACCTGGGTATGATTTGGAAAACAATCAGAAATTAAATAAAAAAAGAGCTTTTCAACTGAAAGCAAGGAAAAGATTTGAAACCTATTGGAACAGATTATTCTTTGTATTAAGGGGGCTGTCTCCTCCTTCGCTCATTACTTTTTACTATGAAGTTTGGCTTCTGTTCGAATTTTTAAAGAAAATTTGCAATTGGAATTTTTTTTTTAAGCACAAAAAAAACCTTTTGTTTAATGAGCAAGGTGTTGAGAAGGGGACAGTCTCCCTATATCTATACAGAGTAAATTCAATTTGTTTCAAGTTTCAAGCTAGCTCCTTACTTTAGTTGAAAAACCTTTTCTATTTTCTTAATTACATTTCATGAAAATGTAAAGTTTAATGAATACAATACTTATAGTAACACAAAAAACGATCAACATTTCAATGATCTCTGTTTGGTTTTTCATGGGTAATGAACCTTAGAGACGAACATTTGTCTAAAGGCAATGAAAAAAAAAAAATGTCGATTAAAGTAAAAAATATATAAAAATGAAAAAAGTAAGTAATCACAAAAATACACAAAATAACAGCCTACTTATGAGAACTAAGATATAAACTCCCAGCATTCAGTTCTGTTGAGCAATGCCTAAGCGCTAGACGGATATTTTTTTAACAATATCGGTAGTTATGAACTTGGTTATAAAACACCAAAAAATTTAATGCCTTTAGACTCAGTGTTTATAAAAAGTAACACATTTTGAAAGTAATTTGTTCAAAGAAAAACATTAAAACTAAGATTACAAAATTTTAATAAATTTTAATTCAATATTTTTAATTTAATTTTGAATACCAAAAACCAATATATTTGACACCTTTATACTTCAAGTAGAGTAGTAGGTACCATTTTGCTTGCAGGTATAGGAATTACCATGCTATTTGCTTGCAGGTATAGGAATTACTATGCTATTTGCTTGCAGGTATAGGAATTACCATGCTATTTGCTTGAAGCTATAGGAAAACATTTCCAGAGCATTTACTTATGGATTTGGGTGGATTATGTTCCTTCCTATGCTATTATAAGGGTTTATGTTCCTTCCTATGCTATTCTAAGAGTTTATGTTCCCTCCCATGCTATTCTAAGGGTTTATGTTCCCTCCCATGCTATTCTATAGCGCTATGTTCCTTCCTATGTTATTCTAATAGTTTATTTTCCTTCCTGTGATGCTCAAAAGTGTAATAGATACGAACCCTACAAGGAAAACTACAAAAATTTGCTCAAAAGTGTGATAGATACGAACCCTACAAGGAACCCTACAAGAATTTGCTCAAAAGTGTGACAGATACGAACCCTACAAGGAACCCTACAAGAATAGGCTCAAAAGTGTAATAGATATGAACCCTACAAGAATATGCTCAAAAGTGTAATAGATACGAACCGTGCTTTTCAAGCGGACATTCACGTCTACAAGAATATGCATGTTCTTTCCACATGGACATTGCAAAAAAGCTGGTAGCCTATAGAGTGGCCAAGCACGTTTTGAAACTACATGCTATTTGCTTGCCTTTCCTTGGTACCTTTCCAAACGAGCGGGGATTCCCCACTGGTTCCTACACATTGCAAAAAAGTGAGCAGTATGAGCGGGGGATTCCCCACACAAGTTTGTTTCAACTCCAAGTTTTTCAACCAGACCGGTTTTTTAGGCAACATCCGTTTTTTTAGGGGACCAATCAGAGACAGCGGAGGTTGCTCAATATACGATAACTCGACTGGTGATTGGTTACAAATAAAAGGAGTGATTTTTCATTCGTCCTTGAGAATTTGTATATAATGGCCATACCTTACGATTAAATTTTCATTATGTTTAACATACTATGGATAATACATTAAATATTATTGACATTGAAGCAATGGATACATCAATTTACAATATGAGTACAGTTTACTAAATTTCTTAATTTATTTCCAAATAAAATCATTTTAACACCCCACTAGTAAATTCAAATTCAGGGGCATAGCCCCCCTCCCTCCAACAATACAAACCCTACAATATGATGATTATAGTCGCTAGAAAACGTAAAAAACGCACTTTTTTCTATTATGTAAATCTAAACCCCCCACCCCTGCTCTGTTTATGAGTTTAATTCATTAGTTTTAGTTCTTTTTCCTTCAAAAATGTCAGTTTCTCCCATCATGCATTTAAGATGTGTTGTCTTTTTCCGGTCTAAATAGAACCATCTGCGTTACAGAAAGGGTCCTTTTTGAAGCCAGAGTTCAAACGTGTCTTATCTGAGTTATGAAAACTAAAGGTTGGTGATTAAGACAGGGTTTGTGTAATTCTAGCCAGAAACTTAGAATTTATATACAGCCAAATCGTATTCAAATATTTTCTTGGGGAGAAATTTTTTTTTTTGTGCTTTCGCAAGAAAATAGCTCGTCTTTAACGAACTTAGCTGTAGTTAGTTGAAAGTGTGCTTAAATATCTTCATTGTTTCTTCTGTAAAAAGGGAAATCGTTTTTCCATACTAAATTTTTCTTCTATTTTAAGGAGGAGGAGGTGGATTCATACAATTACTCCCCCCCGGAAAAGAGAGCTAAGGCTAATGGCGTTACTCCAATGCAACAAGTGGAGATAGATAGCCCATCGGGAGCCAACCACATCCATTCCAGACCGGTGCTGCCTGCCCAAGACCCACCCGTGCCAGCCCCTATGCAGCCGGGTAGAAAGCTGAAAAGAGAGTGGATGATAGCTCACAACGTTACTGCTGCACAAGATTGTGAAGTCACCCCCTATCAAACATTGCCGGGACCTTTACGACCAATGCAAGGCGGGAATGATGTGGCCCCTACAGCCCTCACCATGCAAGCTGCAAATCTAAATTTGAGTTTTCAAATATTATTTCTCGCTAATGATTCTTTTTCCCAAGTAAATTTGAAGGACTGAGAATTGTACCGCTAGACATAATTCCAGATTCTAATTTGCATAATAAAGACTTTGATATGAGATGCGGGACTTAACAGTTTCAATTTTATCATTTGCTCCGGAAAATCTTGAAAATAACAGACTACAAATTGAAAATAGGCTATTTTTAGGAGATGTCATGATTTTCACTATTTTATTGTGTGTATGTGTGTGTGTGTGTGTGTGTGTGTGTGTGTGTGTGTGTGTGTTTGTGTGTGTGTGTGTGTGAGCGGTGCATGCGCTGCTTATTTTTCTGTCTACTTGATAATTCATTGAGATAGTCTAATGAATATTGCAAATTAGATAACAACGTAATGATTTTCACTATTTTGTTGTGTGTTTGTGTGTGTGTATGTGTGTGTGTGTGTGTGAGCGGTGCATGCGCTGCTTATTTTTCTGTCTACTTGATAATTCATTGAGATAGTATAATGAATATTGCAAATTCAATAACAACGTAATGATCTTCACTATTTTGTTGTGTGTTTGTGTGTGTGTGTGTGTGAGTGGTGCATGCACTGCTTATTTTTCTATCTACTTGATAATTCATTGAGATAGTATAATGAATATTGCAAATTCAATAACAGCGTAATGATTTTCACTATTTTGTTGTGTGTTTGTGTGTGTGTGTGTATGTGTGTGAGTGGTGCATGCGCTGCTTATTTTTCTGTCTACTTGATAATTCATTGAGATAGTATAATGAATATTGCAAATTCAATAACAACGTAATGATTTTCACTATTTTGTTGTGTGTTTGTGTGTGTGTGTGTGTGAGCGGTGCATGCGCTGCTTATTTTTCTGTCTACTCGATAATTCATTGAGATAGTATAATGAATATTGCAAATTCAATAACAACGTAATGATTTTCACTATTTTGTTGTGTGTTTGTGTGTGACTGTGTGTGTGTGTGCGCATGTGCATGTGTGCTATTAACAAAATTTGTAATTTATTATGCACTTGTATTATAAATAATGCTATAAGCAAAAATTCGTAATTTATTATGCATTTGTTTGATAAATACGAATCCAATTAAGAAAAAAAACAGTTGTTTGATAAATACAAATCCGACTAAGAAAAAAAAATAAATACTGTGCTTTAATTGTGATAAAACTTTCCTCAAAGAAAAAAAAACAATTGTTTGATAACTAAAAATCCGACTAAGAAAAAAAAAATAAATAGTGTGCTATATTTGTGATACAGCTTTCCTCAAAGAAAAAAAATGTTTGATAAATCCGACTAAGCAAAAAAATAGTGTGCTATAATTGTGATAAAACTTTCCTCAAAGAAAAAAAAACTCAATCCATTCATTTTCTAGTTTCAGGGGGAAGCTAGGAAAACAACTGCCTTCCCTGGCCCAGGACTTCAGAATATCATGGGCAATTGTCCCCTCTCGCCGGATGATGTTAGTGAAGGTACGTCATTTAATATCCCCCTGGATTTTCAATTTACAACTGAAGAAATGGACAGCCTTACGCTTGGACCTAATTCTTGGACCTAATGTTTCCGGGGATAATTTTGACGATGACTTTATAATTAGTGAATTGGATCCTGTGCAAATAGGTGCAGGACATGAAAATAGCGTCACGTCCCCGGAACTACGTGAATTTTATTTGTTGGAATCTGCTCTAGGTCACTTGCAAACACATAGGGTAGATTTTAATCCCCCCGAGGAAAACCTGGTTGACGGGAGTGTCATTTTAACAGACCCTGTAAATGTTCTTCATACCTATATCGACCGAATTCGAGCACTTATTGAGATTCATATTCAGAAATGGGGGGGGGGGGGGTCGGGGGGGGGGGGGTTAAAGCATCGGTAAATCAAAAAGTTTATTTACAAAAGGGGACATCTGGGGACATTTTTTATTTTCATTTTTCAACTGGCAACCAAACTTTTTACCCAGGTCTAAATGAATTTGAGGGTAACTTTTTCAACTGGGTCAATAAATTAATATCAACTTTGGACACATTTAACGAGAGGAAAAGTGGGTCCACAATTTTATACATTGAAGACATGGATCTGAATCTCAGTATTATTAAAAAAAACTTTATTTTAAGGGGGGCGGGTAGTAGTCGACGAATAAAATGTCACCCAGATTTGTCGGCTATAGGAGGGGTTCAGGGTTTCAATTTTGAAACAGGGCTGCAATGCTTTAAATATGCATTTTTAGCAGCAGCCCATAAAACATTAAAAAATGAGTCATCAATGAAAAATATCGACAGACTTGCTCGTAACGGTGGGGAAAATTTCCCTAAAGTAAATTTTAATTGTTTAGAGTGGAACTATCCGGTGTCCTTAAAAGAAATAACCATATTTGAAAAAGCAAACGAAAATCTTGGGTTGGGGGTGGTTGTTCTCCAGTATGACACAGAATTTGTAAATGGGGGAAAGAAACCAAATAAACAAGGGATTTTATATTCAGTTAGGACACCGTCAGTAGATAATGTTAAAAATTGGGTTTGGGTTATTTATTAGCCTCCCAAAGATGTAAATTCCTATGGTCATTTTTTCCCCGTTACGGCAATAAGTCGACTCTTATCCCAAGGTGTTCAGAAAGGGGAACGTCACTATTGCCCGATGTGCCTTTCCCCATTTAGAAATGAGCAAACATTGACAGATCACATGAGATATTGTCAAATTCATGGTAATCAAAGAATAGAAATGCCGGCAGAAGGCAAAGATACTTTACAATTTAAAAACTTCTAAAATTCCCTGCTACAGGTTGATAAAGTATCTTCGGACTGTGAATCACGACTGGTGGAGGTATCAGACCCATCAAGGTCAAATATAGTCAAGGAACACAAACTAGTTGCGTGTTCCTATGCGCAAGCCCATCGTGATTCCAATAATAAAATGCAGCTGGAAGAGTTTTTTTGGCTATGGATGAGGAGGGAAGCATGGAGAAAGTTTTGGTGTCTTTAATAAAAACAGCGAACGGTGCAATTTCACGATTGCGTCACACCAACTACCCAATGTCATTATCAGATAAGGAGCAACTGGTACTAGAAAAGGGGACAATTTCTAGGGTTTGTAGGAGTGCTCTTGGCCCAAAAGACGCGGTCCAGGATCATAATCATCTTATTGACCCCGATTCAACGGGGAAAAGTAACTTTCGGGGGTGGGCTCACAATTCATGCAATTTAAAAATTAAACAGCAACTCTTTCTTCCGGTTTTTATACATAATTCTAACTACGATCTGAAGTATGTGCTACCAGCAATGGCACATCTTCAAAGAAATGTAACAGTGGATGATGCATGGGTGATAGAGAGCTTTTCCTACAAAATCATTCCTAAATCATCGGAAAAGTTGCTTGTTTTGGAATTTATGTGGAGATATGTTGAAGACGACGTTGGGTGCACGAATAAAATTCGCTTTTTAGATTCCTACAGTTTTTCCCCAAATCATTGAGCGAATTAATTCAAGTGCAGAAAAACAATGACGGCTGCAACGCTTTCCCCCTTCTCAAGCAACAATTTGCAAATGATTTATACGATTTGTTGACGGTCAAGGGGATATATCCTTATGTTTATTATTGTTCCATGTCGAGATTCGCCAAGGAAACTATTCCCTCGATCGAATCGTTTTACGACAGTCTACACGATCGTAGGTGCACCCCCGATGAATACAGTTTTGCTAAAAAAGTGTGGGCAGAGGGAGGTTGTAAAAATGGGTTTGACTACTGCAACCTGTATTTGTCGAGTGATGTGTTAACTTTGTTAGACATTATATGTAAAAATGCGGACAAAATCTATGGGGAATTTAATCTTGATTTAGGATATTATTTTTCATCTCCTCATCTGGTAATGGACCTCATCCTAAAAATTAGCGGGGACAAAATCGGGCTGATCACCGACATCGATCAGCACCTGTTCATCGAGAGGTCAATGAGGGGTGGATACGTTTTTCACGGGGATCGTATCTTGGAAACTGATCCAACTGGAGAGAAGACGGGGACAAAATCAGATGCAGTTTTCCTTGATATGAATTCTCCTTACCCCTCGGCCATGTCCCATTATGCACTACCCTGCGATTACTATAAATGGCTCAATGACCCTCAAGCTCCCCATTTCCCCAACATTGACAGTGTTAAGGAGAATGGGCTGGTTGGATGGTTTTTTGAAATTGATGGGGAGATACCAGTTGAGCTTCACGATTCAGTAAAGGATTTTGTTTTTCCGTGCATCAATAGACCTGTGACTAGGGACTCTTTGAGCCCCGCAATAGGCGTTTAGTCGAGGTGGACGGATTGCATTGGTCACCTTCAAAACAAAAAACTTATTACTGACCTTCTGCCGGAAAAAAATATTGTTGTACATCATGTGGCTTTAAAATGGATGTACAACAACGGTTTCAACGTCACAAAGGTTCATAGAGCCCTCCAGTTTAGCCAAAAACCCTATCTGAAAACGTTTGTTGACACTTTTGTCAAGAAACGTTCTGAAGCGCAGACAAATCCGAAAAAGACAACAAAAGTACGAAGAACAAAAGGGAAATCTTTTTGTAAGACAGTGGAGATAATTTGAATGAATATTTCGGCCCTATGTCCAAGGGCCGTCCTCAGCAAGACAAAAATATATAAAAGAAAAAAGACTCACAACAACTTGCGACCAATAAAACCGAAAAAGTGGAAATTTTTTCAAAACAGTCCTAGCATCATTACTTCAGCGAAGTTCAACCAGGACTGATAAAAAGTAAGGTAAAACAAGACGATTCAATGAAATGAAAGAAAAATAAATTAAAAACACGTTCTTATTGCTAATCCAGCCTTTTTGGCAGCTAACCTCAAAGGTCTTTTTGTGACCGGTTCTGTGTTAATGTCTATCGGTTTTTTAAAATATTTTGTAAGATCATTTTTAATTAAATTTGTGTACAGAGCATTTAGTGTATATTCCCCAAGGTCCCTATTTAAGGAAATATTATTATTAATCTTAAGTCTGATTTCAATTGATTCTCGGACTACCTGCTTTATGCCCAGGTCATTGCTAATAAGGGCGGATTCATCAAAAAGTATATTGTGGTTAGGATTTTCAAAAATATGGCTGCCTAATGCAGAATCAGATGAAACAGTGGAAATATTAGAATTTAACGCTTTGACAATATCATCTTTATGCTGTTGTATGCGCTTTTCTAAATTCTGGTGTGTTCTACCTATATAATATTTGCCACAATTGCATGGTATTTGATAGACCCCTCTTTGGCGAGTAACTGGGGTTTTATCTTTACCAGAATTTAGAAAATTTATGATTCTAAAATTATTTGTGAATACTACATACAGATTATTTTTTGTGCAAACTTTTTTAAGATTTGTAGTGATTTTTGGGATATAGGGGAGGTAAATTATATTTAAGGGCTTGTCAGACATCTCACTTGGTAAACTATCATTAATTTTACGGGAATGTCTTTTCAGTCTACAGTTAATTACATTATTAATAGATAACATAGGATACCCATTTCCAAAAAGTATGTCCTTGATAAAGTTTAATTCTGCTGTGATGTGGGAATCAGAACAAATATTTAGGGCGTGATCGACGAGGGATATTACGACTGCTCTTTTAACTTGTGGGGGGTGGTTTGATTTAAAATGCAAATATCTATTATTTTGTGTTGGTTTTCTATAAATAGTAAAATTGAGTTTATCAAAGCTACGAATAACTAACACATCTAGGAATGGGATGTTATTTGCGATTACAATTTCTAAGGAAAACTGTAAATTTCTATCGTATGTATTAAGGTGATCTAAAAAACCCTTAAAAACCCTGATCTAACCGCTAAGCCCTTAATTTGCTGGTAAAAAGAATTACGGAATTGGAAATACATTGAGTTTTTGTTACAGAGTTTAACCAAGGTCATTAAGACATCACAATCTATTCCTGCTGCTGAAGCTTCTATTAAGTGATAATTTTCAAATACCATGCGATTGTGGCAAATATTATATAGGTGGAACACACCAGAATTTAGAAAAGCGCATACAACAGCATAAAGATGATATTGTCAAAGCTTTAAATTCTAATATTTCCATTGTTTCATCTGATTCTGCATTAGGCAGCCATATTTTTTAAAATCCTAACCACAATATACTTTTTGATGAATCCGCCCTTATTAGCAATAACCTGGGCATAAAGCAGGTAGTCCGAGAATCAATTGAAATCAGACTTAAGATTAATAATAATATTTCCTTAAATAGGGACCTGGGGGAATATACACTAAATGCTCTATACACAAATTTAATTAAAAATGATCTGACAAAATATTTTAAAAAACCGATAGACATTAACACAGAACCGGTCACAAAAAGACCTTTGAGGTTAGCTGCCAAAAAGGCTGGATTAGCAGTAAGAACGTGTTTTTAATTTATTTTTCTTTCATTTCATTGAATCGTCTTGTTTTACCTTACTTTTTATCAGTCCTGGTTGAACTTCGCTGAAGTAATGATGCTAGGACTGTTTTGTAAAGATTTCCACTTTTTTGGTTTTATTGGTCGCATGTTGTTGTGAGTCTTTTTTCTTTTATATATTTTTGTCTTGCTGAGGACGGCCCTTGGACATAGGGACGAAATATTCATTCAAATTATCTCCACTGTCTTACAAAAAGATTTCCCTTTTGTTCTTCGTACTTTTGTTGTCTGTTATGGAAAGGCAGTGTGGTCTTCGTCGCTATTTAAATCCGAAAAAGAAATTTATAAGCTCATTTTGAATTCGGCTTTTGGTAAAATGTGCGAGAGTGTTCGCAATAGGAATGGTTGTGACGTTGTGACCGATCCCAAACAATGTGCTCGAATTATTGCCGATCCAAATTACACTTCCTTCACAATCATTGGCCCGGACATGGTACTATTGAATAGGAAAAAAGAAGCATTGTTCTGAATAAAAATATTGCTGCAGGCAGTGCGATCTTGGAGATCTCTAAAAAGCTCATGTTGGAATTCTACTACAATGTGGCTAGGGTACAGTGGCCGGAGAAGGGGCAAGTAGAGGTCTGCTACGGAGACACAGATTCTCTACTGCTAAAAGTAAAAACCCCAAACCTACTTGATGATTTGGCACACGGTGAAATTATCAGCTCGCGGATGGACTACACCAATTGGAGTGAGCTTTACCCAGAGCTAGTGAAACGTCGAGCACCAAATCAGCTTTTATTTTTTAAATCAGAAATGGGAAGTGACATGATTTCCCGTGGTATGTTTGTAAGTCGGAAGGTGTACTTTATACAGAAACACGACGAGGAAATCAAAAAACGTTGCAAAGGAGTACCACGCGCTATGTGGATAAGAATTTTGACATGGACATCTATAGGAATTGTATTGTTCAAAATGCAATTCCACGAGCCAAATTGCTGGCAATTCGTTCTCTCAAATACAGGAACTTTACTGTAAATATAGAAAAAATTGCCATGAGTACCATTTCCGACAAGGTCTATGTTTCTCAAGACGGTGTGACTACCCTCCCCCTGGGACACTATTTATAATTCCGACCGAGCCGAATGTGTTAGCCATAGGGAAAGTCTCGGTTTAAGTAAAGTCCAATAAATTTTTCCCATAACCTTGGGGGGCCTCACGGGGGGCCTCGCGGGGGGGGGGGAGGGGGCTTGCGGCTCGGGGGGGGGGCGGCCGCCAGCATGGTGCGCACCGCCACTACCAAAGTTATCTTTTTTTTACTTAGAGTAGATTTTTTTGTGCTTTTGTAAATATACATGTTGTATAAAAAAAAGTGATACTATTTTAAAAGTATTTTTCCTTAAATTTTGTATTTTTTGTAAATAAAGTATATTTATTAAAGTGCTTTTTCTAGTGCATTTTTTTATCATAAATAAATTTAAAAAGTGTATTTTTCTTTGTTTTCTGTAAAGTGTTGTTAATAATACAAGAAATATAATTCTTTATTGATTTTGTTCTTCTCATTATTATTCTTGAACGGACTAGTAGTAATAGGGAAATTATTTAGTCATTAGACAACTATAGTCTACAGTTAGTTGTACAGGTGAACTGTTGAAAGGAACATGTATCAATTTAAAACACCATTCAGATCGTTTCTGTGTGGGCCGTCAATGTCGGGCAAAAGAACACTCTTAACTAAAATAATTAAAAATTGCGATAAAATGTTTGTGGAAAAGCCGAAAAAAATCTACTATTGTTACAGTATTAGGCAGGAGTCACACGATAAAATAAAAGATTGGCACAGCGGGATTGGTGCAGATACAATTCATACAGGGACTTGATGTTTTCAACATTATTGAACCAAACTCTTGGCTGATTATTGACGATCTGGCTGAATCTATTGAACAATGGTCCCAGGAAATGCTGCAATTGTTCACCGTTCGATCTCACCATGAACATATTTCAATTACTCTGGTTCTACACAATGTCTTTCATCAGAGCAAATGTATGCGAACACTTGCATTGAACTGCACCTACTATATCATCTACAGAGTTGTTCGTGATTCTAACTTGCTAATAACTCTCAATAAACAAATCTATCCAGGCGCCCCCAAATTTCTGCTCTCAGCGTACAATCAGGCAACTAATAAACCCTACGACTACATCCTATTGGATCTTAATCAAAATGCACTCTAGGATTTGCGTGTAGTCACAGATATTTTTGACAATGAAATTACAGTATATCTCCCCGTGAACAGTAAAAAGACCTATTAGTTACTATCATGACACTGAAGAAACTAAATGAAAATAGACATTTATTTTCAGTTCTAAGTACTTCAAAACCCCCACTTAGGAAAGCCATACTCAAACATGGTATTGACAATGATTTCATTAATCTAATATCTGAACTTTGTTTAAATTTGATCGAGGGAAATGTTCAACTGCCAGAAGTAGTTAAGCAACAGGCAAAGCAACATCGTTCCATTGTACGTACATTGGCCTCTAAAAACAAAGGAAAGAATTTTAAAAAGAAACGCCTTCTTCCGGCAGGCGGTAGCTTTTTCACACTTTTACTACCGATAATTGCAGGACTTGTAAACAGTTTTCTCTAGAGAATGGCAAAACCCTATAAATTGACTCCAATAGAACTCGCTCTCTCACCCGTGGAACACTTTGAGGACAATCTGAGTAAATTCATTGACAATGAGAATATTGAGGATGATAAAAATCTGCTTTTACTTCAAGATGTACTTCGCCGAGTGGACAAACATAAACCCTATCGTGCGAAGGGCAGTGGTATTGATCACAAAAAAGAATCATCTCCTCAGGAGTCTGCTGCTGCTGCTGGAACACAATTAAAGAAGGAGGAATTGGAATCAATTGTATCGAAAATTGGAAATCTAATGCCCCACTCATATCGTGAACAAAGTAAACGACTCATAACTTATCTCATGGAAAGTGGTCAAGATCATATTCAAGTTGATAGCAATAGGAGAGAGATTATAATTCAAGGCAAGAGCTATAATCTACTTGATTTAATCTATGATATGGCTACAAATCGTAAAGGACTGTTATCATTTGACACTCATCTATACAACTCTCTAAATACATTAAACTTTCCCAAAAGCCTTATTAGCAATAGGCAAATTCTAAAAAAAATAAATGAACATGCACCATTGTCAACACCATTAAAATATGAACATGAAGAAGTGGAAGAAGATTTTAAATCAATTTTGGAAAATACTAGCACATCTAGTGGAAACTTGACAATAAGGAGCAGCAGCACACAATTGATAGCTAGACAAAAGCGAAGACATATCAAGTCACCATCACCTCCATCGCCAACTACCAGTATACAAAAGGGTAGCGGACGTTACACTACACGTTTACATTCAAAATGGTTGAAGTTCTGAAACGTGTTTATGAAAATATTGGTGAAGTGGGGAGTTTAAGTTCCCCCACCGCTCTTTCCATAGTCACTGGTGTTCACGCTAAAAGTGTACAAGACTATCTACAAAATGAATCAAGTTACACTCTGCATAGAAATCATAGACTTCGTACTAATCATTATCGAAAAACTAAGGCCTTTTTTCCCTTGCATATAATGCAAGCAGATCTCCTAACTCTAGATGAGATTCAAAGACGTCACAATACACCGTACAAGTACATTCTACTTGCAATCAGTGTTTTTAGTCGCTATGCATATGCCATTCCATTGCAGTCAAAGAGAGGTGTTGAAGTTGCTCAGGCCGTTGAAAGTATTCTCGAACAGGATTCGCATAAAAAAATTCAAACGGATCGCGGTAGTGAATTTGTTAATCCTCATGTTGCAAAAGTACTAGCGAAATTTAATACACTGCTCTATGATAGTCATAGCCCTTTAAAGGGTGCATTGGCCGAACGATTGATAAGAACTATTCGACTTTTAATTTCAAGATATTGTACATTGAAAAATACATCTGCTTTTTTTCATGATTTAGATAAAATCATGTTGGTTTATAATCAACGACCTCATCGATCATTGTCCGATTCAACCCCAACGGAAGTTCATCATTCTGATCGTGATACAATTGACACTTTTCTTAAACAATATTCCAATGAAACGAGTGTCAAGAAGAAAAAATTCAATGTTGGTGATACTGTTCGAATTAATAGAACAACTAATGTTTTTGAAAAGGGTAATTACTTGTGGTTCACAGAACTTTTTAAAGTGGTAAAAATCCTAGACACTAAACCCATAACTTATCGTTTGCGTGATACCAAAGATGAAGAGATGCTCGGTGGCTTTTATGACTATGAGCTACAAAAAGTTAAAAATAATAGTGAAATCTATCAAATTGAAAAGATATTAAAGACTCCTACTCACAGATGTAAGAAAGAGTTACTTGTTCGGTGGCTAGGATACAACTCTGATTTTGATTCTTGGATCAGTGTTGAAGATATTGACAATGCCCAATGATTTCTATGTAACTTTTATGTCCAACGTTTCCGATCCTCTCTACAGCGACTTGAATAAGACAAGTGATTTTTGGACGAAACTCTCCCCGCTATCAAATTTGACGGCGCGTATGAAGTGGCTCTTGTCGATTGTATGCTCAAAGATACCTATGACATACTGAGAAAGGATTGTTTGCATGATATAAAAGTTATACCATTCGATTGGTCACTCTTTGTCGACTATGAATGGGTTGAAGCACTTAAATCTAGCAAATATCCACACGTCAAATCGAAATATATTGAATATGATGATATGAGAGATTTGTGTCGTACAATCAATAGAAAACTCTCATATCGTAGGAATGGTATATTCCATTTTAATTATTCATTGGAACACGATAGTATTTACATTACTTCACCTGTTGACAGTGAAATAATTATTCTCAATGATAATCTGAGAGACGTTCTTGGCTTTAAATAGAATATGATCCATGGGAAAAATGCTGGCATCGTTTAAGGGATGGATCAAGTTATTTTTGCTGATTATCCACCTGGTTTCGCCTCGGACTCTTGCATATTTCTCTATGCATCTTTTGTGGAAACATCGAGAGGTGGTAATTCAAATGTCCCCCTCCTACGTGTTCTTGAACGAAAAACGACCCAGGAACTTGTTCATCACTATAATATTAAGCATCTTCAGTATGTTCCTGTAAACACTTCGTATTTGGAAGTCTGTAAGTTAACACTAAGAAGTGAACTGGGTGATCCTCTAGCAATAACAAAAGGCTTAGCAGTGATTACATGTCATTTTCGACCCATTGTTGGCGACACCAACACCTAAAATGTATAATAGAAGAATTCCATTTGTCTGTCCCGATATCGATTGATATGTTGGTGCTCTGAGTCCACGTCAAATAGGCAATGGATTGGACTACTACAAGGGCGTACTACAATGTCTGGCTAAGGTCTTGGTAGCTGGTTTGCTAGGCTATTTCGTTCTGCACTACCCCTTGCCAGAAAATATCTTGTACCTGCTGCATCAAATTTTGCTGCCTCCACACTACAGGACTGCGGGTCAGGCAAGAATTTCAAGGAGAGTGTTAAGGAAAATATTAGATCTTCAGCAAGAGCCGTTGGTGAGCAAGTAAAATCTCGGCAAAATGGGGAGGGATTGAAAAGGATGCGTGCACGTCATTCACTCATCAGTCTCCACCCAGGCAGGAAGCGAAGGACATCAACAAGGACTTTGAGGAATAAAACAAGGAAGACCAATAAGCAGAAGAAGAAGGAAAAGAGTGTTAGATCAAAGAAGGATTTCTTCTCTTAAGATGACTTATCTCCCCCACAAGGAAACATATCCATCAATCAGTTCCCCATTGAATCTATTCAATGCTGAAAATGTTGATGTCAGTGTCAAGTATGGTTATTATGAACAATTTCATCCCCAACAACCCCTCTCGGAAAATATACACTTTCAAATATTTTCCAATGAAGACTATTTCATTGATTTGTCATCAACATTTATTGATTTAAATGTTGTGGTGAAGAAAAAGTCAGATAATACAACTCCAACTGTTGTCGACGGTCTCTCCTACGAAAACTGTATTCTACACAACCTATTCAAACAAACTAATGTATTTATTAATGGAACATTCGTGAGCACTAGCAATAATTTATCCAACTATGCAAGCTACATACAATTTATGATGATGACACCAAAGGCATACAAGGAGTTGAGAGGACAATCATTGGGCTATGAATATCGATCAGGTGCTGATACTGACGGTGAGTTGACTACTGCAGTGAGCCAGGAGTATCATCTGGTTGGAAAATTAAATCATGAGATATTCAACATATCTCAATGGATACCCCCCAATGTCAAGATTGACATAAAGTTGCAACTGGCCCCATCGAATTTCATTTTGAGAAAAACATTCCTGCAGCACCCGATGCAAATGTCATTATCACATCGGCAATCCTCCACGTTCGAAAACAACAGGTTATGAGCTCTGTTGCATTGGCAGTAGAATAGCTAAGAGCCAATGGCAACAACATTAAACTTCTTTTCCCCCATACAATCACCAATCAACGTCACATTGCCGCCGGTTCTCGTAGCTATACCGATTCATCATTTATCAATGGAGAAATCCCATCAAAATTGGCTTTGGCCTTTGTGAAGAGTGGCAGTGCCGTTGGATCCTGGACTGAATTCCCCCATGATTTTAATTTTTTTGGTCTACCTAGCCTTGTGTGCAAAGTGAAAGATATTCCACTGTACACTCTATCATTTGACAAAAAATCCTATAGAACTCTGTACGAGTTGACCATGCAATCCCTAGATCATGACTCTCAACTATTTGAAAATGGAATAACCGATTCAATGTTTTCAAAAAATCATGGTGTAATTGTTTTTGACTTGTCGGGGACTCAGGATATGAGCATAGTACGAACAGGGAATGTACGTTTAGAATGTACATTTGCCGATGCTTTGACTGAGAGTATCACGCTAATATCATTGAGTCAATTTGAAACCTATTGGGAGATCACACCCGACGGTAGTGTTCCACTAGACCTAGCACCATGAACACAAACCAAATAATCAACGTATTTAGTATGGATCCATGCATGTCCCAGTACAAGTCCTATTGCATACCATCGGACTTCATTGAAAAAATTCCAAGTGTTAACAATACCCTAATCATTGTTAATAGCAGTCCATCGACTTTGAAGACTGGCCATTGGCTATACATCTTTCAAACAGCGAAGAATATTGAATTTTTTGATCCTCTTGGCCTATCGCATAAATTCTACACTCCATACATCAGTAACTTTATTGAAAGCAGTGGTAAAACTATTATTCAAAATCAACGAAGAGTACAGGATTTAACGACTAAGACATGTGGCTTTCATGCACTACTCTTTTTCATGTTCAGATGTCGTGGCTATACCTACAAGCAGTTTCTCGACATCTACGTTGACTTACCTCGATTGAACGACTTTCTAGTGGAAAATATACTTACAAGCGTGTGTAATATTGATTTTAGTGCCCTACGAATTAAATGTTCTAAAAATGTATGTGAAATTGCTTATTAATAAAAATAATATATGTACATGATAAAAACGACTTTTCTACTCTTTAGATTTCATCTTCTACTAGGTATTTGTCGACAACAACTAATGCAGGTAGAATATCCGAATTCACAGTATACTGATCCTGATGTACTGCAATGTCAGGGTCGCATTTTCTACAATAGAGTGTAACTTCACTCTTGTCATATCTCTTTGTACAGTCAATGATACTATTCTCATTCATTCTATAGAATTCACCTGTTTCAATTTGTTTATTTGAAGTAATGTCACAAACAATGTCCTCAAGTGGCGAATCACATTCCATCACAGTCAAATAAAAATCAGTGGGCTTATAATCATAGTAGTCATTGTCTTCACAACGATGACGTAGAAACCAAATGCTTTTGTTGTTCCAACAGTTGAATCGCTGACCCGGCTCCTCCTCCCAGAACAATCTAAAACCACGACGATACCAATCTCTTAGCAATAAACTAAAATCACGCTTAGGATTCTTTCCAATCATATCGGGATATGTATTCTCCTATTGATTACATTTATCATAGTGGCAATTGGAGCATAGGTGCCCTCTAGGATGAGAGTCACGCCTCTTCATGACAGGAATTACAACCTTTAATTTGTACAGCATATCCTCTATGTAATTTACACGGGTTGCATAATCTACACTTTTCATCATACTCATCAATCATTGTGCAATTCTCACATGATGACCAGCTGCCCAGTGTGTACATACATAGTGGGCATGTATGGAACAATTTTCATGTGTTGACACTCTCACTGACACAATGAAACTGAGCTATCAGCAACAACAAATTGACTGGGATAGAGAGAGAGAGGAGTAAATACCTCCACTGTCTCTGATTGGCCCTAAAAAACGGATGTTGGCTCAAAAAACAGTCTGGTTGAGAAACGTGGAGTTGAAAAAAACTTGTGTGGGGAATCCCCGCTCACTCTGCTCGCTTTTTTGCAATGTGTAGGAACCAGTGGGGAATCCCCGCTCGTTTGGAAAGGTACCAAAGGGACATAAGCAAATAGCATGTAGTTTCAAAACGTGTTTAATCACGTGTAGAGGTCCCATAGAATAACATAGGAAGGAACATAGCACTATAGAATAGCATGGGAGGGAACATAAGCCTTTAGAATAGCATAGGAAGGAACATAGTGCTATAGAATAGCATGGGAAGGAACATAAACCCTTAGAATAGCATGGGAGGGAACATAAACTCTTAGAATAGCATAGGAAGGAACATGAACCCTTAGAATAGCATAGGAAGGAACATAATCCACCCAAATCCATAAGTACATGCTCTGGAAATGTTTTCCTATAGCTTCAAGCAAAGAGCATGGTAATTCCTATACCTGCAAGCAAATAGCATGGTAATTCCTATACCTGCAAGCAAATAGCATGGTAATTCCTATACCTGCAAGCAAAATGGTACCTACTACTCTACTACTTCATAGCTGTAAAAAATCATCTTTTTCAAAGTGACAACTAGATCAATACAGTCACTCCTGGTAAAAAAAAAGTAAATGATAATAAAACAAAAAAACGTATCCATTCAGGGGGAAAATACAGAAATTCACAGCACTCCGTTCAGGGGAAACATTTCTGATTATAGTGGCTTCAGATATCGGCTCATTGGTACTCTTACAATAGTAGAAAGGGGGGTGCTACTCCGAACAGCACACCATAAATGGGCATAGAGTCCATAGGGAGATGGTTTTCTCACTGAGAATGAAAAAAACAGAATTTTTCTCACTTGAAAAACAGGAATTTTCTCACTTTTATGGATGTTCTTGGACGGTTATGAGTGTTGGTCAATTTATTGATGTTTTTCATGGATGTCAACAGTAATTTATGGATGTTTTTCATGGATGTCAACAGTAATTTATGTCTGTTTTATGGTTTTTGTCAATGAGAATGAAAAAACAGGATTTTTCTCACTTTGATGGATGTTTTATGGTTTTTGTCAGTGAGAATGAAAAAAACAGGAATTTTCTCACTTTGATGGATGTTTTATGGTTTTTGTCAGTGAGAATGAAAAAACAGGAATTTTCTCACTTTGATGGATGTTTCATGGTCGATTTATTAGTTGTTGTTTGGCTAGCCTAACCTGAGAAATTGATTTACATAATCGGCGGGGGAATGTATTGATTCACGAAGGGGGAATTAAGAAACAAACATGGTTTCTTTGATCTTTAGGCGAACCTAACCTGAGAAATTGATTTACATAATCGCTGCGGGAATGTATTGATTCACGAAAGGGGAATTAAGAAACATTATGGTTTCTTTTATCTTTAGGCTAACCTAACCTGAGAAATTGATTTACATAATCGGCGGGGGAATTATTGGTTCACGAAAGGGGAATTAAGAAACAAACATTATGGCTTCTTTAATCTTAGGTCTGAGGGATAAACGTTCTTTAGGTCAGAGTGAAAAATTAATATTCTATTTTTAAATAGGGCTTCATTGATCTTTAGTGTCAGGAATTAGAAATGACATCACTTGTTATCATGGAATTATGCGGGAGTCTAAAGAGATAGAAATTATATTTTTAAATACGGCTTCACTGAGCTTTAAGTCGGAGAGATAAATTGATATTCTAACGAAACCTTAATAGTGTAGCTAGGAACATTTATGAGATGAAGAGATTAACGTAGGAAAGGGTTTCCTAGAAATTTGAAATGTGTCAGCGCAGAGATGCCAAAAACAAAAGGAACACGCTGAAGTTACGTTTAGGGATTATTTGGGCGAAACCGTTTTAGACAGGCTATGGAATTATTTCGGCGAAACAGTTAGAGACATTTTAAAAGATGATTTAAAAGATGATTTTAGAAGAGGTTTTGAGTGTGGTCGTTATAATACACAAGTTCCATTTGAACAGTGTTGTGAGGTCCCCTACCACAACCCCAAAGGGTTCCGATCCCCCCACCCCAACCCCGAAGGAACCCCCCGGTCCTCAAAGGCTCTCCGGATTTCCTAAAGGGCCCCGGCACCCCAAAGGCTCCTGAGCCACCATTTTAATACTTTTTTAAGGCTTTATTATATCTTTTTAGAACAAATTATTATTTTAGGGAATTATTTCGGCGAAACAGTTAGAGACATTTTAAAAGATGATTTTTGAAGAGATTTTAGAAGAGGATTTGAGGGTGAAACTCTGAGGTCGTTATAATACACAAGTTCCATTTGAACAGTGTCATGAGGTCCTCTACCCCAACCCCAAAGGGTTCCGATCCCCCCACCCCAGCCCCGAAGGAAGCGCCCGGTCCTCAAAGGTCCCCCCAAGCTCCCAAAGGACCACCCGGCCCTCAAGGGTCCCACAGACCTTCAAAGGCTCTCCCCGAGCCCCGTCTTTCGTTGATGAGTGTTGTCTGAAACTTATGATTTGGGATATGTAAATTTTTATTTCGGACTTTTCTGAGCTAGATTTCTTAGTCTTTCGTTGGTGTGTGTTGTCTGAAACCTATGATTTGGGATGGGTGGATTGCTATTTTTGACTTTTCTGAGCTGGATTTCTGAGCCGTTCATAGGTATGTGCTGTCAGGAAATTATGATTTGGGATGTGTAGTTTGCAAGTTGGACTTTTCAGAGCTATGATCCTTAGTCTCTCATAGGCGTTTGTTGTCTGAAACTTCTAGTTTGGGATGAATAGTTTGCTATTTCAGGCTTTTCTGAGCTAAGGTTTCCTAGTATTTCGTTGGTGAATGTTGTCTGAAACTTATGATTTGGGATATGTAAATTACTATTTCGGGCTTTTCTAAGCTAGATTTCTTAGTCTTTCGTTGGTGTGTGTTGTCTGAAACCTATGATTTGGGATGGGTGGATTGCTATTTTGACTTTTCTGAGCTGGATTTCTTAGCCGTTCATAGGTGTGTGTTGTCTGAAACTTATGATTTGGGATGGTTAATTTGCTATTTTTGACTTTTCTGAGCTAGGTTTCTTAGACTTTCATGTGTGTGTGCTATCAGAAAATTATGATTTGGGATTTGTAGTTTGCTTTTTGGACTTTTCAGAGCTAGGATTCTTAGTCCCTCATAGGTGTTTGTTGTCTGAAGCCTATAGTTTGGGATGAGTAGTTTGCTATTTCAGGCTTTTCATAGCCAGATTTCTTAGTATTTCGTAGGTGTGTGTTGTCTGAAACCTATGATTTGGATTGTGTGGGTTGCTATTTTTTGACTTTCATAGCCAGATTTCTTAGTCTTTCGTAAGTGTGTGTTGTCTGAAACCTATGATTTGGATTGTGTGGATTGCTACTTTTTGACTTTTCTGAGCTGGATTTCATAGCCTTTCGTAGGGATGTGTTGACTGAAACCTAAGATTTGGGATGAGTGGTTTGCTTTTTGGACTTTTCAGAGCTGAATTTCTTAGCCGTTCATAGGTGAGTGTTGTCTGAAACCTATGATTTGGGATGGTTAATTTGCTATTTTTGACTTTTCTGAGCTAGGTTTCTTAGCCTTTCATAGGTGTGTGATGTCAGAAAATTATGATTTGGGATGTGTAGTTTGCTATTTCAGGCTTTTCTGAGCTAAGTTTTCCTAGTATTTCGTAGGTGAATGTTGTCTGAAACCAATAGTTTGGGATGAGTAGTTTGCTATTTCAGGCTTTTATGAGCTAGGTTTCTTAGCCTTTCGTAGGTGTGTGTTGACTGAAACTTATGATTTGGGATATGTAATTTGCTATTTCCGACTTTTCATAACCAGATTTCTTAGTCTTTCGTAGGTGTGTGGTGTCTGAAACCTATGATTTGGGATGGGTGGATTGCTATTTTTGACTTTTCTGAGCTGGATTTCTTAGCCGTTCATAGGTGTGTGTTGTCTGAAACTTATGATTTGGGATGGTTAATTTGCTATTTTTTACTTTTCTGAGCTAGGTTTCTTAGCCTTTCATATGTGTGTGCTTTCAGAAAATTATGATTTGGGATTTGTAGTTTGCTTTTTGGACTTTTCAGAGCTAGGATTCTTAGTCCCTCATAGGTGTTTGTTGTCTGAAGCCTATAGTTTGGGATGAGTAGTTTGCTATTTCAGGCTTTTCATAGCCAGATTTCTTAGTATTTCGTAGGTGTGTGTTGTCTGAAACCTATGATTTGGATTGTGTGGGTTGCTATTTTTTGACTTTTCATAGCCAGATTTCTTAGTCTTTCGTAGGTGTGTGTTGTCTGAAACCTATGATTTGGATTGTGTGGATTGCTACTTTTTGACTTTTCTGAGCTGGATTTCATAGCCTTTCGTAGGGATGTGTTGACTGAAACCTATGATTTGGGATGAGTGGTTTGCTTTTTGGACTTTTCAGAGCTGAATTTCTTAGCCGTTCATAGGTGAGTGTTGTCTGAAACCTATGATTTGGGATGGTTAATTTGCTATTTTTGACTTTTCTGAGCTAGGTTTCTTAGTCTTTCGTTGGTGTGTGTTGACTGAAACCTATGATTTGGGATATGTAGTTTGCTATTTTGACTTTTCTGAGCTGGATTTATTAGCCTTTCATAGGTGTGTGTTGACTAAAACCTATGACTGGGATGAGTGGTTTGCTATTTTTGTCTTTCTGAGCTAGATTTCTTAGCCTTTCATAGGTATATGTTGTCAGAAAATTAAGATTTGGGATGTGTAGTTTGCTATTTGGACTTTTCAGAGCTATGATTCTTAGTCCATCATAGGCGTTTGTTGTCTGAAACTTCTAGTTTGGGATGAGTAGTTTGCTATTTCAGGCTTTTCTGAGCTAAGGTTTCTTAGTCTTTCATAGGTGAATGTTGTCTGAAACCTATGATTTGGGATATGTAAATTACTATTTCGGGCTTTTCTAAGCTAGATTTCTTAGTCTTTCGTTGGTGTGTGTTCTCTGAAACCTATGATGTGGGATGGGTGGATTGCTACTTTTGACTTTTCTGAGCTGGATTTCTTAGCCTTTCATAGGCGTTTGTTGTCTGAAACCTATAGTTTGGGATGACTAGTTATCTATTTTTTACTTTCTGAGCTAGGTTTCTTAGCCGTTCATAGGTGAGTGTTGTCTGAAACCTATGATTTGGGATATGTAAATTACTATTTCGGGCTTTTCTAAGCTAGATTTCTTAGTCTTTCGTTGGTGTGTGTTGTCTGAAACCTATGATTTGGGATGTGTGGGTTGCTATTTTTTTACTTTTCCGAGCTGGATTTCTTAGCCGTTCATAGGTGAGTGCTGTCTGAAACTTATGATTTGGGATGGTTAATTTGCTATTTCCGGCTTTTATTAGCTAGGTTTCTTAGCCTTTCATAGGTGTGTGTTGTCAGAAAATTATGATTTGGGATGTGTAGTTTGCTATTTGGACTTTTCAGAGCTAGGATTTCAGAGCTAGACTAGATTAAGTTAGGTTAGATTAGGTTAGGTTAGGTTAGCCTACGTACGCTTCACTTAGGTTAGCTTAGGTTAGGTGAGAGACATGCAAAAAGCTAGGTGTATGATTAGGTTAGGGTTAGGTTAAGTTAGGTTAGGCTAGGTTAGCCTACGTACGCGCACGTACGTAGGCTAACCTAGCCTAACCTAACTTAACCTAACTTAATCTAACCTAACCTAATCATACACCTTACTTTTTGCATGTCTCTCACCTAACCTAAGCTAACCTAAGTGAAGCGTACGTAGGCTAACCTAACCTAATCTAACCTAACTTAATCTAGTCTAACCTAACCTAACCATACTCGCCGGAAAAGGTTAGGTTAACTTATCACGAGCACTCATGATAAGTTAACCTAACCTAACCTAACTTAAACATGTAGAAATGTTTCTATTTATTTATTAATATTTATTTGTACCTAACCTAACCTATTGTCTTGAAGGTTAGATGAACGAGTTTGAACGATTGTCTTTAATAATAGAACGAGTCACTCATTTCTAATTTAAAAATTGATGGGTAAATCCATAAGACAAAAGAGCTAAAATTTAATTTAAAATTAGAAAAGAACTTTAAATTTTTCATCTCTTTGAGAAAAAAACCAGAACTGAAGTGGAGCCTTTTTATTTTCTTGGAAAAATTAGAAGAGAACTTTGAATTTTTTATGTCTTTTAGGAATTAAGAACTGAAGTGGAAGCTTTTTTCATTTTCATTGGTAAAACTCAGAATTGAGCTAACTTTTTTCACTTCTTTAAGAAAATTCAGAAGAGAACTTGAACATTTTGCACTTCTTCGAGAAAACTCAGAATTAAAGTGGAGCTCCTTATCTTCATGTTGAATATTCACAATCAATGTATAACTTTTTCTATCGTCTATGAAAAATTTGGAACAGAACTTTAAATTTTTCATCTCTTTGCAAAAAATCGGTAGTGAACTTAAGAAAATTAGAATTAAAGTGAAACTTTTTATCTTCACTGGAAAATAATCACAATCATAGTATAACTTTTCCTATCTTCTACAGAAAAATTTAGAACTGAACTTTAAATTTTTTATGTCTTTGAGAAATTAAGAACTGAAGTGGAAGGTTTTTTAATTTTCATTGCTAAAATTCAGAATTGAGTTAACTTTTTCTCTTCTTTAAGAAAATTCAGAAGAGAACTTGAACAATTTGCACTTCTTCGAAAAAATCGGAATTAAAGTGGAGTTCCTTATCTTCATGTTGAATATTCACAATCAATGTATAACTTTTTCTATCGTCTATGAAAAATTTGGAATAGAACTTTAAATTTTTCATCTCTTTGAGAAAAATCAGAACTGAATTTAAGAAAAATTATAAATAAAGTGAAACTTTTGATCTTCATGGAGAACAATCGCAGTCATAGTATTACTTTTTCGATCTTCCATCTAAAAATTTAGAATAGAACTTTAAATTTCTTTATTTGTTTGGGGAACTAAAAACTGAAGTGGAAGATTTTTATTTTCTCTGGAGAAATTAGAATTGAAGTGTGTTCTTTGGTAAAGTTCAGAAGAGAACTTGAACTTTTCTTCACTTCGTTGAGAAAATTTTAAATTGAACTAGAACTTTTTATCTTCCGGGAAAATATTCCCAAGTATGGTATTACTTTTTCTATCTTCCAACGAAAAATTTAGAATTGAACTTTAAATTTCTTTATGTCTTTTGTGAAATAAAGAACTGAAGTGGAAGATTTTTATTTTCTCTGTAGAAATTAGAATTGAATTGTGTTCTTTAGTAAAATTCAGTAGAGAACTTGAACTTTTCTTCACTTCATTGAGAAAATTTTAAATTGAACTAGAACTTTTTATCTTCCGTGAAAATAATCACAATTATGGTATTAATTTTTCTATCTCCCACCGAAAAATTTAGAATTGAACTATAAATTTCTTTATGTCTTTGTGAAATAAAGAACTGAAGTGGAAGATTTTTGTTTTCTCTGGAGAAATTAGAATTGAAGTGTGTTCTTTGGTAAAGTTCAGAAGAGAACTTGAACTTTCCTTGACTTCGTTGAGAAAATTTTAAATTGAACTAGAACTTTTTATCTTCCGTGAAAATATTCACAAGTATGGTATTACTTTTTCTATCTTCCACCGAAAAATTAGAATTGAACTTTAAATTTCTTTATGTCTTTGTGAAATAAAGAACTGAAGTGGAAGAATTTTGTTTTCTCTGGAGAAATTAGAATTGAAGTGTGTTCTTTGGTAAAGTTCAGAAGAGAACTTGAACTTTTCTTCACTTCGTTGAGAAAATTTTAAATTGAACTAGAACTTTTTATCTTCCGGGAAAATATTCACAAGTATGGTATTACTTTTTCTATCTTCCACCGAAAAATTTAGAATTGAACTTTAAATTTCTTTATGTCTTTGTGAAATAAAGAACTGAAGTGGAAGATTTTTATTTTCTCTGGAGAAATTAGAATTGAATTGTGTTCTTTGGTAAAATTCCGAAGAGAACTTGAACTTTTTTTATCTTCAGTGAAAAATTTGGAACAGTATTTTAAATTTTTCATCTCTTCGAGCCAGATCTGAACTAAAGTGGAAAATTTTTATATTATTTGGAAAAATAGAAATGATCAATGACTAATTTCTTTTTCATTGAGAAAATTCAGAAGAGAACTTGAACTTTCCTTCACTTCGTTGAGAAAATTTTAAATTGAACTAGAACTTTTTATCTTCCATGAAAGTATTCACAAGTATGGTATTACTTTTTCTATCTTCCACCGAAAAATTTAGAATTGAATTTTAAATTTCTTTATGTCTTTGTGAAATAAGGAACTGAAGTGGAAGATTTTTATTTTCTCTGGTGAAATTAGAATTGAATTGTGTTCTTTGGTAAAATTCAGAAGAGAACTTGAATTCTTCTTCACTTCGTTGAGAAAATTTTAAATTGAACTAGAACTTTTTATCTTCCGGGAAAATATTCACACGTATGGTATTACTTTTTCTATCTTCCACCGAAAAATTTAGAATTGAACTTTAAATTTTTTATTGGGGAAATTAGAATTGAATTGTGTTCTTTGGTAAAATTCAGAATAGAACTCGAATATTCACGATCAAAGTATAACTTTTCCTATCTTCTATGAAAAATTTGGAACAGAACTTTAAATTTCTTCATCTCTTTGAGAAAAAAATCTGAACTGAAGTGGAAATTTTTATATTATTTTGGGAAAATAGATTTGATCAATAACTTATTTCATTTTCATTGAGAAAATTCAGAATCGAAGTTGAACTTTCTTCTTCCGGGAAAATATTTGGAACAGAACTTTAATTTTTTTCATCTCTTTGAGAAAGGTCGGAATTGAATTTAAGAAAATTTAGAATTAAAGTGAAACTTTTTATCTTCATGGAAAATAATCACAATCATAGTATAACTTTTCCTATCTTCTACGGAAAAATTTAAAAGTGTCCAAGCCACAAAAGCCCGAAATAGTAATTTACATATCCCAAATCATAATTTTCTGAAAGCACACACCAATGAAAGGCTAAGAAATCTAGCTCAGAAAAGCCTGAAATAGCAAACTACTCATTCCAAACTATTGGTTTCAGACAACAAACACCTATGATGGACTAAGAATCCTAGCTCTGAAAAGTCCAAATAGCAAACTACACATCCCAAATCATAATTTTCTGACAACACACGCCTATGAAAGGCTAAGAAACCTAGCTAATAAAAGCCGGAAATAGCAAATTAACCATCCCAAATCATAAGTTTCAGACAGCACTCACCTATGAACGGCTAAGAAATCCAGCTCGGAAAAGTCAAAAAATAGCAACCCACACATCCCAAATCATAGGTTTCAGACAACACATACCTATGAAAGACTAAGAAATCCAACTCAGAAAAGCCCGAAATAGTAATTTACATATCCCAAATCATAGGTTTCAGACAACACTCACCTATGAACGGCTAAGAAACCTAGCTCAGAAAAGTCAAAAATAGCAAACTAGTCATCCCAAACTATAGGTTTCAGACAACAAACACCTATGAAAGGCTAAGAAATCCAGCTCAGAAAAGTCAAAAGTAGCAATCCACCCATCCAAAATCATAGGTTTCAGGCAACACACACCAACGAAAGACTAAGAAATTTAGCTTAGAAAAGCCCGAAATAGTAATTTACATATCCCAAATCATAGGTTTCAGACAACATTCACCTATGAAAGACTAAGAAATCTTAGCTCAGAAAAGCCTGAAATAGCAAACTACTCATCCCAAACTAGAAGTTTCAGACAACAAACGCCTATGATGGACTAAGAATCATAGCTCTGAAAAGTCCAAATAGCAAACTACACGTCCCAAATCTTAATTTTCTGACAACACATACCTATGAAAGGCTAAGAAATATAGCTCAGAAAAGACAAAAATAGCAAACCACTCATCCCAATCATAGGTTTCAGTCAACACACACCTATGAAAGGCTAATAAATCCAGCTCAGAAAAGTCAAAATAGCAAACTACATATCCCAAATCATAGTTTTCAGTCAACACACACCAACGAAAGACTAAGAAACCTAGCTCAGAAAAGTCAAAAATAGCAAACTACTCATCCCGAACTATTGGTTTCAGACAACATTCACCTACAAAATACTAGGAAACCTTAGCTCAGAAAAGCCTGAAATAGCAAACTACACATCCCAAATCAGAATTTTCTGACAACACATACCAATGAAAGGCTAAGAAACCTAGCTCAGAAAAGTCAAAAATAGCCAACTACACATCCCAAATCATAGGTTTCAGTCAACACACACCTATGAAAGACTAAGAAATCCAACTCAGAAAAGCCCGAAATAGTAATTTACATATCCCAAATCATAAGTTTCAGACAACATTCACCTACGAAATACTAAGAAACCTTAGCTCAGAAAAGTCTGAAATAGCCAACTACACATCCCAAATCATAATTTTCTGACAACACACACCTATGAAAGGCTAAGAAACCTAGCTCAGAAAAGTCAAAAATAGCAAATTAACCATCCCAAATCATAGTTTTCAGACAACACACACCTATGAACGGCTAAGAAATTCAGCTCAGAAAAGACAAAAATAGCAAACCACTCATCCCAATCATAGGTTTCAGTCAACACACACCTATGAAAGGCTAATAAATCCAGCTCAGAAAAGTCAAATAGCAAACTACATATCCCAAATCATAGGTTTCAGTCAACACACACCAACGAAAGACTAAGAAACCTAGCTCAGAAAAGTCAAAAATAGCAAAATACTCATCCCAAACTATTGGTTTCAGACAACATTCACCTACGAAATACTAGGAAACCTTAGCTCAGAAAAGCCTGAAATAGCAAACTACACATCCCAAATCAAAATTTTCTGACAACACATACCAATGAAAGGCTAAGAAACCTAGCTCAGAAAAGTCAAAAATAGCCAACTACACATCCCAAATCATAGGTTTCAGTCAGCACACACCTATGAAAGACTAAGAAATCCAACTCAGAAAAGCCCGAAATAGTAATTTACATATCCCAAATCATAAGTTTCAGACAACCTTCACCTACGAAATACTAAGAAACCTTAGCTCAGAAAAGTCTGAAATAGCCAACTACACATCCCAAATCATAATTTTCTGACAACACACACCTATGAAAGGCTAAGAAACCAAGCTCAGAAAAGTCAAAAATAGCAAATTAACCATCCCAAATCATAGTTTTCAGACAACACTCACCTATGAACGGCTAAGAAATCCAGCTCTGAAAAGTCCAAAAGCAAACCACTCATCCCAAATCATAGGTTTCAGTCAACACATCCCTACGAAAGGCTATGAAATCCAGCTCAGAAAAGTCAAAAAATAGCAATCCACTCAATCCAAATCATAGGTTTCAGACAACACACACCTACGAAAGACTAAGAAATCTGGCTATGAAAAGTCAAAAAATAGCAACCCACACAATCCAAATCATAGGTTTCAGACAACACACACCTACGAAATACTAAGAAATCTGGCTATGAAAAGCCTGAAATAGCAAACTACTCATCCCAAACTATAGGCTTCAGACAACAAACACCTATGAGGGACTAAGAATCCTAGCTCTGAAAAGTCCAAAAAGCAAACTACAAATCCGAAATCATAATTTTCTGACAGCACACACATATGAAAGGCTAAGAAACCTAGCTCAGAAAAGTCAAAAATAGCAAATTAACTATCCCAAATCATAAGTTTCAGACAACACACACCTATGAACGGCTAAGAAATCCAGCTCAGAAAAGTCAAAAATAGCAATCCACCCATCCCAAATCATAGGTTTCAGACAACACACATCGACGAAAGACTAAGAAATCTAGCTTAGAAAAGCCCGAAATAGTAATTTACATATCCCAGATCATAAGTTTCAGACAACATTCACCTACGAAATACTAAGAAACCTTAGCTCAGAAAAGCCTGAAATAGCAAACTATTCATCCCAAACTAGAAGTTTCAGACAACAAACGCCTATGAGAGACTAAGAATCATAGCTCTGAAAAGTCCAACTTGCAAACTACACATCCCAAATCATAATTTTCTGACAGCACATACCTATGAACGGCTCAGAAATCCAGCTCAGAAAAGTCAAAAATTGCAATCCATCCATCCCAAATCATAGGTTTCAGACAACACACACCAACGAAAGACTAAGAAATCTAGCTTAGAAAAGCCCGAAATAGTAATTTACATATCCCAAATCATAAGTTTCAGACAACACTCATCAACGAAAGACGGGGCTCAGGGAGAGCCTTTGAGGGTCTGTGGGACCCTTGAGGGCTGGGTGGTCCTTTGGGAGCTTGGGGGGACCTTTGAGGACCGGGCGCTTCCTTCGGGGTTGGGGTGGGGGGATCGGAACCCTTTGGGGTCGGGGTAGAGGACCTCACGACACTGTTCAAATGGAACTTGTGTATTATAACGACCACAGAGTTTCACCCTCAAATCCTCTTCTAAAATCTCTTCAAAAATCATCTTTTAAAATGTCTCTAACTGTTTCGCCGAAATAATTCCCTAAAATAATAATTTGTTCTGAAAAGATATAATAAAGCCTTAAAAAAGTATTAAAATGGTGGCTCAGGAGCCTTTGGGGCGCCGGGGGCCCTTTGGGAAATCCGGAAAACCTTTGAGGACCGGGGGGTTCCTTCGGGGTTGGGGTGGGGGGATCGGAACCCTTTGGGGTTGTGGTAGGGGACCTCACAACACTGTTCAAATGGAACTTGTGTATTATAACGACCACACTCAAAACCTCTTCTAAAATCATCTTTTAAATCATCTTTTAAAATGTCTCTAACTGTTTCGCCGAAATAATTCCATAACCTGTCTAAAACGGTTCCGCCCAAATAATCCCTAAACGTAATTTCAGCGTGTTCCTTTTGTTTTTGGCATCTCTGCGCTGACACATTTCAAATTTCTAGGAAACCCTTTCCTACGTTAATCTCTTCATCTCATAAATGTTCCTAGCTACACTATTAAGGTTTCGTTAGAATATCAATTTATCTCTCCAACTTAAAGCTCAGTGAAGCCGTATTTAAAAATAGAATTTCTATCTCTTTAGACTCCCGCATATTTCCATGATAACAAGTGATGTCATTTCTAATTCCTGACACTAAAGATCAATGAAGCCATATTTAAAAATAGAATATTAATTTTTCACTCTGACCTAAAGAACGTTTATCCCTCAGACCTAAGATTAAAGAAGCCATAATGTTTGTTTCTTAATTCCCCTTTCGTGAACCAATAATTCCCCCGCAGATTATGTAAATCAATTTCTCAGGTTAGGTTAGCCTAAAGATCAAAGAAACCATAATGTTTCTTCATTCCCCTTTCGTGAATCAATACATTCCCCCACCGATTATGTAAATCCATTTCTCAGGTTAGGTTCGCCTAAAGATCAAAGAAGCCATGTTTGTTTCTTAATTCCCCCTTCGTGAATCAATACATTCCCCCGCCGATTATGTAAATCAATTTCTCAGGTTAGGCTAGCCAAACAACAACTAATAAATCGACCTTGAAACATCCATCAAAGTGAGAAAATTCCTGTTTTTCATTCTCACAGACAAAAACCATAAAACATACATCAAAGTGAGAAAATTCCTGTTTTTTTATTCTCACTGACAAAAACCATAAAACATCCATCAAAGTGAGAAAATTCCTGTTTTTCCATTCTCACTGACAAAAACCATAAAACAGACATAAATTACTGTTGACATCCATGAAAAACATCCATAATTTACTGTTGACATCCATGAAAAACATCAAATAAATTGACCAACACTCATAACCGTCCAAGAAACATCCATAAAAGTGACAAAATTCCTGTTTTTCAAGTGAGGAAAATTCTGTTTTTTCATTCTCAGTGAGAAAACCATCTCCCTATGGACTCTATGCCCATATATGGTGTGCTGTTCGGAGTAGCACCCCCCTTTCTACTACTTACAATGCAAGAAAAAGTTAACGGTATATTTTTACGGAAATTGCCCCTTATTAAGTTGTTTTCCTTGTGTTTTCTATAATTATACGAACTTTCTCGTGTACTAATAACTGCACTAATTACTAATAAGAAAATACATATTTAGGATCACCATAAAAAGCAGATTCTTTGATTCAATGTTAGGCTCATATACTTTCGTTATTGACAAGGATCGTTATTTACTTACCATTCATTACCACGAAGATTTTTATTATTTTTTTTTTTATTATTATTACTCCAACCAGATCATATAGAAAATATGTTTGTTGAAAACTGAAAAGGGGTCACTCAGTCACAAGTTAGAACTTATATTTCCTTATTAAGGGTAAAAACCTATTGGCAGCTAGCCAACAACGGGGCAACACACAATTTGTCCATGGTCTTTCTCTATTCTGCTCTCTTTCCTTTCGTTTCCTCACAATTACTTTTCAGTCCCCAATTTCCAGGGGGGACCTGACCCCTCCCTGCCCCCCTGTCGGCACCCATGGTGTATAACCTTTTCACTATGTTTTACCGTAAACAGAGTATACAAACACTAACTCTACAAAAAAAAAAAGAATTCGGAATTCAAAAATAAACTCACCTGTTTACTGAATAGCTTGATTGTAATTCCTGGATTTTTAGCAACTGAACGTCGAATTAATTGAAATAATGTATTTAGTATTCATTTTTTTCCAAATTTACAGTTCAATGAAGGGTCAGGCTAAAAACCTTTTTATACTACAACTTTATGAAGAAGAAAATTAAAATGCAGTAGCGGTTCTCGCCTCTCTTGCGTCATTGGCAAATTCTTGATTAGCACCCCCCCCCCTGTATCCCAAAAATTTCCAGGCCAAATTTTGGCAAAGTTTTCATTTATTAACAAAATTTTCATGTATTAAAAAAAATTTCAATTATTTAAAGCTGACTTTTCTTACTTTATATGGGAAAAATAAAAAAAAATTCAGATTCAATTTGCTTATACTTACTGCCAACTGCGCCCTCTACTGTATTTTAATAAAAACAAAATTTAGAAAATTACAAAATGGCTATAAATATTATATTTAAAATGTTGCACCCCAAAAATTTCTATACCTGGAGCAGGTGCCCCCCCCCCTCCTGTCCCCTCTAAAACTGCCTCTGTTAAAATGGCAACATTTTTGTTTAATATAACCAGAAAAACTATACAAAGGGACCAAATAGTCTTGGAAGATCTGAATGGATAAAGTTTTGTTTTAAGTAGATATAAGTTAATATCTTAAATATTATTAAATATTTTACTACTATGTTTCCAGTCTATAGGGGATAAGTTATATCTGCATTCAGGATTTCGCTTAAAGTAGGGTCAAGGTAGCTTCTTGTGCTTACAAGACCGGAAATCATGCAAATGTTTTCAATCTCTATTATTGAAAATCCTCGGCCTTTTCACTACAACTTTTTGTAAAAAAAAAATTAAAAAAAGAAAATCTAAAAATATATTTAAAGTTTTGTTCAAAATTACTAAAAACTAAATTCAAGAGAAAGTAAAAATTGACAAATTAGTATCTGTCATTTGTTTTTAATTGGTTTCTACGATTCTTTTGTTTTATTATTAATGTGCAAGTCAATACTCTTATGTATAAATCAAACACGTCATAAAGTTCGGTTGTTTGTGTTTATGTAACTTGTGATGAGATTCAAAGACTTGTCAATGGTTTGTTTCTTTTAGTTTCTTTTTTTTCACTGAAAAACAGGAATATTTAAATTTTTGTGCACTTATCCTCTTGTTACAACCAATGAAGCACTTTGTGTTATTTAGTTACCCAATGTTACTTGGTAAAAAGATTAATGACCAAGAAGTTATAAGTTTGTTTATTGTTTACTAATATCATTTTGAACTTAATTCCATGTCAATTTCGTAAAACCTACAGAAAAAACGATTTTACACGGGCTTAAAAAGCCGTTGTGCCACATGAATAACACATCACTTCATATGATGGATCTATAGCTCGAACTAGGACCTGGAGAAGCCTTTTCCAAGCTTTTACTCTCGCTCTCCCTCCCCACACATAAAAAACGGAATTTTCAGAAATGGATATGCAGCTAATCTAATCAGTCTACCAAGGACTGTTCAAACCTTCATCTCCATCCCGTGTTCACTTTTGCCGCTAGAAGCAATCTATGAAAATAGTTCCTGACTCTAAGAATAAGATGCAATTTGACCTTGAACCGGGCTCATATCCTCTCAATTGTTTTGTTAGTTCAAGAAAAGTAGACTCTTAATTAAAGTTAACATGCCCATAGGACTTGTATTCACAGAATCTTTCAAGCATTACGATCATAATAGGGTGGAGGTAGGAACCTGAAAATACTGCTCTTAATTTGAATCCACCCCTAAGACTTTGAGTCATGCTTCTTAACAAGTTTCCAATTTAGATAAACCTTGGTTTTATAATTTGGCCTTAAGCTTAATCACATCATTTGAAGTTGATCAAAACCGATATCTTTGGACTCGGCACAGCCATCTCAAGCATTTTCTGCTCACAGAAAAGAATCAATCCCCTAATTAGTGCCACGGGAGTAGCGTGTGCCCCTGCCTACAGCTATTGCATAAATAGCCAATACGGCTTATAATTTTTTTAATTCTCTGCGTTAATTTTTTTCGTATATTGAAGTCAACAATTTTCCCAGCAGTTGTTGTTTGCTAGTATAATTTTCATATCATCTTTGTTTGATTTGTCACGACACATGCACGCGCCAAAGTCTTATCTTCAATCGTCAAACAGTCATTTAAAAAACCATTTTTTTTTCCTCCCAAGATGGATGTTTTAATGATGGTAGAGTTCTTTTCAAGGAATTTAAAAGCGGCGATTTGTATCTTCAAGGAAGGCAATCACAAAGACTTAAATCGCAAAACTCTTCCCACTTAAGAACTGTTTTTCACGACGAGTCTCCGCTTGACATAATCTCTTATTTCACGGGTGGCCTCTATTGTGGTAGTGAGATATACACACCTGGGATGGGTTGTGTTAATTTCATTGCCGTTTACGTTTCCAGTAACAGGACATTAGCAGATATAATTTATTGACTAATTCCATTCAGTGGAGTGTTGATTTACATGTCAAATAAAGGAAAAGTGAGATAAAATTCAACCGTAGAAAATTATGTTGTCTTTCATCACCTGGAAGATCGTTGTGAACCTAAAGATGACGGCCTGCTTACGCATACCAGAAAGTACCCTTACGTATGCGTATACTGGACGGCGGCTTACGTATACGTGTACTAAGATCAAGTTTCATTTAATGGAGAAATGGGCAATATGAAACCTCGACAGCGTGGAAAATGGAAATCAAATTTTTTTCGCCATACCCTCCAGCCATTCAAGTCATTTGCTATCATATTTCAATCGGTGTGCTTCTTTTTGCTTTAGTATGATAATTTCCTTCACTTCCCTGTCGAATCTGTCTAATTTGGAACGCTGCGACTTAGCTTTGTTCTTGAATAGATTTGGTTCGTCAATGGCCATATTTTTTTTGTTTTGGTTTGTTTTTTTATATAATCGTTCAAGCAAATACTGACAATTTTCGTGCCTAATTTTGTTTCAGACTGATTAAAAGGCAACAAAGCAATGGCAGTTGGTTCTTTATGTAATCAATTAAAGAAAAAAAACAAGTTTTTCAAATAAAATTAAAGAGCCATATTATACTTGAGACCACCAAAAATAAATTCGGTACTGTTGCGCTCAATGGTACACATCGCTATAGACTCTATAGCAATTTAGCATGGAGACCCGTAAAACGGGTAATTGCTATCTAAATTGATCAAAGAATCAAGAGCGTGGTTTCTCATTGAATTTACAATATTTAAACTTTTGTTTTTTAGGGTTAGGGGGGGGGGCAAGGTACCTAGGTTAGGTTAGATTACGTATTTAATATATGCTATGCTTTAACCTTCCCCCCCCCTAATTTGCAGATATATTGCCTAAATTTGTTCCATAAACCATTATAACCGGGTATCTGTCTCTCCCGTTTGACTAGTTTCCTTAATAGAGTCTGTAGCGGTGTGTACCATTAAGGGCAACAGTACCATCAGTTTCCATAATAATTCAAACTGAAAACTACAAGAAATTACTATCAAAGAATAAATGAAACCCAAAAAGAACAGAAATTAAAACAAACAATTATAGCAAACATAAAGATAACAGTTGCAAATATGGACGAATAAATAAATCTTAAAACGATTAAAAATTGTATTGGATATTCAAGTAAAACAAAAAACAAACAAAAATTACTACAAAGAGGAGCTTGCCTGACCGTAAATGTCTAAAGCCTATTGCGTCATGTGCGTTTTTTTTTAAGTATACATATAACTATATCTTAAAACTGTGTAAACTATACATAACAGAGGGCTTTTGTTTTTCAAAGCATCGGCAACACATACAAAATAAATCAGTATAATAATGAATATGACTGAAAAGAACTACTGAGCATAACCTGATTATCTAATACATAATGATATCAATTCCTACAAACTCAGCAATTCAAGATTTTATTTCACTGTAATTTTATTTTTGTTTTTCAATGTTGTAAATATAAAGAAAATATTTATTACAGAATTCGTTTTCAGTAGGTTTTGATGTTGCGTCCTCTTGATAACCATCCTATATATTGTGTGTTTTGAGTTCGCTTGACATCCCCTTCAACATTTTCTACAAGTTTTACTTCAATATTCTCAACCTTTTTGGACACTCGAGATCAAATATGCCTCCTTTTCCCAATTGAACTATTTTCAACAAAATTGCAGTTTTAAAATTTTGACCAGACGTCTCCGGGGTGAGGGCAAGTAAAATGACATAGGAGAGGGGCTGGATACCCTACGATCACTTTTCAACTTACCCTGAACACTTTAACTCAATAAGTTTCAACTCAGCCATTCTTTATATATTATTGATACGCCGTTTTGAAAACCTGGTTGAACACAGTATGTTTTGATTTCGATTTAATTTATCTTCCCCCTCAATATTCCTGAAATTTTCACCATCATACTCTTAGCCTTAGGATTAGTAGTAGTAGTAGTAGCATTAGTAGTAGTAGCAGTAGTAGTAGTAGTTGTAGTAGTAGTAGTAGTAGTAGTAGTAGTAGTAGTAGTAGGGGTAGGAATAACAGTAGGAGGAGCAATAGTACTAGGAGTAATAGTAGTAGGAGTAATAGTAGTCGTAGCAATAGCAGTAGTAGCAGTAGTAGTAGTAGTAATAGTAGTAGTAGCAGTAGTAGTAGTAATAGTAGTCGTAGTAGTAGTAGTAGTAGTAGTAGTAGTAGTAGTCATAATGGTAGCAGTAGGAGTATTAGTGGTAGTACCAGTAGATGTTAAACTAAACCACAAGAAGGTTAAAGAAAAGGGTAAAGGATGTGGCACTAGACTCCAAAGCCCAAAGTCCTGATCTCTGTTTCATGGCCCTTCAGCTAGGAAGTGCAAGGAGGGCTAGCCGTCCTGTGATTTCGCACACCCTTCCTGTTTACCTTACCCAGATTCCTCCAGGGTCAAGGGTATATCTGCAATATCTTAGGAGCGGCTAAGGGTATTAACTTTCCAATTTTAGGACTACTGTTGTTACTACTGCTGTGACGGCAACTGCAACTACTTGCGACTTTGACTATTTTTGACTGCGACTATGACTACTTGGCTGCCATTTGTTACTATTTGCGACTTTGGCCACCTCTGCTTAAGACTGGAACTGCGACTGCTTGTGGCTGTGACCACTTTTGCCGACTACTATAACTACTGGTGACTGGGACTACTATTAGCTGTGATTATCTGTATCTGATATTGCGACTACTCCTGACTTTGACATCTTGCGACTATAGCTACTTGTGACGGCAAATACAAGTGAATGTGAAAGTGAATTGTAACTGTGAATAAGGCTGCTTGCGATTGCGACTATGACTATTTGCGACTACGACTGCTTTCGACTGTAACAGTGGCAACTTGCGAATATGACCACTTGCGACTGTGACTACTTAAGCCTACTAAATTATGGCCTTGACTACTGGCAATTGCGACAACTTATGACCGCGACTGGAACTACTTTCGACTGTGAATATGAATTAAACTCTACTCCTGCTCGGGATACTTGCGAATGTGACTGCAATTACTTGCGTCTGTAATGGCAACATCTTGCGACCACGATGTCAAGCGTATTGCCTCCGACTCATTATGGGTTCATTCCTAAAAATATTTACTACAATGCTATATAATATATATTATTGCTAGGAAGAAGCTCTTCAGCCAAAAAGTCCATTAAAATCAACAAAACTCAGATGAATTATCCATTAATCAGAACCCAGTACAATGCTACATCATCAATTAGGCTATAATTTCATCAAGGGTGCCACTTCTTAAGGTCACTCGGCATTGCCTTTTGCAGTCATGATTCTAGTTAGGCCAACTCATGAAAGGTCCGCCCTGATGCCACTATGAGACCGCAGAGCATCTCACAAAATCGGAATAGCTCCAGCCTTTTTCACCTAGCCTATGTTTGGTAGGGTATTTGTAAGTGCCCGTGTCAGAGCAGACACTTTAATATGAAAGGAATCTGGGGCTCAATAGTAGCGCACGCTTTTGAAAATCCATCCTACTTATTCCCTTGACCCAAAATACTTGTCTTTTAAGTTTCTAGAGGATTTCAGCCATAACCATCCTATATATTGTGTGTGTTTGAGTTCACTTGACATCCCCTTGAACATTTTTGCTGATTTGCTGATTTTAATTATTTTTTTATCTACTGACCAAATGAACTGATATTTGTTTTTTCATCAACCACCACTTACATCTAAGCTCAGTAAATGGAGGTACTCGTTCAAATGTGTTAGGCTTTCATGACTATTTCATAACCATGTAGTTTTCTTCCATTTTTAGAAAAACATCAGAGTAATAGATAAAGTAGTTTTATTGTCACCCTCCCTTATCGTCTCCATACACAGCCCCCTAATTGCACAGAAATCTATTATCTCGGGTTGGCTGCCAAAGGATGTGCGGTATGGAGTCAAGACTACTGCTAAGATGAGACAGAGATACAGGATAAACATATCTTTTTTATTTCTTCATGGGTGGCTACCTTCACATTTAACACCTACAACCTCCCAGGTATCCCATTGTAAAAATGAACGGAGAAAAACCCACGACCCGCCTGTGCCTTATCGACAATGATTAAATGGTATTTAACATTGTATGAGTCACTCTAACAAATAATTGTTATCAATCAAGTAAGTGACATTAAATAGAAAAAGAAGTAAGAACGTTTTGAATAATTTTATTAATTTTGGTTAATTATATCTCACCTAAAAAATCAAATATATATAATTAAGGCAATTTACAAACGGAGAGTTTATTATAAAAAGGATCCAAGTTCACGACGAAATGTTCAAAATACGTGAAATAAATACAGAAATGCGATAATGGTTTTCAAGGTCAAGTTGACAAATCAAAACAAATTCGAAAAGTCTAAGATATCATAGTGTATGTGTTATAGCGTGCGCATGTGCCCCAACCCAAAAATGGAACCAAATTAAATTTTCTCCATAGCTTTCTTAATCATAACAGTCAAAATATTTGAAAAATCCTATTTTGGAGGTAACAAGATCACTGCTAAGGCCCCGAAATATATGAATCAAACAGTTAGTTAGAGTAAACTGTTAGAAAAGCCGAAACCGAACCCCTAAAAAGGATTTTGGTGATAATGTATAACATATAAGAATCGGTTTTTTATGATAATTGATTTTAAAAACTTTTTCCCAAAGGTTTTCAAAAAAGAAGAAAGGCGCTCTATTAAAGAGTTCGATTATTTATTGTAATTTCCGTTCGTTTTTGCGTTTGATTTATTATTGAAGGTGATTTATGGTAATTTTACGCTGGGAACATTACTTGACTTTATTTCTGCTCTTTTTTGGGTTAATATATTTTTTTACTTTTCTTTGAAAGTCTTGTTTTGGGAAAAAGTTTTTTTTTAGAATTAACTTCTGTACGTTTTTAATTGACATAACTTTTTTCATTGGTAAAAAAAGAATCTAAAAAAGATCTTTTAAATCGTTATAGTTTTTCTCTTATAAGAATCCAGATTTTGGCCTAATATTTGGACAGACTTTTTTTTTTAACAATTTTTAAAAATGCTTAGCCTTAGCAGCAGTCGCAATAGAAGAAGGAATAAGCGGCAGTTTCGTGGCAGTAGTAGTAGTAGTAGTAGTAGTAGTAGTAGTAGTAGTAGTAGTAGTAGTAGTAGTAGTAGCAGTAATAGTAGCAGTAGTAGCAGTAGTAGTAGTAGTAGTAGTAGTTGTAGTAGTAGTAGTAGTAGTAGTATTAGTAGCATTAGTAGTAGCAGTATTAGTAGCAGTTGTAGCACTAATAGTAGTAGTAGTAGTAGTAGTAGTAGTAGCAATAGCAGTAGTAGTAGTAGTAGTAGTTGTAGTACTAATAGTAGTAGTATTAGTAGTAGTAGTAGTAGTAGTAGTAGTAGTTGTAGCACTAATAGTAGTAGTATTAGTAGTAGTAGTAGTAGTAGTAGTTGTAGTACTAATAGTAGTAGTATTAGTAGTAGTAGTAGTAGTAGCAATAGTAGCAGTAGTAGCAGTAGTAGTAGTAGTAGTAGTAGTAGTAGTAGTAGTAGTAGTAGTGGTAGTAGATGTAGTGGTAGAGGTAGAAGTAGTAGTAGTAGCAGTGGTATTAGTAGTAGTAGTAGTAGCAATAGCAGTTGTAGTAGTAGTCGTAGCAGTAGCTGTAGTAATAGAAGTAGTAGTAGTAGTAGTAGTAGTAGATGTAGTAGTAGTGGTAGAAGTAGTAGTAGTAGCAGTGGTAGTAGTAGTAGTAGTAGTAGTAGTAGCGTACACACATTGAATTTAAATCTATTCATCATCGCCCTCATCATCCCCTGAAAGTTCCGACTCAATGCCCTAAGACATTCCTGAGATACACCCTCTTGGCAACTTGCATGGACTTGGTGTGTTTCAATTTAGTTCAACACTCCCCTAAACATTCCCTAAGAGATTCACCTGAATGCCCTTGGTCTTTCTAAACATAAGAGGTCAGACATCAAGGCCGTAACCAGTTTTTTTTTGCCGGAGGGGGTTTTACTCCAAAAAAAATTTCGGGGGGGAGTTACACAAAAAACCTCAAAAAAACGCATACAAAATTTGTTTATATCCATTTTTGTTACGTTTCTACGAGTCAGACAAATATTTCGGGGGGAGGGGGTCTTCCAACCGTGTAACCCTCCCCCACTGGATACGGCCCTGTCAGACATACCCCCCTTTCCTCGATAACAAATACTTTAACAAATGGCTGTCTTGAAATTGTGATTGGATTTTTTAGGGGAACAAAGATGCTTAGGAGGGGTTGGTTGCCCTCCAATCACTTCTGACTCTTAAGAATGGCACTAGAACTTTCAACTCCAATCAAATGAGGCCCTTCAACGTTTTTACGACAACTTCTTCTATGCGAAGAGCTTTGGCAAAAAAAAATTAAGAAAAAAATAGATAATACATTGTTTCCTTTGCGCTTTTTTACTTACAAATATGGAAAATTACTAAGTAAAGATCTATTTATCAGAAGTTATGAGCCTTAGAAAATTGAAAGTTTTGACAAAAGGACGGACCCTCCCTAAAAGGAGGAGTGACTTTGATAAAGACTAAACCATCAATTATAGCGTCCCAGAGAACCATTGTATCATCCCAGAAGATCAATGTCCATCTTTCAAATAAACTGAGGTCAAAAGTCCATATTATCTATGTTAACTCAATAATCATCTATATTATATTACTAGTATATGCTATTTTATATTATTGTCTACACAGATATATCCACATAATACAATTATCAATATATTATTAATGACAATAAGTCATAATTATCTGTACTAACTGTTTATTTTGTGTGGAGTGCATGCACTCTTAGGGTCTAATGTGCCACAACCAGCTCGGCATTATGGCTTCTGAAATTGGGAAGCTGCAATTTAATATATTATATTATAGCTGTAATTAATAAATCGATTGCTTATCTCACAATTTTCACTTGATTGCATTTTGGCTCACCTTGAGCAAAATTAGTTGTTTTACGCTATATGATGGTAGAAAACGCAATTTGACTGAGGTTTGATTTTTTGCTGCTTAGAAAGGGCACTAGAAATTTCAATCTTGTTTTCGAATGAGCCCTCTCGCGGTATTCTAGGATCACAGTTCGTTAACCCTGAGAAAAAGAAAAATATAACCACCATCCCACGACCATTCCTTGCTATAAAAAAAAAAAAAAAAAAAAAAAAAAAAAAAAAAAAAAAAAAAAAAAAAAAAGTTCACATTTTTGTAGATAAGGCTTTGATATTTCTGTAATAGGGTTCTTTGATATACTAATTTCATGGTTTAATTTCCATCAAGGTCAATAATCTTTATGGCAGTGTTTCCCCCTTTTTCTTCCATTGCTTAAATTTTCTTCGAGTCATTACTTTTTATGGATAATTTAAAACTTAATGAACTTTATTATTTGAATTTACCATAAAATTTTGAGTCTCTTCGTGTATATGTTGCTACTGAAGTTACGCTTTTTAGAAGATTTTGAAGAGTCATTAAAATTCTTAGTGTAGCACGAATAATGTATTTGTATCAACGTTTTCCCAATCTTCCTGGAGTTGTTTGAGACGTTATATCTTCAAGTAAAATGCAAAGTTTTAGCTGCCAATCTTGTCATTTAAAATGTTTGTCGTTTGATTCTTCAGTCTTTTTGTCATTCCACCGTTGGTAACCACTTCTGCTACCATACGATACGTGTGGCCCGACATTTAATCCAAGTGTATAAAGCCTTCCCTAAGTCTTTGAAAAAATAGCGGTTAAGAATTTAAAGTATGTCATTTTGACAACCCTTTTCTGTTCTGATTTTTCCATTCAACCGTTTTGGTTTTTGTATTGCTTCAGCTCCCAAACCATGTAGGATTATGACTGCCACTCTATTATGTGATGTAATAAGTACTCTAGCTTTGAATCAAAATCAATTTTCAACTTATCCGCTTCTGCTTTGTCGGTCATCAGGGCTTTTAACATCTGTTGGGAGCATCTTTTTTTCTGAAGAATTGCGGTTAAGCTTTGTTATTCTGAAATATAGAACAATATATGCATTATAAAGTACTTCTTCTTACAATTATATTGGTTACAGTCTGGAACTCAGAGATTTATGTACTTAAAATAAAAGCAAAATATTGAAAATGGGTAAAACTTTTAATAAGACAGGAAAAAAAAAATCTCGTCCAAATGATAATAAAAGTTCAAACATTTTTGCTTCATATTGAATACCTTTATCAAGAGGTAAACGGGAAGAAATAAGAAAAGAACTAGCGGAAGCAAATTATTGCATAAATAAAAAGATGGGGAAAAAACACAAACACACAAAAATACAAACAAACAAACAACAAACATAAAAGAGACTCGTGTCTGATGAATGATTATTGTTTTTAAGCAAGTAAAATTCAACTAAAACATAGGTCAGGGTGACTACTAATACTACTGTGTATGTCCAAGTTGTCTTCTATGTGACTCTAACTAAATAAAACAGACTTTTTATCTAAAAATGTTGCGTATAACCTAGGTCTAATTGAACAAAATCAGATACAGAACAAAAATACTTTAGCACTCTTATGTTTGAAACATTGAATAATTTCTTTGCTTTTGCTAATCTAGCCAAGTTCGTTGATTTTCCCAAATTTATTTCATTTTGACTCTTTTAAGTTCAAACTTGATTGGGGTAAGGCGTCAAATTTTCCTTATCTTCTTCATTATTAGAAGCATACATGGTTATGGCCTCTTTTAATTAAACTATCATGAATAGGATTTAATCCGTTTTCTTCCTCATCTCTTTTTTATACCTATTTATTTAAAGGTGTTTTTAGTCACTTGCTGTAACAATAAAGTTTGTAACAGTCCAACGCAATTATCGACACTTCTTTGGTACTTATTTAGAATCCAGAAAAACATGCGAGAAAGACCGCATCGAAATCTCAAAGATACTTTATGAAAAACAGGTTTTCGCTGCCTTGTGAGGTATTGCTCACTTCGTGACAAAGATTTAAACTTTAGTTTTTTGGGGTTGAAGGGGCAAAAAAAGGTAGGCTGCCTAGGTTAAGTTACGTATTTAATATATGCTATGCTTTAACCCCCCCCCACCCTATTGTGCAAATATATAGCCCAAATTTGTTCATAAACTATTATATTTTCATCCTGTTTTGTATTATTTCAATAGCAATAACGAAACTTCACTTATCGCGTGTTTTCTGGATTCTTAACAAGTACTATTTTTTTTTTATCAAATATAACTTTACATTGTGAAAGATCAAATAAATATTATGCAACTGCTGATTGCTGAAGCCATTTCTGAAGAAATTTTGTTGGGTGTTATTATGCAGAACTAAGAAAAAATGTAGGTTTAAAAACCACCCGTGAATGTTATAAAAGTTTCACTTCTAGTGATTTTTAAGGGTCTAGATCCCTTATGGAGCATAAACAATTCAAAAACAAATATCAACTCTTTCATCGTATTTTGACCAGAGAATATAGGTTTAACAAAAAGGTTGTATAGATTATTTCGCGGGTTACATTTTTTTTTGCGACTAAGTTTTGGACCAAATATCCTCATCAATATAAGGTACCATACAAAAAGGCGTACTTTTTCATTGTGTTGACTTGTATATTTACCAATGGATCCAACGGTTTGGTATTGACTTAGGTGTTAAGCAGGGTTATGTTTTGGACCAAATATCCTCAATATAAGGTACCATACAAAAAGGCGTACTTTTTCATTGTGATGACTTGTATATTTACCAATGGATCCGACGGTTTGGTATTGACTTAGGTGTTAAGCAGGGTTATGTTTTGGACCAAATATCCTCAATATAAGGTACCATACAAAAAGGCGTACTTTTCATTGTGTTGACTTGTATATTTACCAATGGATCCAACGGTTTGGTATTGACTTAGGTGTTAAGCAGGGTTATGTTTTGGACCAAATATCCTCAATATAAGGTACCATACAAAAAGGCGTACTTTTTCATTGTGTTGACTTGTATATTTACCAATGGATTCAACGGTTTGGTATTGACTTAGGTGTTAAGCAGGGTTATGTTTTGGACCAAATATCCTCAATATAAGGTAGCATACAAAAAGGCGTACTTTTTCATTGTGTTGACTTGTATATTTACCAATGGATCCGACGGTTTGGTATTGACTTAGGTGTTAAGCAGGGTTATGTTTTGGACCAAATATCCTCAATATAAGGTACCATACAAAAAGGCGTACTTTTTCATTGTGTTGACTTGTATATTTACCAATGGATCCAACGGTTTGGTATTGACTTAGGTGTTAAGCAGGGTTATGTTTTGGACCAAATATCCTCAATATAAGGTAGCATACAAAAAGGCGTACTTTTTCATTGTGTTGACTTGTATATTTACCAATGGATCCAACGGTTTGGTATTGACTTAGGTGTTAAGCAGGGTTATGTTTTGTCCCCATTCCTGTGGATCATTTTGATGGAGTTTGTCCTAAGGTACGCAGCAAACGCTATGGGAGACCATGGAATCAAATAGAAAGGCAAAACTCTCTTACAATTATATTATACGGATAATTTGAGTGCCCTGGATAAAAATGTTAGCAAAATGAATGAATTTTTTGATGTCCCGAGAGTGCAAGAAAAGGGTCCAAAATTAATATTAAGAAGACTAATCCGCTTAGACTGGAAATAAATGAAGGTGAAGAGCTGGTGTTGGGCATCGAGAAGGTTGATCAACTGGATAGGTTCATTTTCCTGATTAGTATTGTGCATTGGGTATTGGTAACGAGTATTGTGCATTGGTATTGTGTTGTGTATTAGTATTGTGCATTGGTGTTGGGTAACGAGAAGATTGATGAAGTGGATAGGTTCATTTTCCTGATTAGTATTATTAGCAGAGATGGTGGGTGCAGTGAAGATTTAAAACGTAGAAAAGCCAAGGCCCAGTTTTTGTTTTTAAAGTTGAAAAAAGTTATAGGAAGAATAGCGAGATAATTTGGCAATCCAAATTAGGTCAAATACGGTTTTGAAACGTGGGCACTGCAGAAGACAGAGGAGGATTCTTAGATGTATTCCAGAGGAATTGCCTATGGATAATTTTGGGCACCCGTTTGACTGACCGTTAATCAAACAACAAGTCGTACGAACAATGGGGTTCTGTCTCCCTTTCGAGGGCTATAATGAGAGAAAGGCTAAGATGGCTAGGACACGTTTTGCGGATGAAGGATTCCCCATTTGTGGAATCCCCATAAAAAAGCACCAGTTCGAGTTAATATTTCATAGTGGTGTGACCAGGGGTGCTAGCTTACGAAAATATAGGGTGGGAGGGCAATTTTTTTTCATCTTAAATGAGGATACATAATAGGGAATTTTTTTAAATTTAGTAGGGTTGGCAACGTTGCTTTTTTTAATTTTCTCATGAAATATTGAAAAAAAAAATTTGTTTTCAAAGTCTAGAAGAGGGTAATAAATATTTATTGCCCGAGAAGGCAATAGAACCTCTTCCTAATTGATATCCCCGAATACAACTAACACGCAAGAAGTCCATATGTAGGCTACTGATTTATTATTGCAATGAATTCACTTCTTTGAAGATATTTATCCATTTTTTACGGTGCCTAGTTGGAGATGTTCTGGTTTAGGTTAACTAAAAAAAAAAAAAAAAAAAAAAAAAAAAAAAAAAAAAAAAAAAAAAAAAAAAAAAAAATCATCTGTCAGTGGGAACCTTTCAAAAATTTCGCTGGTTTTACAACAACGGCTAAAAGTTGTTTTTCTGTTTAAGAGGAAATGCAAAACAGGAAATGAAGAGAGTTTGTGAAACAAAAGAAATAAAATTGACTTTTTAAGGCGTTTTGAGCTGTGGAATTTTTTTTCCACTGGTTGGATTTTCTGAAAACTACCATCAATCATTTTCCTTCTTTGTGCTTCTTTTCGCTTATTTGAAACCACATGTTGTTTATTACTTCGCTCTCTTTCTAAATGGGATGCAAATGATACATAAAACCAAGTAAAAGCTGGCGCTGCCCGTCGGCGGTGAAAACGTAAGTCTATCTAAAAAACTACACACAAAAATATATAAACTTCAATCACATGAATGTATTGAGGCAAAATAACGAAAATTCTATTTCATCTGTACTGCCCAATAATGGTCTTTAATTTAACTTTTAACCAAATAACTAGATTTGTCGAGTAGGACCTACACCATCCATATTCCAATAATAATATAAGTGTTTGCACTTAAGGTGTTTTTCGGATGTCCGGTATGAACTTCCATGTCCGTTTGATCGTGCAACTTTTATGTTTGAACGCTAAATTGTTAACATGAATATATTGCATACTTTACTGATGATAAGGAAAGTTACATATTAGTTTCCCGGAAACAAAGATACCACTTTTTAGAAGAGGAGATGGATAATAACGTTGAAGGCCAGGAAATGAAGTATTTATTGTTCGATGGATTTAGGGCAACAAATAGCTACAAATTTTTTTTCACAATCTTCTTTTTTTTTCTTTTTTTTAAGAAGCACAGTTGATTTAAAAAAAAAAATAGGTTCAACAAGCCATCGTTATTAACTGTTAAATGAAGTTGGAAACTGACAAATGACAAACATCGACTATTAAATGAAAATCAACTGTTTAAGCGTCAGAGAAACAAACACCAACTGTTTATGTTTTAGAGGAAGGGGCCTAAGAGGCCACATTTGAAACTGAAACGCTGCTTGAAGTTGCCGAACTCTCCCCTCCCCCACCCATAAAAAAGGGAGTGTGGTACAGAACATTAACTTCTTACTTTAACTACGATAGGACTAATCAACCTCAAAATGATGCCGCCCAGTCCAGGCAAAATTAAAACTGAGTATCAATGTTAGATACTTCTGAAAATTCAGCTCTTGCTGAGGAAATCTCAACTGAAATCTCTCAGCTTGAAATCTGAGGAGATCTGTTGCTGAGGAATACTTCTGAAATATCAGCTCTTGCTGAGGATCTAACCCCGTGACTCCCAACGTGGGGAATAGGCCCCACCGGTGGGGCATGGTAATATTTTGGTGGGTCATGGGCAGACGTGAAACCTTCGGCTGACTAGACGTTGGAGCCTTAACTTTGAAAAAGAAAATCATGTGTCACATTCAAATGCATTTAAAGAGCAAAAAGATACATGATAGTATTGTAATGCCTTTACGCGTTGCATAAAAGGTGTTGCATTCAGGCAATATTTTTCATTAGCAGCCTATAAAATAAGCCGAGAGGACGACCCAAAAGAAATAGGTCTACCATGTTAATAGTATTTTATGTACTTATCTAGAACCCAAAAAACACGCGACAAGTGAAGTTTCGTTAATGCTAATGAAATAAAACAAAATAGGTTAAAAATATAATAGTTCAAAAACAAATTTGGGCTATATATTTTCACATTATGGGGGTGGGGTGGGGTAAAGCAAAGCATATATTAAATACGTAATCTAACATAACCTACCCTAACCAAACCTAGGTACCTTTATTCCCGGAATGAGAAACCCTTTGTTTAAACGGCGTCTCTACAATATTAACACCCCAACTTTCTATTTTAGAAAGGGGTGCTACCATTTCGAACAACCGTCACAAGCATCAAACGACATAACATCCAACCGTCAGGACATCCACACATCAGGACATCGACAAAAAATTTATAAGTTTTATATAATGATAATAAGTATATAATAGTTTAGAAACAAATTTCGGCTATATATTTGCACATCAGGGGAGTGGGGGTAAAGCATAACATATATTAAATACGTAACCTAACCTTGGTACCTTTTCCCTCCTAAACCCCAAAAAACTAAAGTTTTAAAATTTTGGATGTTATGACGGTTGGTGATTCTAACGGATTTTTGTGTAGATGTTATGACGGATATTGTGGTTGTCCTGAAGTTGGATGTCCTGACGGTTGGATGTTATGACGCCTTCACTTTTAGAAATTATAACCGGTCGAATTGTATTATTGGAAATGGGCAGCCTTTTCGCTAAATTAAGATAGAAAGACACGTCACTTATAAACTTTGTTTGAGCCAGACTGAAATCTTCCTAAATGTGGCCGGTAAATACGGTCCAGCACCTGGGAAGGAAATAAGTTACATTTATTTGACGTGTAGTTTCGGTTTCAGTTACTGTAAAACGAAAAATTGGCAACACAAGTTCAACTGGCTATTTTACTTACTTTTCTGCTCTCTATTAATTGTAAAAATAGATGGCAGCCACGTTGGCATCAAAACAACTCAAAAGTATCTGCTCGTTTAGTTTAATAATGCTTAGTTTAATAGTTTGCTGCTAGGAAAATATTGCAGATCGTCATTTCATTAAGATTACAAAAGGGAAGGAAACAGCAACAATGAATATGCTGTGCGTATTATGGACATAATTTCTGTTGCAGGTGTTCTGTGAAAAACATGACGTACTTTTCATTATTTTATCTATCGTTATTGCGATATTTGTTACTGATAAGGTAGTTATCGCAGAGTTCCGTTATAAGTAGCGTTTTTCTGTAAAATTTGAGAAAATTCCTGTTAGCTTTCGTTCTTTATTTTGCTAGACATTCGCTTGTCTTTAGGAAAGCTTGTAAACAGTTCTATCATAGAGAATATTAATGATATTAAGAACGATGTGCTATTTCGAATGCCGTTAAAGAGAATGACTGACCTCATAATCCAGATTGCAACAGCCATTTTGGCATTTCTTTCGCCAAAGTACTATATATATATATATATATATATATATATATATATATATATATATATATATATATATAATATATATATATATATATATATATATATATATATATATATATATATATATATATATATATAAAGTAAATTGGAAGGTGGGGAGATCTTTTGGGATCAGATTTTCCCTCTAAAAGTTCAAGTCTTTATAGTTTTCCTCATATTCGTCGTAGGATTTAATTAGCCTGTTATTTGGGAGACTGTTGTTTGGGATGAATTTATGCCCAAAACCAAAATGTAAGCCCCTCCCCTAAAGGGTTACTACTTTCATACTTTCTCAACCTCTCAACTAGAGGTGGCTTCTTAAGCCATGTCAAGCCTCTCGATAAACTTTTATACATAAACCAAAGTTTCAGGGATAGGTCTTAACAGTAACTTTGACCCAAGGGGTAGCGAGGAGGGAGGTGACAAATAATTTCAGGGCTGAAATAGTTGAGAATCCAATAAAACCATTATATTTTGAATGTTATCAAGAACGTTAGGGACTTGGAAACATGTAGGCTACATATGCTTTTGTAGTTTGTTGCTTAGAAAAACTAACTGAAAGCTTTTTTGGTGCCACATCATCGCAAGTTGAATTCCCTGAGAAGGTTGAAAATGGTTAAAGAGTTATGAAAAAGAAACAATAAGTTTGAAAAAATTAGCCTGTAATTTTAATTTAGGCTGTATATTGCTTCTTCAAAGTTTCTCTGATTTAGCACCAAAGCCAATAGGAAACCGTTTGCACCCAAGCGCAAATTTCATTCCTGGTCACCTCTTTCAATAATTTTTCTATTATTTATTTCTATTTTTTCTTTTTTTCAAGATTGCTGCAGCTACGTATTTGCTATTGTTTACTGCTACATACTGCTACATTTTGGCTATTCTACATTGTGCACATCAAATTTCAGCAATTCAGTTTACAAAAAAACTACAAAAAGATTAGTTTAAAATCTTCTTGGGCCCTGTTGTAGCACAATTTTGAGGAAGGTTATATTAGTTTGGCCCCAACCCCCTTTTTATTTGGCACCGTTCAGTATAACTTTGAGGAATACAACTACTGCTACTAACATCTCACTGCAATGCCAAGCCACTGGAGGGCAACACAGTTACGCGGGCTCCTCCTTCATCCCAACCTATTTAAAGTCTCCCTCTTTATACTCTCCCAAGAAGTTTAGATTTCCCATACCTCCTTCATTACGACCTTCTCCCACCCAAATCGTGGGCGACCTGTTTTTCGTTTGGTCCCAGATAGTTTGCAGACAAGGACGATCTTTGGGAATCTGTCATCCTTCGTCTGCAGAACGTGTCCTAGCCATCTCAGCCTTCTCCCATTATAGCCCTAGAAAACGGTGTAGAACCACATTTTTCGTACGACTTAATGTCTGAAATACGGCCAGTCAGACAGGTACTCAAAAGAATCCGCAGACAATTCCTCTGTAAATCATCTAACAAATCCACCTATCGTCTTTTGGAGCACCCGCGTTTCAGAACCATACTTGACTACTGTCATCACTGTAGCTTCCAATATTATTTTCTTGGTTCGCAAGATTTTCTTCCTAATCTTCCAACCTTTTTTCAACTGCAAAGAAAAAAAAAACCTGGGCCTTGGCTATTCTGCTTTTACTATCTATACTATATTCATCATCTTTACTTATAACACTACCTAAGAAAGCGAACCTGTCCGCTTGATCGATCTTCTCGTTACCCAACATTACCTCTTCACCTTTACTTATTCCCAGTATAAGCGACTTAGTCTTCTTAACGTTAACTTTCAAGCTTATCCCTGTACCCTGAGTGTAGCACAGTTCCAGCAAGTGTAACATAGTCCATGTAACACTTGACACACTTTTGTTACGCTTGGCCCGTGTCAGGTGGTGTACGGGATTTTGAGAGTCGGCAAATCCTCGCAAGCCCTTCCCACAAAATAAACGCAACGTCCGTGCTTATGAGACACTGACTTGGTAATTTTGCCTTCATGTCTAACTAGAAATAAGCTGTTCAGAAAACTATATTGGTCAAAGTCCATAAATAACAAAACATAACAAATAAAAAGAAGATATGGTTAACATTTGGTTTTATACAACAGTGGAGATTATCTAGCAGGAAGAAATATTTAGTATTTTTAGCGTTTGATTTTGCACTCGAATATATGGATAATGTGTCAAAGTAAATGTAATAAAATCAGCAAAACTTACTTTCAAATATTATTCAGCATTGGTGTCGTCAAATTGACTGAAAAAAAAAAATGTTATCTACCAGCCGGAGTTTTTGTTTTCAATTTTGGTATTAATTATTTTCTAAAGAGAAGAGCACAACAACAATCAAATACAAATAAAATTATTAAATCAAAAAGCGCATTTTTGTTTTATTGGCTTCTTACAGGTTTAAATAACATTGTTCATTCAATTTTTTTCTATTTTGAAAAATATACCCCCCCCCTCTCCGAATTGATTTTTTGGCGTAGGTAAATGGGTTAAGTGATCATCAGAGCAAATAAAAGAATACTTTTATTGTTTTATAATGAATTTTCTGCGTAGGTATGTTTTACTCAAACAAGTTATTTGATCGTTAGAACCAAAGCGAAGACTTTCATTATCTTATTATAAATAATAAAAAAATTAGGAATGCCAACAAAACTTTGCAAACAATGAAAAAAAAGATGACGTATTCAAAACCGTGGCTACATAGACGACATTGAAACGACAAAGAGCTAGCAGCTCAATCAAAATCAAAGTCACATATCAAATAGCAGCATAGTCGCATAGTCAAATAGTCACAAATAGCAGCTCAAAGTCACATCAAAAGAATTAAATATTAAATATAGGAACCCTGAAGTCAAATCCAAGGGCCAATTGTTAATCCTGTTGAACACATCCAGTCTTTATTCGGATACACACTCTTTATTCGTATTGTTCGGATACACAGTATGCTGCACGTACAGAAAAAAATATATTCCTTTCTCTGTCATCTTCAAAACACCTAAATTAAGCAACAGCCGATTTTTTGCAATGAAATACTGCTTGAAAATTTATTTTGCTGATTGTTAGGGAGACAATGTTTAAAGATAATATGTTTTTTTAGATAAATGTTTTTTTCTTCTTTCTTTCTCCCCTTCATTTACCTCCTATTAATAAATGTTGTCTATTTATTATTTTTCTTTGTTTCTTCGTGGTATTTAGTATTTTGTTTTGTTTTTCAATTTCTGATATTTTATGCTGTATTTTGTAGATTAGATAGTGAAATACTCTGTACGTGTTTAATCACTGATTAAAATCATTCATACTGCATGCGCACAAACAACAACGTCAACGTCAAACAACAACGCACAAACAAAAACGTCAAAAATAGGGGAGTAGAAAACTCTTTGATAAGAGTTGCCTTTCATCCCCATCCTCGTGTGGATCTCATTGTGTTGTTTCATCAATAGCTGATTTTTTGTTATTACACCTATCCCACCACAAGCAACCCCTATGACACTAAATCATTGTAACTAACTTAGAATTTGATCCAAGTTTAAACCTAATTGAAAGCTTAGTATCGAATCCAAATTAGTATTGGAAGCTCATGCGATAAAATGTATCGGATTTTGAGGAATTTTTCTCACGAAGTTAATAGAAGGGTTTGGCTCTTTAAAAAAAAATTTCATACCTTGTGTAAACCTTCTGTTGTGCTATTTTGTTAATCATATAACTCTTAAGCTCTAGGGGGCAAATCTTATTAGCTGAGAAGAGAAGAGACTCGCACCATGGGGTTAAGTGAGAGATTACCACCCTCTGTGAGAAAAAAGGGATTAAGAGTGTATTCTAATGTTCTAAGCACTTTTCTAGCAAAATTCAATTTTAAAATCTTTGAATAAAACAATTGCAGAACCTTGGAATTTATACCTTTGTTTTAGCATGCTAGAAACAGAATCTTAGAACGGACCCCCCACTATGAATGATTACCCTTTCATTTAAAAATGTTAAAAGAATTAAAAGCTCCTTTAGTAACATCCCTGGTGGGGTGTATATCAGAAAATTGACCAGTCGCTTTTGCCTTAACAGTAGGCCGTTTACGATCTCGAGATGGAAACTAATCTAATCTAATTAGCGCTGAGTTAGTTTAAACCCGTCATGGGGTTGCTTTGGGTCCTTCCTGGTATGAGGTACTCCATTTTAGCAAATGCCGATTCTTATAAAAGAGTGGTATCCCATTGAGCTGATCAACTGATATTCGGTAAGGAACAATTTTATTTTAGCCTTATTTTTAAAGGCCTTTTCTAGTTTGGTTTTTCGTTTTTGGATTAAAATCAAGCCAACACCTTACAAAACTTTTATATTACAAAATAAAAGTGAGGGAACAATTGTTAAAAATGAAATGGTGGATCGTGTGGAAGTGAGAAAGATGATGCTCCATTTATGAAGAGCAACTCTTCATTTCTTCAGTGAGGGTGGGGGGTGTTGACCAAATGAAGTTTATTGTAGGATTATCCATATGACAAAAAAAAACATTCTTTCATTTTATTTGGAATTTCCAAGGTTGGAGCGAAGAGTTGCTTAACTATACCAATGGAATAAATATAGGTTTTAATTGTTTACGCTTATAGAAACAGAATTGCAATTGAGTAAATGAAAATTACTGATGAAGTAAACGAAAATTCATGTTAAGAGTTTTAAAATATACCTAATCAAATGCAATGTAGACTAAAGAGTTTGTTTATCAAACAGTTCGTGGTAACGAACTGTAAGCAAAAAGCGACGCGGCTCAATAATAACTGAAACCCTAAAACAACAGAGTTTTGATAACAATAGATACATCAAAAGAATTGAATTTTGATGCTAATTCAAAAAATATAAAACTCATCGAGTTCAATGATGCCCATCAAATATTACGAGCCTGAGAAAATGTGTCCAATTTTTAAAATAGGGGGAATAACCTTCAAAACGACATTAAATCTTATTTACATTCTCCCATACCAGATTAAGTATATCAGAGACCCCCTACTGTAGAGGTTTTAGGCTCCTATAGAATTTTGTATTTTTTGCTAGAAGAAAGATCACGGATGTGTGTTTATTGTTTTTTTTTTTTTTTTTTTGTGTGTGTGTTTTTTTTGTGTGTGTGTCAAATAGAGTGACCACAGAGTAAATAATTACAATGTGGAGATATGAAAAGGGATCAAATCAGAGTTTAAATTTTACGATACTTTATTCTAATTTTGTTAACAGTTTGTCTCCTTTCCTTTAGTTTTTTCTCCCTTTTTTCACTGTGTGTTTTCTTTTTGGTATTCCTGCCCCCCAGCACGATGCTATGTAGGCTAGAAATGAAAAACTGTCTAATAATTAAAAGGGTGACATACACCATTTTTTGTAACTTTTCAGGAAAGCCAAAATAACGAGAAAAAGGTCGTCGGCTGAGGTCGCTCTGAAATTAAAAGGGCGACATAAGCCATTTTTGTAGCTTTTCAGGAGAACCAAAAAACGGACAAAACTTTGTTGGCAGCGGTGTCATACTGAAATTTGGCTAATTCTTAAGCCAAAAAGGAGACATATGCCAAATAACAGAGTCTGAAGAAACGGGGTCAAAAAGGACACATGTTCTCTGTGCGTGTCTCCTTTTTGGCCCTGCAATCTACGTCCAAAAGTGGCTTATGTCTCTTTTTTATCTTCGTAACAGTACGAGATAAGATAATTCTGAATGCACCATTCGATTCCTCGTACTGAGTTTACCCACGACACATACATAATTTATTTCGACTAAAATGGTCTATAATATAATATAGTCCTAATTACAGCATTATACAAAACGTCACAGATCTCTTTCAGGCTGTGGAGCCTATCGAACAATGGGGATAAGAAGAACACAACCGCTACAGGGCTATTTTTAATTTATAAAATCAAAGATGACACGAACGAAGCGCATCTGAATATCAATACGAATGAAAACGAACACGAAACGAATATCAATATTAAGTTTGTAACTATTACTACTGCTAACAACTGACCGCAGCACCAAGCCGCATGAGGCCAACACAGCTACGCACGTTGCTCCTCCATCCCAATCTATTCAAAGCCCCCCTCTTTACACCCTTCCAGAAAGTCCCCATTTCCTTTAAATCTTACTTTATGACATCCTCCCACCCCAACCGTTGACGACCTGCTTTCCGTTTAGCCCTAGAAGGTTGGCCAAAAAAGGACAATCTTTGGTAATCTGTCATCCTTCATCCGCAGAACGTGCCCAAGCCATCTCAACCTTTCTATCATTGTAGCCCTTGAAAGCGGGTTTGCAAAACAAATATTTCAGAATATACTTTATCTTATTAACATGAAGATGGCACTAAAAAAAACAAATGAACTGCTAGATATCAATGTTGAAATTAACAGACACTTATAAAACAACTGACAGTTTGAATTCAACCGCTACAAAATCAATGCACCGTTTTTGAATATACCAAAGAAACTTGAAATATCTTGTTTCAGTTGGTTCTTAGTTTCTTATTTTCGTTCTAGTAAGAATAGTGGACACAAAGAAATAGAGAGATACCTGTCCTATGCTTTCGTGTTAAAAAGTATGTTTGATTTCCATTTGTCTATTTTTTTACGTATTCATCCCGTGTTGCTATGTTGTATTTTATGTCAATAAAAAGAACGCAAAACCTGATTGGTTCTTTTGCATGAAATTATAAGCCATTAAAAAGAACAAAAAGTGCTTGAGTTACAAAATGATTACAAGTAAACCCTCCATTTCTCTGTAATGTGGATTGTAATGTGCCCTTACTGCAGAAGTAGAGAAAATGCACGATAAATCAGCACCAAAAAGAAAGTGACACACTTTCACAGTGAATAAAAGAGCTTGGAGATGACGAGACATGAAATGATTAAATATACCAGTATTTAAAGTATCAAGGACATTGAAAATAAAATCTGATTGCTTGAATTCCTCAAGTTGAAACTTACGCAATCATATACCTCTTAAGAAACAGTAAAAACATGAACTCAATTTTTAATTGAGTAATTAATTAACAGTTTTTGGTAGTAGCAGGCAACAGATTTAAAAAAAAAAAATGTGGGTGACAAAAAAAGTAAAAAATAAGATAAGAATATAGAACACCAATATCTGAAAAAGGTGTAGCTTCCCTTTGAAGCTGTAGCTGTCTATGGAAATCAGGATTGCTAACTTTTGAATTTTACGGATTCCCGTGGACTTAGTCTAATGGATGAAGACCGTGTAGACTGTCATCCCCATTCCTTGCAAACGAGGATTCGTCCACTGGGTGAACTGTTGTATCTTCAAGTGGCTTTCTTTTCTATTTTTTATTTTTTTTTTACAGAACTGTATTAGCAAAGTATTTAGGCATTTAAATATATGAAATATTTACAAAACAGACCAAATGTTTTTGTCACGTGAACTAAGTGCGTACAAAACGAAATTTCAATGACTGTTATTTTTCCTGCAAAAACTTCTATGACATTTTCGTGGTACACATCATTATCTCGAGAGACCGTGGCCAGGGTTAAACCCCTCGGCCTTTCTTGTTTTCTTGAATTTTTAGCGAGGTTTTTAGCCTTCTAAGTGTAAAGAAGCTTCTTTCTGGAGCAGCAGTAATGACAAGCAACGCTGAAGGGAAGAGAAAGAAGAGAAATGTTAAAAAAAAAGTGAAGTTGTATTCGTAAAGAAAAGATTCAGCATAAGAAGATCTTCGTGTGATCAGATCTTTTTCCCATTTGTTGTGACAAAGCCCAACCTCTTGCTTCAAGCAGTCTAGTTTGAGAAGCATATCACCATATGCATTAAGCAGTTACTCGAACCTTATATTTGAGGGATCAATAGATATAGTCTTCGAAGGGACAAGGATGCTGAGATGATACGACAGATTCTATTGAAGTTCAAACTGCTGTTTCAGCTGCAATGAAGTGGTCTAGAAAAGGACAAAACAAAGAGATTCTGTAATGAGTCAGTAGATCAGGCTTGTCAAGATGAAAGTTCCTTCCACCTCTTGTTCTTGGGCGAGTTATATCAAGCCGTAAAGTAGTTGCAAAGACTGAACTTTGTCTAAAATAGGGGGCGAAGGCAACGGCAGTATCTTTTTACATTGTCATTTCTCTGGAAAGAACAGTTTTTATGTGTCTACAAGCGGCAGCCAAGTCGCTTTCAACCAGCTTAAGTTAAAATATACATTTTTTTGCTGTTGTTCTCCTCAAGAGCTTCGAGAAAACACAGATTCGACCAGTAGAGCTCAATAGAAACACATACCGGAAAGGTGCCGCTTGACCATGTTGTATCAAGGAGTTTTGTCAGGTTCTGTTTTCCTGAGTCCAGCAAGAGTTTGTTGATTTTCTTTCAGGTTTCTGCTTCTATGTGGCAAAGGACCGAAGAAATCTCAGATTAACGATGGGTTTCCGAAATTCTTAAAAGTTGGAATAGAGCAGACAGATGAAATGACAAGATTGAGACTATGTGCGTTAAAATGGCCGCTACGCCATCCTACCCCTCGTCAACCATCTTGTATAGGTTAATCCCATTCCGTCTAAGAAAATGCAGACTTAGCGAAGTGACACCTTTTCCTGTTAGATCCGCAACTGGGACATAACCCAGAAAATCTTCATCAAACTTTCCGGCAGAAGTTTAGCGGACACAAACAGATAGCTGCTCTGTATTGGAGACCTCCACCGTTTCGTCAGTACAGAAAAACAAGGACTTAACCAGGACTCAATCAGACCATTCGGCACAATTGGAGAAACATATGTGGCATTTACTGCTGCAGAAAGAAGATGTTTCAACAGACTTTAGTCACCACCCCTAGATCTTAGTCGCAAAAAGACTTGGAAATTGCAATCATTTTGAGACTGTCTTGGATCTATGATTGAAATGGGACTAGAATCGTCCTTACCCAGAACACCAGGCTGTTTCCTTCCAAAAAATATTACTGTTTTAACAATTGGTCTCAGTTTTTGACGATTTTCCTGAACCTGCGCTGGCCTTCTTCTGTATACCCGGATGTTGATGTTACCCTGCCTTTTCTTCGCAACAGAAATGAATTTTTTTAGTTACGTTACACTTTCTTTGAAACTGTATTTGTTGCTGAAATGTGTAGCATTCAATTGCATCGTTGCTGACAAGTCTATCTAAGCACTGGTGGCTGCCCTTGCCAGCTGTTTTGGACAAAAAAATAAGACAGAATCGACAAAAAGCACTGTCCTCAGATGGATAATAGAACAATCAGCTGAAACAAGTCAGTCAGCCCAACTGAAACCTCAGCTTTCTATTCTCAGATGCTGTAAAAGTGCCTGAAATATCTGAAGCGCAAGGGTTTTTTAGCAGACAGATTTTGGACGCTGCGGCATGTGACGACATATAGTGGACATACCGTCCAATGACGTTTGGAATCGAAGAAGACTATTTAATAATGTGCTGTGGATGGACTGTATCGAGTGAACAGGGACGTGAATTAAGTTTAGAAATATCAGCAAGCGATTACATGTTATTTAAGCCACAGAGGCAGATGAGCAATACGCAGACGACCCGCCAACATCACCATCAGAAATATATAACTTTGTTCACTTGGATGCAAAAAACCACGTTATATCACATTTCATTTCTCAAATTGTTCTTCACTAACGAAGTAAGGAACTGAACTAACTGAGCAAACCGTTTTATAACCTCTTTGGTTGTATCAATAGCCCTTTTCAAGATTACAAGATGCGCAACGCCTGACCCACTGACAGTAATAGATTAGTGATGCAAGATTTCTATGTGGAAAAATTTAGTTACGTGTATTTTTGTTAGTTTTGCACGGGTTGGACGAAAATTTTGGGAGGGGTGGTCATACTGAGTAATCCTTCCCCCACAGATATGCCCCTGCTGCTCGCAATAATAGCAACAGCGCACAACCTATGTGAAAAAAAGTCCTTGACAACCCAATGAAAGTCTTTTGTGAAAACAATTACAAAGCCTTGCGTCACGTCGAAAACAATTTTGTGTGGCTGAATTAAGATGTCAGTGGAGATCTTAGTTGTTCTAGGCTTGAAGTGACAAAAGAACTTCTTATAATATGAAAAGTTTACTTCATTCTTATTCTTGTGTTGTCCCTTTTTTGGCGAACTGAACGCTTAGGACGTTTTCTCGGATAAATAACCGTAAAGGCAAAAAGATATAACGATAGAAGGATCGATTATATCGTTTTATGGGTAAAAATAGTACAAACAAATCTAAGGTCATTGGACCACAATAAATCCAGATAGACCATAGAGCTCAGTAGATGCGCCAGCTACGACCCTTGGGTTAACACTTTCAGAACATTCCAAGCACAAGATGGGTTAAACCACAACCGAAAAATTAACTCTAAGAAAAAGTAATATTAGCGTGGGAACGAACGCAAATTATATAAACCAAAAGGAAATAATCGTTTTATACAAATCGTTAAGGTTTTTGCGTTTAGTCATGAAATTACTGCCTTTTCTGTGCGATAAGAAGACAAAAATGGAAATACATATTCTAATGAAAAAACATCTCATTTTCGCTTTGTCGACTCTATAATCAGCTTCAAAAAAGGGGTCAAACTATAAGATCAAATTAATAGTTCTTATGATAGTTATTTTGAAGTTATAATGGTCGTGTTGAAAAAAGGCGAAAGGGCTGGAAAAGAGGCAAACTGTCAAAAACCTACTGTATACTATTTAAGAAATATTGACTGTGTTGGCTTTTCGACTTCATAATTGAATAGATTTAAACGAATTGGACTAAACTAATCGCTCAGCAGGAAAATTGAATTGGTAAAATGTATGCAATCCAGTCATTTGTCCCCTTATTACCGTATGAGGATATCATTTTGCGACTTCTGTACCTTTAAATAGATAGGCTTATATTTGAGAAACATAAGCACCACTTGAACTATTCATGGACATGACGGATTGCTGCTGGAAATGTAGAAATTTAAATGCCGAATCCACAATTGTCAGAATTTATTTGTTTCTTTCCATTTTCTCTCTTTATACTCCATCAGTGTTGTATTTTACATTTATGATGGGCAATAAATTTATACATACATACATACATACAATTGAGCCCTCACTATTGACACATACAAACGGCGGCCACCGATCCAGCCCCTCTGAAGTATGCTGATACGTAACATATCCCAAAGTTTTCCTATCATTCTTCCTGCTTTTCTGTCTTCATGTTTCCCTGCTTTCTAATGCTTTGACCCACACGCTACCTGACGACTAAGGTAGCTAATACCAAAATATATGATATACAGTCTGTACTTAATCTTCTTCGGACTTGGTAAATAAATAAATCATGTTTTCTTGAAAATGAGCTAATATTGGGGGATATATCCGTTTTATTGGGCTAATTAACGACTGAATATGCGGCACATCGGAGAGATAAATTATTAAAGTTATTTTTGAGGCAAAATTAAAAGTTGGTAAAACAAAAGGAAAAATAGAAGACTAACAGAGACTAAAAGTGCTTTGGGAGCAAAGCATGTTATTTTTGCACTTGACAACAGATCAGACGAACCTAGTCTAAAATTAATTCCTTAGGTGCTTTAAGCCTCGTTTAAGTAAATAGGAAGACGTCACACTGAACACAGACAAATAATTATCAGAAGTTAACACGCAATCAGACACAGACGGATTGTCTCAGCAGGACACCAAGCCCCATCTCTTATTTCGGTAGTCTTCCGTTCAGATTGACTTTTGATCGATTTTATATATGCACGATTAATTATTTCACAGAAACAGCGAATAATAAACCGTCTTCACTGCTTCTTATACACTCAGACTTCATGACATAGATGTATGGGATTAGTTTTTCGCCAAACTAAGATGATTACTCAACATTATTAAAATGCTTACATTATGACCATTTCAAGGAGGTTAAATTTATGATCTAATGTATGCACAAGTTTTTTTATTTTTAAAACGTTAAGGTTTTAAACGGATTATACAAGTCAAGGAATCTCAGCGGTAAGTAAACAATTTTAATTCGAAAATGTTTTAGAGTACAACATACCAAATACGCAATGAAAAGATGCTAGGATCTGGCTACCTCCTCTGGAATTCAAAGTTTATACGTTTCTCCTATAACTTTCCATATTTTCCTGATAATTATTTTGTTTTTTGAGTTTTCTTAAGACTTTGGGCCACCTCCAATGTCCCCTCTCCCTCTTTGCGCAAGTCTCTCTGTAGAGGCATAATTAGCACAATCCCCTAGTCAAAATAAACGGAGGCTTTATCCCTCTTATAGACTAGAAAAGACTAGAGCTTACATGGACTGTGTGGAATAGAGCTCATTAAAAATAAGGTGACGTTTTACATTTAACTAACAATGGCGGTGAGGGCTTAAGACAGGTCGGTTCTACCTAAAGCTGGTTTTGGTCGTGAAGATCAGGGCATTAGCATGTTTCTTAGCATTCCCCGTAAAAATGTGCTAAGTTTTTGCTTGTGATGCTATTTTGCAAAACACACATGCGCTTGGGTAAATATACATGTCTTGACTTTAGATAGTCATGCCTCTGGCTAAAATAGTTCTTTACTAATCTTTTTAATAGCAGTTTCCTAAGGCCAAGAATGTGTTTTTGCCCCAACTTGCCTCCTAAGCAGCTTTCTTTGTTTCCTTGTTTTACCGCATGGTTTGTTGTAGTACTACTGAGTTTCTTTCCATATACTGTATATCATATTCATAGTTGTCATTCTAATAGAATGCAAGCATTCAGGGACATACGCTGGAATTTCCTTCGTGAAACCAATTATATTTTTTTTTGGAGAGGAGAGACTCCGATACTAAAACCTACCCTTCGGAGGAGGGTAGGACCCCGAGCCCCCACCCGAGGGCATCCCTGTATGTATTAAACTTTTGTCTTACAAATTAATAGATCACTTTGAGCTGATAGCCTCACCAGAGCTTCCTACAGATGTATGTACAGCGTCAAAGAAGACTATTTTCCTATGACTATCAGAGGCAACGCTATAGCGTTGTCAAACAGTTCGTGGTAACGAACTGTAAGTAAGGAGCGACCCGGCTCAATGGTAACCGAAACTCTAAAAAACGGAATTTTGATACCAATAGATGCATCAAAAGAATCAAATTTTAATTCTGATTTTAAATATATAAGTTTCATCAAGTTTAATCTTACCTATCAAAAGTCACGCGCCTGAGAAAATTTGGCTGATTTTCGAAAAAAGGGGGAAAGACCCCCTAAAAGTTATAGAACCTTAATGAAAATCACACCATCATATTCAGCATATCAGAGAACCCTACTGTAGAGGTTTCAAGCTCCTATCTACAAAAATATGGAATTTTCTATTTTTTGCCAGAAGAAAGATCACGGATGCGTGTTTATTTGTTTTTTTGTTGTTTTTTTCTTTTGCCCAGGGGTGATCGTATCGACCCAGTGGTCCTAGAATATCCTGGGAGGGCCCATTGGAACTGAAATTAAAAGTTCTAGTGCCCTTTTTAAGTGACCAAAAAATGGAGGGCAACTAGGCCTCCTCCCACGCTCATTTTTTTCCCAAAGTCACCCGATCAAAATTTTGAGATAGCCATTTTGTTCAGCATAGTCGAAAATATTATAACTATGACCTTTAGGATGACTTAATCCCTCGAAGCCCCCAGGGGGAGGGCTGAAAGTTATGAACTTAACCCAATGTTAACATATAGTATTGGTTATTGGGAAGTATACAGACGTTTTCAGGGGGAATTTTTTCTGGTAGTGGGGGGGGTGGGGGTGGGTCGGAGGTTATATGGGAGGATATTTTCATGAAGGAAGTTTTGCTGGGGGAAGGGACATTGCTATGAAGGGGGCGCCGGATTTTCCAGCATTATTTTAAAAAAGATCAGAAATTAATTATAAAAAAAAACAAGTTTTCCAACTGAAAATAAGGAGTAACATCAAAACTTAAAACGAACAGAAAATATTACGTGTATGATTGGGTTAACCCCCTGGTCAATACCTCGCTCTTTAAGCCAAAGATTTTTTAGTACTTTCATAAGAGCTATTTATTCTAAGTAACGGCCTTTGTGATTAAGGGTCATTTTTAAAGAATTGGAACAAAATTCGAACTTTAGCTTAAAGAGCAAGGTATTGACTAGGGGGCGAGCCCACTAATATACGTATTAAAAATATATGAACATAGAAGTTCGTTACGTAAGTTAATTCGTAAGTTACGTATATTTATTACTAATAAAAACGTTCGTAAATAAAATTAAACAAGTTTCGAGAAAGCCATTTAACCAAATAAAAGTAAAAGTAATCTGCAAATTTTGTTTTAATTATTCGGCCTTTGTGATTAAGGGGTCATTTTTAAAGAATTGGAACAAAATTCGAACTTTAGCTTAAAGAGCAAGGTATTGACTAGGGGGTGAACCCCCTAATATACGAATTAAAAATATATGAATATTTGTTCATTTGTTTCCTCGTTAAAACATTAGGAACTTGTTGCTTTTTGTGTTTTGCATAATTGTAATTCCTTGTTTTTGCAAATATTCTTCAGTTTTCTTGCCTTCTATGTCAAAAGGCACTTACCGCCATAATTTGGCAAGTCCGTGTCCACATTAAAACTAATAGTTTTATAGTTGTGCCATACCCATGTATTATCATGTAGTATCCAAATACACATGATTGCGTATATATTTTTCATGATTGCTGTTTTTATAAAACGAACAGAAATTATTCCGTATATGAAAGGAGCTGTCCCCTCCTCAAACGCCTCGCTCTTTACGCTAAAGTTTTTTTCGTTTAAAAAACGAGGGCAACTAGGCCCCCTCCCACGCTCATTTTTTCTCAAAGTCACACAATTAAAATTTTGAGATAGCCATTTTGTTCAGCATAGTCGAAAATCTAATAAATATGTCTTTTAGGATAACTTAATCTCCCACAGTTCCCAGGGAAAGGGCTGCAAGTTATGAACTTTGCCCATTGCTTACATATTGTATTGGTTATTGGGAAGTATACAGACATTTTCAGGAAGAATTTTTTTCTGGTGGGGGGGGGCTGGAGGAGGCGGTTACTCGGGAGAGTCTTTCCGTGGAGGATGTTTCTTTGGGATAAGGGATATTTCTATGAAGGGGGCGCCGGATTTCAATGCATTATTTAAAAAACGATCAGAAATTAAATTAAAAAAAACAAGTTTTTTCAACTGAAAGTATGAAGCAACATTAGAACTTAAAACGAACAGAAATTATTACGTATATGAGGGGGTTCTCCCCCAAGTCAAAACCTCTACTCTTTACGCTACAATTTTTTTTTAGTGCTTTCAAAAGAGGCTTTGTGAAATAAATTTTTTTTTAACTTCTAACGTAAAGAGCGTGGTATTGACTAAGGGGAGAACCCCCTCATATACGTAATAACATATACGTAATAAACAAAAACAATAAAAAAACAAGCGATACGGCTCAATAGTAATCGAAACTTTTAAAAACGGAATTTGATGTCAATAAATGTATCAAAAGAATGGGCTTATAATGCTGATTTTAAATATATAAATTTTATTAAGTTTAGTATTACTCATCAAAGGCTACGAGCCTGAGAGAATTTACCTTATTTTTTAAAGAGGGGGGAACATCCCCTACAAGTGAAAGAATTTTAATGAAAATTACACCGTCAGATTCAGCGTATCAGAAAACCCTATTACACAGGTTTCAAGCTCATATCTGCAAAAATCTGCAACTTTGTATTTTTTGCCAGAAGAAAAATAACGAATATAGTAGTTCGTTACGTAAGTTAATTTGTAAATTACATCAGAACCAAATTTAGAGACAGCCATTTAGCAAAAGAAAATTAAAATTTTATGCAAATTTGTTTACTTATTCAATGACGGTGAGCCAAAATAAAAGCTGCATTAACTAAAAAACGATCAGAAATTAAATAAAAAAACAAGTTTTTTAAACTGAAAGCAAGGAGCGACATTAAAACTTAAAACGAACAGAAATTATTCCGTATATGAAAGGGGCTGTCACATCCTCAGCGCCTCGCTGTTTACGCTAAAGTTTGACTTTCTCACAACTCTTATTTTTTTTTAAACAATGAAAACCTTATTCCTTATATGAAATGGGCTGTCACCTCCTCAACGCCTCGCTCTTTACGCTAAAGTTTTTTATTGTTTGAAAATTAGAGTTGTGAGAAACTCAAACTTTAGCGTAAAGAGCGAGGCGTTGAGGAGGCGACAGCCCCTTTCATATAAGGAATAAGGTTTCCAATTTTGATACTTTGATGAACATTTAATTTTTTTTTAAGTTTGATTTTGAAATAAGGAACTTTTAAAAACTTGAAACTTTTTGCAATCAAAGAGGAACAAAAATTAATTAAAAAAAACTTCCCAAAAAATAAGTTTTTCAAAGAAAAGTAAAGGTCATTTTAAACTTAAGCTCAGCAGGTACAAATACCTGTTAAAATTCAAACTCAAAACGACCAGAAATTACTATTAAAGAATAAATGAAACCCAAAACGAACAGAAATGAAATAGATAATCATAGCAAAAAACATAGAACAAGTAATAATATAAATAAATAAATAGATCTTAAAGCGAGTTGTGCTTAGATTGAACATTAAAATCAAGCTTAAAACGAAAAAAAATAATTTCCTATTTAAGTATAAATGAAACTTAAAACGAACAGAAATTAAATAAACAATCAATGCAAAAAAAACATACAATATATATTAATGTAAATTAATAAATCAATCTTAAAACGAGTGAAGCTTAAACTGAATATGCAAATCAAGCTTGAAACGAAGAAAAATCACTACAAACAAGAGTTTGGTATCGCCTCCTTCTCTCAGTGTAAAAGTCTATAACCTACTGCGTCATTGGCGCTTTACTGAAAACTATATGCGTCTTGAACAGTCTTGGAAAGTATAAACAACATCAAACTGAATATTTGATGTGTAATGATATTAATTGTTGAAAGATTCATCAGTCCAAGAATTTGTTTCACTGTAATTTTATTTATATTTAAATGCTGTAAGAACTGGAAAAGAAAATATTTGTAATATAATTCGTTTTCAGTTAAGCGCCAATGACGCAGTAGGCTTTTGGTTTTTATTTACAGTTAAGGAAGGGGGCAGTATCCAAACTCTTGTTTGTTGTGAAACTATATTTGTCTTGAACAACTTTAGAAAGAGCTAATAAATTAAACTGAATATTTGATGTATAATGATATTAATTGCTGAAAGCTCATAAGTTCAAAATTTTACTATAATTTTAATATTTATTTTCAATATTAAGCACAAAAGAAAATATTTGTCACAAAATTGGTTTTCAGTAAAGTGCCAATGACGCAGTAGGCTATAGAATTTTACAGTGAGAGAAGGAGGCGATATCCAAACTCTTGTTTGTAGTGATTTTTGTTCGTTTCAAACTTGATTTGCATATTCAATTTAAGTTTCACTCGTTTTAAAATTTATGTATTCATTTACGTTAATATCTATTGTATGTTTGTTTGCATTGATTGTTTATCTAATTTCTGTTCGTTTTAAGTTTTATTTATACTTCAATAGTAAAATATTTTTTTTCGTTTTAAGCTTGGTTTTCATATTCAATCCAAGCATTACTTGCTTTAAGATCTATTTATTCATTTATATTATTACTTGTTGTATGTTTTTGCTATGATTGTTTATTTAATTTCTGTTCGTTTGGGCTTCATTTATTCTTTAATAGTTATTTCTGGTCAATTTTGAGTTTGAATTTTAACAGGTATTTGTATCTACTGAGCTTAAGTTTAAACTGGCCTTTACTTTTCTTTGAAAAACTTATTTTTCGGAAAGTTTTTTAAACTAATTAGACAAAAAGGACCAGTCCATACAGCGTGAACAGTTACTACATAGGATACATAGTAACGGTTATATAGTACACTGAAAATTCAGTGAGTCATATTCAGGGGATCCCTAAAGGCTAAAAAAATTTGTGTTAAGGCTAAGGCAAGAATTTACACCCTAACCTTATTTACCTTGGAAAATAATACGTGTGAACTAATTTTGTAATGCAAATGCTAAAGGGATGACAGCTTTCCTCGAATTGGCCAAAGAAATAAAAGGTCACATTCATATCACTACTAGCATATAGGTGGAAGGTAGGGATGTGGCTATTTTGCTAAAAAATACTCATTTCTCCCTTGAAAAATGCAGAACTCATGTCATGAAACATCCCGAAAATTTATTTAGAAACTATAACTAGAAATCCACATACTTGTTTTCAATGTGTAGTATTTTATGGGTGTTTTGCTGATTCCCTCCGGATAATCCCCGTGGACACCACATGTAAAATGCAGCAGACAAAGAAAAAGTAAGATAAATAAACATAATGAAGATTAGAAGGGATTTTGGAATATCCTACCTATATTCCAAAATGCAGGTAGAGTATATGAGGTAAAATATCCTATAGCACCAGTTACCATAGTAGGGTAAGGTAAAAGGAAAAAGAATTTGCCTGCTTATTTAAATTAAGGAGTTCTATCCATTTTCAATTTGCTTGGTTCTGACTTGGAGTTTGACTCCACGTTATATAAATCAAATTGAAAAAAAGTCCCTTAAAGGTACTTAAGACGGGAAATTCTTCTGGTGCATGTCTAGTGGACGCATTCTAGATCGCAAGGGGAGAATTGGCATCAGGTCTTGTAGATGTTGGTGCCAGACCAAGTTCAAGGAGAGTAATTACTCGTACTTCTTAGTTCCCCCACGTATCTCTGTGCACTTCCATCTTAGGGCACCCCTTCTGCCGTCGCCATTAATCTCATAATTCCAAATCGTTTTCGTTAGCCCCATAACAATTCAGCCCTCTAAAACACAAGAAGAAGAATTAAAAGCAATAAAATACGAAATGAATACTATAGGATAATCTGCACCATATATTCTACCTATAATGTATTTTGGAATTTAGCAAGAATATTTCTAATTCTATTCTTTTCTTCATTCTTTTTATTTCCCTTTGGTTGTTCATTTTTTTATGTGGGAGAACTTGACAGGGGGGTAATTACCTGCGGGGGTGGGGAATTGTTCAGATGAGTGAATCGTTAAAGGGAGGAACTTTCTGGGAGGAATTGCCTCTGAGGACATTCGTTGGAGGGGGGAAGGTCAATTCAATGGAATCCAAAAAATTCACAGATTTACAGCAGAGTTGGAAGATTTACTGCAAAAGAAAGCCTTGAAGGCGCAGGAAATCGTGTCAGAATCCTAGGTAGTAGCAGGGATGAAAGGGCAACGTCTTATATATATTTTGCAACATCTAAAGCAGTTCGCAACACCATAGTCCCAAATTTACTCCTAAAAACAAAAATTTAAAACCTAAACCACAATTTGTATAAATTTTGCGCATGCTAATTTTTATACTTTGAAAAAAAAAAAAAATAGGCGAAGTTAAGTATTTCGATTGGTTGTGGTTCATTTCTCTCTTTCTCTTAGAGCAACGTCAAAGATAATTTATTTCTTCTGAACTTGAATTTTTTTTTCCCCGAGGTGAATCTGTTTTCTAATTTTAACTATGGATTCACTCTAAGTTTAGTGTCATTTCGAATTTGTTTTAAGACGTTTTTTAAGTTCCACATTTAGGTAACATACCGACATGACTCACTCTAAACCTAGGAACGCCCAATAGCCATTATTCAAATACCAACAGGGAATTTCATCCGTAATGGTTTTAATTCAAACCGACATAGCATCATAAGCTGCATGACTGGCATTCGGAAGTGAAAAACCATGAACTATTGTTTTGTTGTTGATTTCAGTTTTGCATATACCTCCGTCCTGTTGAGTCGTTAAGTCGTTTTCACTTCATTTTACTTATTCCAAGATTTCTCACCCAGCAAGACCTCAACATCGGCAGCATTGTTCAGGCATTCTTATCAGTCCTGAACACTCAAGAATGCCAAAAATGAGGCATAGTTCACACTCTAAGTTTATGCAAATTATAACTCACAACGTGCAGGAAACGCTGACTTAAGAAGCACACATAATCGATCATATATGGATGTCTTTCCACGTCTGGTAGACTTAATACCTGCTGCGAACTTGTGGGCCAAATGACGCCACGGCTTATCTTTCGTTGCAAGTCTTGTGTCTAACTGGGCTCTGTTGCATACTATCTATTAATAATGCTTTATGAATTCTGATAAAAATCAAGCTACATTATGCACTCTGTCTTAGCCTTAGACAGAAATTCTATTCATTGTTTTAAACAGGATTATCAGAAAATATCTGTTATTTCGGGATATTTCCTTTAACAAAGCTTATACTTAAATTACGAAATTGTCAGCTTTTTACGGGAATGTCAAATGAGGCTACTCACGGCACCACAGTCAAATTACTGATATTACCAAATTTTAAAGATATGGAGGGGGGGGGGTCAACAAACAGATTTTATGTCTGAATATTCTAAATTCTTTTTAATGTTACAAAATAGGGGACGGGGCACAAAATTACGGTCAAACATTTCTAGTAAAAAAAAAATCTTCAGAGTTGGTCTGACTCGAGGAAGAAATCAAGAACAGGGACGAAGCTTTTAGGAGGTGAGATTTTCAAAGTAAATATTTTCGGTCTTCTGGGGAATAGGGAGAAGGGAGTCAATTATCGGGTTAAATAATTCAGAAGAAAAGGTCCTTGTCTGCCCCAGAGAGCAAATGGGGAGCCGAGACGAAGTTTTTCAGCCAATGACTTCCATTTGCAAATTTATATTTCTTAAAATTAAGAAAAAAAATTAACGAAATTGTCAATAAAATTTTAATGCAGCCAAACATTAGCGAAAACGATCTTCTATTTTAGAGATATAAAACGAGGATTTTTTTTATTTAATCCAGATAAAAAAAGGGTGGGGGCGGTATTTGAAACATCCAATCGTTCCTAATAACCTTTTGTTTGCTTAATCTATTGGTTCATGTTTATTTTAGTTCATAGTAATAGTTATAAAGGCAATTGGGCTTGCTTTGCTTTTACCATTAGAGAGAATCGGGAATTTTAAGAGCTTATCAGGAACTGATGAAACATGTTAGCCAATACCCGAATTGGAACTATGGTCATGAATATAAAATCTTTATTTTCATCAATTCATACAATGAAACAAATAAATCAAATAAACAACCAATGTTAGAAGGCCAACTGACCTGTGCACAATGGTCCGACTAAATAATTCATGTTAGTTAAATAAGCACAACACACATAAAAAAAAAGATAAATTTAAGAGGGTAAATTCAGTAGAAGAGAAAAAAATGAACGATGTTGCTCAAGAGTAAACTGCTTTCGTTCTGCGTCACGAGTAAGCAGTATTTTTTTATACTTCTTCTACTGCTGCTAAGAACTCACTGCCGCACCAAGCCACCTGAGACCAATTCAGCTGCACATGCCCCTGCTCCGCCCAAATATAAACAAAGCTTCATTATTTACCCCTTCCAAAGAATTTCCAGTTTCCTTTAAACCCTTCCTTGTGATCTTTTCCTACCTTATTCAAAGACGACTTGTTTTTCGTTTGCCACCAGATGGATGGCTAAAAAGAATTATTTTTTGCAACCCGCTATCGTTCATCCGTGCAAACATGTCCTTGCCATCTCAGCTTTTCTTATCATTATACCTCTAAAAAATGGAATAAAACCACGTTTTTCAAACAGTTTATTGCTTGACATGCGGCCAGTCAAATGGGTACCTAAAATTATTCATAGACGATTCTCCTGGAAAACATTTAACAAATTTTTCTCTGGATTCTCTCTGTAGAATGTTGCGTCTTCTTTTTCCAAACATGGCACACATTTGATACCGTGATTGTGACTAAACCTCAGAACCTTGGTTTAGTTGCTAGTGGTCGGAAAAAAAAAGGTTTTTCCATAGGCTTCTCGTGATGTGTACATCGGAATGGTGTGCTGCGCGAAGGTGGAGTATGAATCTTGTGTGGTTTTAAATCTGTGTCACTTATTTTTAATGGAGAGTATATATCCTTTGTCGATACTGTATATTCTGTCTACTGTTCCGGCTTTCGAAGCGATCATGTTTCACTTGAGCACTGTCATTGCCCTATCATCTATACATAAAAAAAACAAGTTTTTTTTAAATGAAAGTAAGGAACGACGTTAAAACTTAAAACGAACAGAAATTATTCCGTATTCCGTATGAAAGGGACTGTCCCCTCCTCAACGCCTCGCTCTTTAAGCTAAAGTTTTTTATTTAAAAAAAAAAAGAGTTGTGAGAAAGACAACCTTTAGCGTAAAGAGCGAGGCGTTGCGGAGGGGACAGCCCCTTTCATATACGGAATAATTTCTGTTCGTTTTAAGTTTTGACGTCGTTCCTTACTTTCAGTTAAAAAAACTTGTTTTTTTATTTAATTTTTGAACGTTTTTGAATTAATGCAGGTTTTGATCTTGTCTCACCGTACATGAATAATTAAAAAAAAATGCCTATTAATTTTACTTTTATTTAGTTAAATGACTTTCTCGAAACTTGTTTAATTTTATTTACGAACGTTTTTATTAGCAATAAATATACGTAACTTACGAATTAACTTACGTAAAGAACTTCTATATTCATATATTTTCAATACGTATATTAGGGGGGTTCGCCCCCTAGTCAATACCTTGCTCTTTAAGCTAAAGTTCGAATTTTGTTCCAATTCTTTAAAAATGACCGCTTAATCACAAAGGCCGTTAATTAGAATAAATAGCTCTTATGAAATCTTTGACTTAAAGAGCGAGGTATTGACTAGGCTGTGAACCCAATCATATACGTAATATTTTCTGTTCGTTTTAAGTTTTGATGCTTCTGCTTACTTTCAGTTGAAAAAACGAATTTGTTTTTATTTAATTTCTGATCTTTTTTTTAAATAATGCTGGGAAATCCGGCGTCCCCTTCATAGCAATATCCCTTCCCCCATGAAAAACTTCCTTCATGGATAAATCCTCCCACATAACCTCCGACCGACTCCACCCCCCACTACCAGAAAAAATCCCCCTGAAAACGTCTGTATACTTCCCAATAACCAATACTATATGTTAACATTGAGTAAAGTTCATAACTTTCAGCCCTCCCCCCGGGGACTTTGGGGGATTAATTCATCCTAAAAGACATAGTTATCATATTTTTGACCACGCTGAACGAAATGGCTATCTCAAAATTTTGATCGGGTGACTTTGAGAAAAAAAAAATGAGCGTGGAAGGGGGCCTAGTTGCCCTCCATTTTTTTGTCACTTAAAAAGGGCACTAGAACTTTTAATTTTCGTTCCAATGAGCCTTCCTAAGGTATTCTAGGACCACTGGGTCGATACGATCACCCCTGGTGGAAAAAAAACAACAACAAAAAAACAAATAAACACGTATCCGTGATCTTTCTTCTGGCCAAAAATGCAAAATACCACATTTTTGTAGATAGGAACTTGAAACCTGTACAGAAGGGTTCTATGATACGCTGAATATGATGGTGTGATTTTCATTAAGGTTCTATAACTTTTAGGGGGTCTTTTCCCCTTTTTTCGAAAATCAGCCAAATTTTCTCAGGCGCGTAACTTTTGATAGGTAGGACTAAACTTGATAAAACTTCTATATTTGAAATCAGCATTAAAATATGATTCTTTTGATGTATCTAGCGGCATCAAAATCCCGTTTTCTAGAGTTTCGGTAACCATTGAGCCGGGTAGCTCCTTACTTAGAGTTCGTTACCACGAACTGTTTGACATTCTGATTTTGGCTCCCCGATTTGTCTTCCTACTCTTCCAAAATTTTTTTCAACTGTGAAAAAACACTCTGGGCCTTGGCTATTTTACATCTTCATTGCATTCACCATCTTTATTAACAATACTACCAAGGTAAGCAAAACCATTAACTAGACCAATCTTCTCGTTGACCAACAACCCCTCTTCATCTTCATTTATTAATGGCTAAGGAACTTTTCATTTATTTATGTTTTGATCTATTTAGGACTCCGTCCCAAAACCCTTAATATTCTGCGTAAGGCTATACCAGAGGGTTACATCCACATGGCGGAAAATATTGCCGGACCTAACTTTATTCTTTTTCTCATATTTACTTATCAGCAGATGTAGTGTAACGCGAATGATCATCCAAATTAGCAGAAAATATATCAGCAAAACAAGCTAACCATTCACATTGGAATACTAATATTACCAGCTGATGACCGTGTAACTAACCAACATCTAAAATACCAAAATGGCTATAAGTAACTTAATAAAAAAATAGCACATTCTACCAAAATATGAAAAATTTGGTATTAAATTATTTGAATATTTTTTTTTTGTAATTAGCATAAAACTTACTTGCCCAATGGGCGCATCCATCCACGATGTAAGGTTGAAGAATTACAAGTGATCTTAAATTATTAAGATCGTTTGTAATGGTTCAATTTGTTATTTTGAAAATAATTTGATAACAAAATAGGGGATGCACTAGAGACAATAGTGGTCCCAAAACCGATCCCTGTGGCATTCCACAATTTTCTCGGGATCTAGCACTTATAGCATTATTAATCCCACCCCGCATTAACTCTCCTTGTAGATAAGGCTTAAACCACTGAAGATATTTACCCCTAGTACCCAAATCACCAAGTCTGAACTAACAGTAATTCAACATATGGGGTGTTGTGCGTTTTTTTTTAAATGAATAAAAATGGTATTGGAGTCTTCCCACCTGAGGTGAGGGTATTGAGGAATTCTGAATTCAAGTCTTGCAAAGGCATTGGTACTTAGAAGCAGGGTTGCCAACTGGACACATTTTATTTCAAAAAGAAACATTCCCATGTGGCGGGACACAATGACATGAAGGGCATAAAAGTGATATATTTTAGAAATTTAGGACATAAAAGGACAGAAGTGCAGAAATGGGAAACAATTTGTAAATTTATGACGGAAAACGAAAAATTCCCGAACTGGATATATATTTTGGTAAAACAAATGTTACATTGTTACCAAAGCAGTGCTTTTTTCGTATTTTTTTTAGCATATAGGTTTTTCCAGGATAAAGGTAAGTAAAGGATTTTCTCCAAAGAAAGGGATTTACATGTTTATATGAGTTTCGTGATTTCACACTAAGTCATTTTGTATGAATTTTTTATCCAGATTTTTTTTTCATTATATTTGATGTTAACTGGTCGCTTTCAGATGTTTACAAAGCGTCTTTTGGTCAATAATACAACTGGTAACAAAAAACCTTTAGTTTTGAGATTTCAAGATGGACATATTTTTGCTAAAAATGACACATTTTTGGATGCTCAAGGGACACATTCATGAACCAAAAAGTTGACAACCCTGCTTAGAAGAAGTCAAGAGACATACTTCGTTTATTTCTTATTAACTTCATTTATGCTGTATCACTGTCACACCAAGGCATCTATGTGTTTTTTAGGGGGGTGGGGCTCAAAATATAAATGTAACTATGCAGCAATATATTTTCAAATATATTTGCATTAAGAAAAATATAGCAACATATTTGTAAAAATTAATTCTGTGGTACCTGAAATGCTTCCATTTGACTATTTGCTGGAAGCATAAACGGTGAACTATTATATGTGTATGCGGTAAATTATTTCGCTTAGCAAAACCAATAATAACACACTAAAATCCTCCGTTAAAAATAGTAGGTAACTATTAGAAGAATGGTAGAGATATAAGAGAATCTATTAAGAAGGAAATAACAATTAAAAAGAAAATGTTTTTCTATGAAGAGAATAAAAATTAAAACGGCTATCTCGTCGGGAATAAAAGGAACGACAAGAATAAAAAAAAAAAACATAGAAATAAGCAGTTGAAACTTTTGAAGATAACTTGATCATAATTTTAAAATTAAGAGCAGCAACAAAAACCTGGGTTTAATCAGAATAAAGCTTTCAGGCTTATAGCCCCCCTCCAACTGCACCAAACCAATAATATATATATATATTTTATGTTGCTCTCACGAAACTGTTCCAAATTATACCAGGGTTTACATTCGGGTATGCCAATCAGTTTTTTAGGGGAGGGGGGAATTATGGAAAGTATTTTGGTTGTTTTAACTAAAAGGTACATCTTTAAAGCTATAATTAAAATGTTAGGCATATACAGTAAATACCCTCACGTTCAGGGGCTTTTTATTGGGGGGGGGGCAAGGGGTTTAGCTGCCCCCCAGTAATGTGGAGAAAAAATTAGTACCCTATATGTTCCATGCCCCTTGACTATTCGGATATGGAGCTCTCTTGCCCCCCCAATAAAAATACTGGAGATTCGTTCCTGCCCATGTTCATATCCTTAGTACGTCCTTGTTTGTTGCGTGTACTATCCTTATATAGGCCAACAAACCTTATATTGTATAAAAGTCAAAATTTCCTTCCACAAATCCCATGGATTTGCAAATGCTTATAATAATAGTATAGTCCCACTTCGTAGTCCAGAGATACGAATGAACTTAGATTTTTATTACATGAGGCAATAGTTTATTTCATGAAGGTTTGGCATATAAACAGGAAAAAAACAACTAATAGACCTTAAAATGAGAAAAATCTGATGTTTCAACTGTTATTAATGGAAATACAAATTCCTACTATTGAATTGTGCTAATCTCGCCTATTAATAAGCCACATAGGTCAATCTTCAGTTGAGTTTCAACCGATGGGAAAAAAAGTTGTGGCATGCTAAGCGCGGGTCCAGCACACGCATTATTTACGACTCTCATAATACTCGTCTCATAACCTCTCACCAAAGATTAAATGACTATTTAGCTGTTATATTTGGCCTTAACTGTGCGTGAGAAAAATCAAAAGTTTCTGTTACTCTTTCAAATTCCAGCAGACGTGTGCATACCCGCGCCGGGTACGCGACCCTTAGAGGTCAAGCGGGAATCTTTAGCCTCAACCTTTGAGCGTGTGAGGACGGTTTTGATCACAGTTAATTTTAAGGCAGGAATAATAGACAAATAAATATATGCTTCACAAATAAAATAAAATAGATTTAAAGTGTTAGTATACCCGCTGGTTTGGTATTGAATGCTAGCCTTTAGTTTTCAACCGAAAAGTTAATTTTCTCTCCGTAGGCAGTGTGAACACATGCACCGATATTATCATATGGAAATATGATTTCAAACTAAAAAAGAAATATTTAGAAAAAAAAATCCGGTGATATAATGTTACAAGTATAAAGCAAACATGTTATCATTAGAATAGCTTACTCCCCAATAATTTATTCTAATAATTTTAGTGCATGTAAATACACACATAGTACATAGTATATGATATTACAGCACAGGTTAATGGCCCATTATTTACCTCGCAGCAAATGTACCAGTGTGAAATTCTAAGCAATAATTTCAAATTATAATGAAATTACAATAAATAATAATAGGAAAAAAGTTCTTTTTGATGATGCAAGTTTCATTCAAATTGAGTATCTCTATCACCGACACAAAATGAGAGAAATTAAATGGTTTTTCTGAGATTTCCAGGAAATTAGGTGTTGGCTCTTACTTTTTGGCCGTTTATTCTACTCCATTATCCAAGCTCTACAAGTTTTGGCAGCACCGCCCAATCAATTCCAAATAGTTTACACCACTTATGCGGGGCTCCTACGGCGTCAATAACGTTAATAAAGTTTGTCATGAAAGTACGAACCATAAAGTTTGTCCCACTCACACAAGGATTTCATCTTTTTGACTTAACAGCAGTTTTTCATAGAAAGTAACTAAAATACTCAGACATGGAGCTGAGAAAACCATCTTTTTAAGCATTTTTTCCTTTTAATAGTAAATGAAAATATTTTTTGTTTCTTTTACCAAGCTAAATATTTAAACAGGTATACACGATTATATTCGTAGAAACTAATTTGCATGTTGTTTATTTGAAATTTTCCACACGTCTTCTGCTATTGGTTGAACTTTGCGGACTTTCTGGAAAAAGTTAAGTAAAGTTTAACGTCTTTCCGACTGCAATAAAGTCAACAAAGTTATACGAGGAAAACGGTTTATTAACTTTGTGGACAGCTTTATTAACTTTATTGACGCCGTGGGAGCCCCGCTTTAAAGTTACACCGATCTTAAATTGGTGTCATACAATTGAAACTGAAAATATGAAAGTCAGCGTCTTTCACTGAACTTGGGAGCATCTATCTCGAATGGTTGTCTTCACAAAATAACCCTCTTTAATACTAATCCATCGATTGTTAATTCTAAGGGGTTGTGTCAGCCCAATCCTCTTCCCTCGATTGCTAAAGATAATATTGTGCTGTGTATTTCTGAAAAGAGTGAGGGTGTGCGTATATATCTTTGCTTATAATTCTATATGAAGCAAATAATGTGTTAAAAATAGTGTGTTCTAAATGTGCATTGTTTTTTTTCAAAAATATTATCAAAAAGGAAAAAAAAAGTTCAAAGAAAAGCAAAGAGTCCTGTCAGGTGGTTCTTGGTAAGGAAATGTAAGCAAGGAGTGACTGAGTAAGGACCAAACATAAAAAAAGAGTTTTCATAAGAATATGGCCTATGTGCACCAAATTTATCTAGTTTTTATGTCGATTCTAAGTATTTAAAATTCATTGCGTTCAAAATTTCCCATCAAAAGTTAAAAGCAAAAGAAAATTTGCCAATTTTCTTCCAAAAGGGGTAAACCATCCCCAAAAAGTGGACTGTTTTTTATGAAAACTACACCATGGGATTTAGCACATCCAAAAACCCCATTGCAGAAGTTGCAGGTGTTCAAACAGTTCGTGGTAACGAAATGTAAGTAAGGAGCGACTCGGCTCAATAGTAACCGAAAATCTAAAAAAATGGAATGTAGAAGTTTCAAGCTCCTATCTGAAAAAATATGGAATTTTGATATTTTTGCCAGAAGACAGATCACGGATGTGTGTTTATTTCATTTTTTCCAGGGGTGATTCTATCAAAATAATGGCCCTAGAAGATCGGGAGAGGGCGCATTCGAACGGAAATTAAAAGTTCTAGAGCCCTTAAAAGATTAAAGGGCAACTGGGGCCCCTCCTACACCTATTTCCCCCCCAAAATTATTTGATCAAAATTTTGAGAGAGCCATTTAGTTTAGCATAGCTGAAAGATCAAAAAATTATGTCTTCAGGCGTAAAATGACCCCCCCCCCCCACAATCCTTGGGGAGAGGCGTATAAGGTATTAAGTTCACCCATTGCTTACGTATAGTATTTGTTATTGGGAAGTATACAGATATTTTTTTGGGGGGGGGGGGCTCTTGGGGTAGTTTTCTATAGGGAGAATATTCCTTGGGGAGAAAAATTTCTGGGAGGTGAATATTCCAGGGAAAATATTACACTGGGGGGAATTGACAGAATTACCATATGAAATTCTTTTTAATTGTCTTACATTCTCTTTGCCAAATTTTTCATGTGGAAATTTTTCATGTCTCGAGGGAATTACCTAGGGGCCTTTTTTCCGTGTGTTTTGATTTCCGGGGAATAGTTTCCACGGAGGGGGCATTTCTGGAGCGATCGAGAAACCGATTACAGATTAAAGTCTTATTCAAATGAAAGAATGCTAAGGAGAATTTCTCAGGCTGAATCGTCCGCAAGTAATTTTACAGGGAGGGGAAATTCTCAGCGAGGATGGAACTGCCTGAAGGGAATTTGACGGGGGTGGGGTGCACTTCACGATGGATGAAGTTTCCATGGAGGAGTTTTCCGTGAGGGACAGGGGTATATTTCATAAAGTGTGAGCCAGATTTACTGGCAGTATTTGAAAAACGAACAGAAATTATTCTATATATAAAGGGTTGCCTGCTCCTCAATACGTTGCTCTATACGCTAAAGTTTGACTGTTCGTCTCAATTTTTTTAGAGCGTCTACTGAAACAAGGGGGCTGTTATTAGAATAGGAAGCTTTTTTAAAAGTGCTAACAGCTTTAGCGTAAAGATCAAAGTATTTAGGAGGGGGCAACCCTTCATATACGGAATAAATCTGCCATAATGAAAATACAAATCTTTTTTAGTTTTCATGTACGGTGATCCAAATTCGAACATGCATTAGTTGAAAAATGTTCAGAAATCAAATTTAAAAAAAGCAAGTTTTTTTTAAACCGAAAGAAAGGAGCGACATCAAGACTGAAAACGAACAGAAATTATTCCGTATATGAAAAGGATTGTCCCCTCCTCAATGCCTCGCTCTTTACGCTAAACTTTGACTCTTTGTCACAACTCTACTTTTTAAAACAATAAAAACGTTAGCGTAAAGAGCGAGGCGTTGAGGAGGGAACAGCCTCTATCATATACAGAATAAATTTTATTCGTTTAAGTTTTAATGTCGCTCCTTACTTTCAGTTGAAAACTTACATAATTTCGGAGACCGCACTGCCTTTCTGTTGTAAAGTGTATTTATTTGTATTTGGGTGTTTTAATCGTAGATGCCTTTATTCTCCCTTTATAGGGGAGATAAACACTGGCCCTAAGGTAATTAAACTTTGGTAGCGTGCCTTAGGCTATGACTGAACTAATGAGGCGTACCGACTGGGTATGTTCGAGGGGCTAAAGGTAGATCGTAGAGAGGTTGTCTAAAATACAATACTTTTATTTAGTTTACACATAATAATTACAGATTTAGATATGCTACTGGGACTGGCTGCCGCAAGTAGACCACAAGTCTCAAAAACTACAATAATATATAATAAGATACAGACACTTACAATGATCCGACAAAATCCCAAGGTATTTCTAACGAGAAAATAAACGGGCAGAGGTTCGCCCTGCAAGTCAAAAAGTCTCTCTTCAGTCTCAAAAATCAGGGTATATATATGAAAAACTAACCACGTCCTTCCGGTACATTGACGCATTTAGCCAGGAAATTGGTTATTGCGCAAGTTCCCTCCAAGCCCACACATTCCACGATTTGTATCTTTATCTTAAAAAGTGGTATTTTGAAACTTTGTTTTTGCGTCTTAATATATTTTTACTTAATTAATAATTAACTAAATTAAAAGCTTTACCACAATACTCCCCATTTAAAGAAGAATTGTCCCGATTCTCAATATTTTACTTTTAAAACAACTTAATTTTGTTTACAGCTATTATGCTGCCATCTTTGGGTCATTATGTGCATATACCCTCAATGGGTTTCCTTAGGGTCATGTTTCTGGTCCAATATAGGCCATGTTCTTTTCTGTCGAAGGATTTCAATTCGAAATTCATCCTTGTTTCTCTTTTTCTCTGTCTCTAGGACTGAAAAATACTCTTTTTACCCTTCTTATATGCATCTTCTGTTTTAACTTGACCCCAAGCGGCTTAAACATTATATTAGTGGTTTTGCTTAAATTAGATTTATTTTAGAAAAGTTTTATGAATTTGTTTGAGTTTAAATTTAATTCCCATTAATAATTTAATTTATCTGTGTGATGTGGTTAATATACCGTTTATTTTTCCTTTTAGAATTACCTTGGATAAATTACATATAACATTATTGATTTTTAAATTTTCACATATTTTTCCAGCACAAAGCATTTTCACATATTTCCAGCCATTTGGGCTAGGTAGCACATTATCTAGGCCTAAATTAAGTTCTGATTTTATCTCACTTTTGATGAACTTGTAGTAAAGTCTGTATTACTGCTATAGTTCCAAATATCAGTTGATCAAGTATGGTTTGGTTTCTGATGGTATGAGATGATAGTATCAGGATATATTTGAAGTGGCTTCAAAATTTGTTACTTTCCAAAAACGTGTCAAAATATGATTGAAAGAACAATGGATCCGAAAGGATGCTACGAAAAATTTGATTTCCAAAAAAAATAGCTAAGGCTGTATCTAGAATAAATATTCACATTAGAATACATATAAAGCATAAAATTTTACATATATAGTAGAAAGAAAAACTCAATTTTTTAAAGTTTAATTCTTTTCATTACTTTTCTCTCTTTTAATTACTCCAAAAGCAATATCTCGCTTAAATCGAAACGTTATGTTTCTTACTGGATCATTCTTTTCAAACTTAATACTTAGCGGACCATTTCACAATAAAAGTTATTTATACGTTGACTCGATGTTAAACATTTATAAATTGCATTAAATCACTAGTTAAAACTTAAAGAAAATAAAAAATATAGTATATATATACAATCATTGTGTAATAACTTACACAAGTATTTAAGTCGCAAAACTAGATATGTTATTATACTATTGGTTAAAACTTAAAGCATTTTTAAAAACAAAACACGGTATAGACTAATATTGGAATTAATTCCAATTATTGTTTTGTTAATTGCTTATGAAGTACTAATCTAGAATACTTCTTGAATGATATAAAAATAAAAACACAAATACTCAACATTTAATTCACTATATTTACATGGACAGTTTAGGTTATATATATATATATATAATTATATAGATATATATATATATATATATATATATATATATATATATATATATATATATATATATATATATATATATATCTATATATATATATATTATATATATATATATATATATTAACAGAAGTTATGTTGATATATAACTTAATTGTTAAAAACAAATAATAATTATGTACCCTAATAATTTATTAAATCACTGCAATATTTGTTATTTTTACAACTTTTAATTAAGTCCGACAAGACTTTTATATGATAAGTCATAACTGCAATTAAAATATTTACAAAACAAACTCCACTCTAATAAATAGATTAATACACTATAACTGATAAGTATGATTAGCCTCTATATAAGGGCTTGGCAATAGTTCATATAACATGACTTTGCTCAAACTTTTCAGACTTTTGAGCTTTCTAATTCTTTTCGAATTTTTGGTACTTGAGACAGTTTTATAACGTTTTTGTCTGTAATCTCTCTTTTTTCAGCTTTAATGTCCTTTTGGTATAAGGCTCCATTTACAGTTTAGATCTGATAAGTTAAAAAAAATTTGCTGTTCACCTTATACCTGTTATGCCATTATCAATTGACTCATGCCTGTACTCTGAAGGTTTGCTTACCAGGGCTGCCTTCTGGTAGCTCCTTATAACGTTTCCAGGTCCTCTTTGTCATCAGCTACAGCTAATAGGACTATTCTGAACCTGCACACACAATAATTAATTATCTATAGTATTGCCACACTTTTGATTTGTGGCCACAATTTTTTCTTTGGCTATTCTTTTTTTCAGAAAAGTGGCCCTTCTGCAAAAAAAAATACCTGGCCTTCATGGCACACAGTAATTTGTAACACACATAACACACAGTAATCATGGCACACAGCTCTGTATTATTAATGCTACTCATTTTGTACTTATTTAGTACATTTTTCGTACTAGTTTCGTTCGGCAAGTTCAATAAGTGCGCATAACAGGGTTTAACTGACTCCATTCAGTTCCTTTTCCTTTTAATTTTGTCTGGCTATATTTTCAACTTGAACCCTTCTCTTTTTTTGATTGGTTATTCCAATAGAGCCTAAGGGTTTTTTCAAGTCTTTTTCCGCTTTTTCAGTAAAATAGGTCTTTTTTTTAAACCTATATTTATATATTTCACGTATTTTTCAAAAACCTTAACAAGTTTTTATGCTGATTGCCCTTCTATGGTCAAATTCATTATCTCCATATTTTTAAGAGGTGGGGGGGGTATCTAATTTTTGCAATCTGTATTTTTTGAAATTATTCAAATTTTTTCTTCGAAAGTTTTTGTGTTAGAAAAGTACTGTAGTTTTTCAGCTAATTTTTTTTTAGAACACTTTAATTAAGTTTTGCCCCGCATTTGCTAGTTCTCATTTCTTCCTTAAAATGCAATTTTTACGATATACTGGTTGCCAATTTTATCCCAGCTTTAATTACTATTTTATTTGCCAAAGAAAGACAGACAATAATTCCGTTGTAAGGCTAAATAACTTTGAATTCGGTGCTCATTATCTGTGGTTTATTGATAAGCTTGAATCTGGGAGAATTACAAGAATGAATTTCTGTTCATTACTGCGAGTTTTTTTTTGTTGTGTAAAGCTATATTTTATTTTCAAAGAAAATGTGGATATTGTTTAGTTTGTGTTAGGGTTCAACGGCTTGGGATTTGGGTGTTTCGGTTGGCACAGGTGAAAACCAATTGTTTAAACTAGGGATCCCCTGTGCCAATTCGTTTTCTCAGGTCCAATACATCGCTAGAAGTTAAAATCATTATCTTGAACTATGAACTGTGGTTTCCTTGTGACGATGAGGTTTAATTTTTGGCTTATTTTTAATGGATTTTGTCCTTGGTTTTTACATCCTGGTAAGTTTTAAGGTTGTAATTTATTTTTATATCGCTTTCCACTCGTTTTTGCTTTCTAAGCTTATTCCAAGTGTTGCTTAAACCTTTACAGCGCTTCTTTAAAATTTCTTTTTTTTTACCATTTGTAACTAATAAAAAAAATATTATATTAGATTATAACTAATTATAACAAGATTACTTCTAGCTTATACATGTAGTGCACTTAATGTAAACTCTTGCTGTTTTTCTTATTAATATTATTTTTAAATTTCTTCAAAATAATTTTTTTCAAATTCGACTGAAAGTGTCACCTCAGAGAGTCAAAGGTCAGTAGATGCATTGCATGTACTTAACAACGAGAGACCGGCAGTGATTGAGCTCAACTCTAAATTTGCTAGCTTCCAATGACCCTATTTCCGTAACTAACCTTCTTCGTTTTTTTTTTCAACAACCCCCAATTAATTTAAATATACATATCAGAAGAATTGTGTTTTAATGCTGATTCTAAATATATGGTTTTTATTATTTTACCTTAACCTGTATAAAGTTAGGAATCTGAACATTAAATATTGTAATATAAACTGTAACGTCCTGTGTAATTGTTTCTGTAATATTATTTCTATTTCGTTGCTAGATACAATCTACTTGTAGGCTAATTTGAATATAAGAGACTATTGGCTTCACTCTATTTGATTTCTACTATCAGACCGTGTTTTATCTGATATACACTCTATATGGTATTCGACTAAACTTTACTGATTTATAATCAGACTAGACTTGAGGATGATTCGTCATTGAGTAAAAGTAAGAGCGGACCAGAATTATCAATATTAGCTATTCAAAAAGGATGTATTACCTTCTCTGTTTGTCCTAATGTGTGCTTATATTCTATGTAAACAAGCATAACAGTTTTCATACACTGGTAGCTTTACATCCACATGGCTCGAAAGCAGCCATGGCTTAAAATTCAAATTAGAACTTTCTTCGGACGCATTTTGTGCGGCTAATTCAGAATTTGAACTTTTTCTAACACTATTATTCAAATGAAGGTCCTCTGTGTAGGTAAAGGAGACCCTTTTAAGACCTATCCCCATGCCTCCATTTTCTGTGATTAACGGTTTCTTTCACCAAATTTCTCGCCTTATGCAGAGTTCCAGTCACAGCTGGGTAACAACTCTTTTTTTTGCTTCCTTCGGTGACTTTTGCTAAGCTTCCACATTTGTTTTCTTACTTATAAGGTTAATTTTCTCGTTTTTTTCCATCCCTTTCTTCAAGTACTTTAATTATATATTCATCTATCTTTATCTTCCCTTTGCTTGTGATGTTGTAGAGCTAACCTAGTATTCGGGTTAGCTTTAACAAAGGTCTAATGCTTACTACATCGTAAAATGCCATATTTTCGAAGCATCTCTACTCCTAAAACACTCGGAAATGGCAGCTTCTAACCTATAATTGTTCGGACCACAATTTATGTGCTTCCTTTGCCAAATTGTAGCAGTGTTATCCTGAACAATAAGTCTACAGCCTGTACCTGTAGTAAGGCTGAATTAGGACCCTATTTGCTACTATTATGCCTAAAATTCTTCTGTTTCTACCAACGTTTCATCGGTCCAGCTAGATTTTTTTTCTGTACGTATTACCTTTTATTTTATTATTTTAATTCGCGGTACAAATACTTTATCATTTAGTACATACGGCACAATTACATTGTATTTATTACTAACACTAAGAAACTACTAATTATACACTTGCTAAAAAATAGATACTGTATTTTTTTCTATTTTACAATTCTTGATCGAGCCTTTTTTCCATTTTATCTATTGTACCCAAATCTTTGAGGGGATACAAATATACTTCCAATAGCCAAAGTTCGAGCAAAGCTGCTCGAAGTTTTGCTAATTTGAGCGCCACTAAAGGCGAAGTACATTTACTTTCCCATTCTAATACGGTTATTTCTATTTTTTTGTATTTTGCAACCTTATTTAGTCTCCTCGACCCAGCTTTTCCAACGGCCACCAGTTGTTGTGATGTAGGATGATGTAGGATGCCACCAGTTGTTGTAAAGTGTATTTATTTGTATTTGGGTGTTTTAATCGTAGATGCCTTTATTCTCCCTTTATAGGGGAGATAAACTCTGGCCCTAAGGTAATTAAACTTTGGTAGCGTGCCTTAGGCTATGACCGAACTAATGAGGCGTACCGACTGGGTATGTCCGAGGGTCTAAAGGTAGATCGTAGAGAGGTTGTCTAAAATACAATACTTTTATTCAGTTTACACATAATAATTACAGGTATAGATATGCTACTGGGACTGGCTGCCCCAAGTAGACCACAAGTCTCAAAAACTACAATAATATATAATAAGATACAGACACTTACAATGATCTGACAAAATCCCAAGGTATTTCTAACGAGAAAATAAACGGGCAGAGGTTCGCCCAGCAAGTCAAAAATCTCCCTTCAGTCTCAAAAATCGGGGTATATATTTGAAAAACTAACCACGTCCTTCCGGTACATTGACACATTTAGCCAGGAAATTGGTTATTGAGCAAGTTCCCTCCAAGCCCACACATTCCACGATTTGTATCTTTATCTTAAAAAGTGGTATTTTGAAACTTTGTTTTTGCGTCTTAATATATTTTTACTTAATTAATAATTAACTAAATTAAAAGCTTTACCACATTTCCATGACGATAAAATAAAAGTTCAAAATAGGGATAAAATCCTTTTTAATAGACAGTGTATAGAAAATTCACAAAAAATACCAGATATTTCGGTCACATATACAGGGACCGCCATCAGTAGTAAAACTCTTTTTGTTTTCTTTTTTTATTACCGCATTATTTGTTGACAATTTCGAAAACTTTTTTAGCAATCTTTCTCTGGAAAGGCGAAATTCATGATTGAAGTGATTTTTTCCTGTTTGTTGAATAAAACAAAAGTCACATACACTAACCTTTTTTTATATTAAATAAAAAAAAAACAAGTTTTTTAAACTGAAATTAAGGAGCGACATTAAAACTTAAAACGAACAGAAATTATTCCGTATATGAAAGGGGCTGTCCCCTCCTCAACGCCTCGCTCTTTACGCTAAAGTTTTTATTGTTTTAAAAAATAAAGTTGTGAGACAGAGTTAAACTTTAGCGTAAAGAGCGAGGTGTTGAGGAGGGGACAGCCCCTTTCATATACGGAATAATTTCTGTTCGTTTTAAGTTTTAATGTCGCTCCTTACTATCAGTTTAAAAAACTTGTTTTTTTTATTTAATTTCTGATCATTTTTTAGTTAATGCAGGTTTTATTTTGGCTCACCGTCATTGAATAAGTAAACAAAATTTGCATAAAAATTTTACTCTTCTTTTGCTAAATGGCTGTCTCTAAATTTGGTTCTGACGTAATTTACAAATTAACTTACGTAACGAACTTCTATATTCGTATATTTTTCTTCTGGCAAAAAATACGTTGCAGATATAGTTGCAGATTTTTGCAGATATGAGCTTGAAACCTATGTAATAGGGTTTTCTGATACGCTGAATCTGACGGTGGGATTTTCAATGAAATTATTTCACTTGTAGGGGATGTTTCCTCCCTCTTTAAAAAATCAGGTAAGTTCTCTCAGGCTCGTAGCCTTTGATGAGTAATACTAAACTTAATAAAATTTATATATTTAGAATCAGTATTATAAGCCCATTCCTTTGATATATTTATTGACATCAAAATTCCGTTTTTAAAAGTTTAGATTACTATTGAGCCGTATCGCTTGTTTTTTTTTATAACGTATATGTTATTACGTATATGAGGGGGTTCTCCCCTTTATCAATACCACGCTCTTTACGTTAAAAGTTAAAAAAAAAATTTAATTCACAAACCCCTGAATAACAAAGGCCGTTTAATTAGAATAGATAGCTGTTTTGAAAGCACTAAAAAAAACTGTAGCGTAAAGAGCGAGGTATTGACTTGGGGGAGAACCCCCTCATATATGTAATAATTTCTGTTCATTTTAAGTTCTAATGTTGCTTCTTACTTTCAGTTGAAAAAACTTGTTTGTTTTATTTAATTTCTGATCGATTTTTAAATAATGCTTTGAAATCCGGCGCCCCTTCATAGAAATGTCCCTTACCCCAAAGAAACATCCTCCACGGAAATATTCTCCCGAGTAACCCCCTCTTCCAGCCCCCCCCCACCACCAGAAAAAAATCCTTCCTGAAAATGTCTGTAAACTTCCCAATAACCAATACAATATGTAAGCAATGGGCAAAGTTCATATCTTGCAGCCCTTCCCCTGGGAACTGTGGGGGATTAAGTCATCCTAAAAGACATATTTATTAGATTTTCGACTATGCTGAACAAAATGGCTATCTCAAAATTTTAATTGGGTGACTTTGAGAAAAAAATGAGCGTGGGAGGGGGCCTAGTTGCCCTCCTTTTTTTGGAGGGCACGCATCGTGATCTTTCTTCGAGCAAAAAATGCAAATTTCCACCTTTTTGCAGATAGGAGCGTGAAACTTCTTTAATAGGGTTCTCTGATAAGCTGAATGTGATGGTGAGAAAGTCAAACTTTAGCGTAAAGAGCGAGGCGTTGAAGAGGGGACAGCCCCTTTCATATACGGAATAATTTCTGTTCGTTTTAAGTTTTAACGTCGTTCCTTACTTTCAGTTAAAAAAAACTTGTTTTTTTTTATTTCATTTGTGAACGTTTTTTAATTAATGCAGGTTTTGATTTTGGCTCACCGTGCATGAATAATTAAAACTAAATTTGTATATTAATTTTACTTTTATTTGGTTAAATGGCTTTCTCGAAACTTGTTGAATTTTATTTACGAACGTTTTTATTAGTAATAAATATACGTAATTTACGAATTAACTTACGTAACGAAATTCTATATTTATATATTTTTAATACGTATATTAGGGGGTTTGCCCCCTAGTCAATACCTTGCTCTTTAAGCTAAAGTTCGAATTTTGTTCCAATTCTTTAAAAATGACCCCTTAATCACAAAGGCCGTTAATTAGAATAAATAGCTCTTATGAAAGTACTAAAAAAGTCTTTTGCTTAAAGAGCGAGGCATTGACTAGAAGGTGAACCCAATCATATAGCTAATATTTTTTTGTTCGTTTTAAGTTTTGATGTTGCTCCTTACTTTCAGTTGAAAAACTTGTTTTTTATATTTAATTTCTGATTTTAAAAAAAAAAAAAATGATGGAAAATCCGGCGCCCCCTTCATAGCAATGTCCCTTCCCCCATGAAAACTTCCTTCATGAAAAGATCCTCCCATATAACCGCCAACCCACCCCCACCCCCCACTACCAGAAAAAATTCCCCCTGAAAACGTCTGTATACTTCCCAATAAACAATACTATATGCTAACATTGGGTAAAGTTCATAACTTTCAGCCCTCCCCCTGGGGACTTCGAGGGATTAAGTCATCCTAAAAGACATAGTTATAATATTTTCGACCATGCTGAACAAAATGGCTATCTTAAAATTTTGATCGGGTGACTTTGGGAAAAAAATGAGCGTGGGAGGGGGCCTAGTTGCCCTCCATTTTTTTGGTCAATTAAAAATGGCACTATAATTTTTAATTTCCGTTCCAATGAGCCATCCCACGATATTCTAGGACCACTGGGTCGATACGATCACCCCTGGGGAAAAGAAAAAAAAATAAAAAAAAAAAAAATAAAAAAATAAACACGCATCCGTGATCTTTCTTCTGGCAAAAAATGGAAAATTCCATATTTTTGTAGATAGGAGCTTGAAACCTCTACAGTAAGGTCCTCTGATACGGTGAATATGATGGTGTGATTTTCATTAAGATTCTATAATTTTTAGGGGGTCTTTCCCCCTTTTTTTCGAAAATCAGCCAAATTTTCTCAGGCGTGTAACTTTTGATAGGTAAGATTAAACTTGATGAAACTTATATATTCGAAATCAGAATTAAAATCTGATTCTTTTGATGTATCTATTGGTATCAAAATTCCGTTTTTTAGAGTTTCGGCTACCATTGAGCCGGGTCGCTCCTTACTTACAGTTCGTTACCACGAACTGTTTGATAAGATTTTCCAGGGAAAGTTTATCCCTCACTATTAAAGCTCTTTTTCGACTTTTATTCTTAATAATGTGATTTAAAGTCTTGAAATGTAAGCTTCGTTCAAACTTTTCTTCCTAGATAGTGCCCAAATGTAAATTGAATTTTAGTGAAGGTGGCACAATTCTCATCTTCTTACATCGTAGAAGAAAATCCTGTTGGTTGATAACGTTTGCATGTTTTTTCTGAGTGTTTATATATTTATACACATTTTTGGTCAAATCATCCCCATAAATATGACGTAGATAATTTCAGAGACCACACTGCCTTTCCGTGACGATAAAATAAAAGTTCAAAATAGGGATAAAATCCTTTTTAATAGACAGTGTATAGAAAATTCACAAATAATACCAGATATTTCGGTCACATATACAGTGACCGTCATCACTAGTAAAACTACTGAGTTTTACTACTGATGACGGTCACTGTATATGTGACCGAAATATCTGGTATTTTTTGTGAATTTTCTATACACTGTCTATTAAAAATGATTTTATCCCTATTTTGAACTTTTATTTTTTCAATTAAAAACTTGTTTTACAATCACACTTACAACCATCTACCTTATTTCTGCCTGTATATAGATTCTCATTCTCGCTTGTCTTCTAAACGCAGACAATTTGAGCCTTTTCTTGATGTCATGACGTCCAAATGGACCTTAAATTAGAAGTGGTGCCATGGTAAAATTACATTTTTTTTTCTTGGACCTTTAACTTTTACCTCGGCTTGTCTTTTGTCATTATGAAAGACATATCACCGAACCTTTGTGTCTTTTAATTATTCAGGTGGTGGGACAAAAACTTCTTTTTCTTCCAACGATTTATCTAGTCCAGGGTTTTGATTTTACAAGGTATGGAAGGCATTGACGACTACCTATGTTCCTTTTAATTGTGCAGGTGGTGAGACAAAAATTTCTTCTTTTGCCTTGGCTTGTCTTTTGTCATTATGAAAGACATATCGCCGAACCTTTATTTCTTTTAATTTTTCAGGTGGTAGGACAAAAACTTCTTTTTCTTCCAACGATTTATCTAGTCCAGGGTTTTGATTTTACAAGGTATGGAAGGCATTGACGACTACCTATGTTCCTTTTAATTGTGCAGGTGGTGAGACAAAAATTTCTTCTTTTGCCTTGGCTTGTCTTTTGTCATTATGAAAGACATATCGCCGAACCTTTATTTCTTTTAATTTTTCAGGTGGTAGGACAAAAACTTCTTTTTCTTCCAACGATTTATTCAGTCCATATTTTGATTTTCAAAGGTATGGTAGTTATTGATGATCTTATCCATGCAAAATCCAAAACCCAATCATCATCGCTATCATTTTCAGTTTGTTTGGTTCGTTACACCTCGGCTTATCTATCGTCATTATGAAATACATATCACTGAACCTTTTTTTTTTTAACAGAGGTATGGTAGGCATTAATGACCTTATCCATGTCAAAATCCCAAACCCAATCATCATCGCTATTATTTTCAATTTTTACACGTTTTGATTCTCGCCGTCGAGGTTGATTTTCATTGACTCACTGCTCGTCATTTTTATTTTTGACTCGCTCACTTGTTCGGTGTCGTATGTCTTCTAACCACGTGTGTCTTTGCTCTTCATTTCCATTTTTAACACGCCCTAATTGTCGTTTTCGCATATCTTCTAACCGTCCGTGTCTTTACTCTTCATTTTCATTTTTGACACGTTTTTGGATTTTGATTACTTCAAACAATTTAGCAATGGCCTTTGCTTCAGCTGTCCATATTGGTGTTGTCGCAATTGATGGTCCAGGTTGTCGAATTTTACATCTTATCCCGTTTGATAGTTCAGGTGTTGGCTCCAAAGATTCATCATTTATAGTAACTGCAACTGCAAATTTTCGTTTTTTGGGCTTCCAACAGACATTATATTATTTAAATAACTGTTTCGTTGGAAACTCAGTAATCTTATTTATGCTATGCATGAAATCATATAAGAAAATGCTTATATGATGCAATATATGATGTCATAAGAAATCCAAAGTATGTGCCTGTAAAAGCCCAGACAAATTATAGAAATACCCCAGAAAAATTATAGAAATACCTATAATAATGTAAATAATAGAGTCTAAGACCACACTCATCTTTAAGGCTTGAGAATCACCCTCTACTTTTATTGGCATCCACAACGTAGGGTAGATCACACACATACATTCCTTTCAAAAGGTAAAAAATATACAAGATTAAAAGAAAAATCCAACAGTAAAAAAGTATGACTTTTTCTGGTAGAAAATTGGCTTTCAAACGTTTGCCTCTTCTTAGAAAAAAATTCCTCAGCCTTACCTACCTACCCTAGGAGATATTCTACAAGCTTCATATCTCCTTCTCCCGAATTTCTTTCGAAAAGTTCAATTGACCCTTCCCTAAAATTTTGCTTTTACTTCCAGTAAAAGCAAATTTTACAAGTATGTCCCCTGTCAATGATATAGTTCGATTTTTTTTTACCTCCTCGAGAATGCTGGAAAAAGTGTTGCCACTCAAAGCTATGCATCCTAATTCTCCCAAGACATTTTACCTGGACGAAAAAAAGGGTTGAAAATCCTGAAGCTATCATATTTCATCAAAGGGGATGAATCTAGTGTCATTCCAGGAATATTCAAGTCAACTTAAGGAGGTAGCTTAATACGAAGTCACTTCTGAATTTTAATCCTCACCGAAACATTTATCTAAATTGGAAAGAAGCTGTCAATATTCAGTCTGGCTTATGTTCATCGATCGAGATATGATCATAAGTGGAAAAGTAGGGGAATTGTTGATTAAAGATGATGCGAAGTGAAGAAGTCAAGATGTAAGGGATGATAGTGGAATACCAAAGCTACTGTCCATTCAAGTGGGATTAATAGCATCTTTTGAAAATGACTGACGTTCTCAAAACAAACAATTGAAGAAGAGTGTTCGAAATGGATGGATTCACATAAAAGTCCAAGATTTCTTGAGAGATGAGCAATTCAGTAAATCGTGGGAATATTTAAGTGCTATCTTTGAGAATGCCAGTAACTAAAGTGTTTTAGACTGCATTTTCATATTATTCACGGTTTGACTAATTTTGACATGAACGAAACTTGATATCTCTTCTGAAAAATAAGAGGGGTTCTTATAGCAAGTTAATTAATCCTAATGTAAGATACATACACAGAGATTTATTTTTTAGGGGGAGGGGGCAATCTGAAAGGGGTCACAAAAACGTCAAAACCTAAAAACAAACAGGCTGGTTGTCCGTAAAATATTGGATAATGTAATATGATTCGTCAAAATCAGGACATCCCAAGAGAGCTGAACCTTAAGAACAGCCCTGAGCAGTACATGGTTTTGGTTTTTGGATATGTATTGATTTTATCTTTAAAGAATTTAAATCTATCACACTTAATCTTAACTACATTTTTTCTTAGTGAAACTGCTTCCAACTAGGTTTAATAGCTTAGGATCAAAATCTAAAACCGAGGGAATCCCACAAAATAACTAATATGATCCTGACCAGTGAATATCATATAGCTTTTTTGCAGGCCTTGCTGAAATATCCTTGAACGAATTATTTACACTAACCCATCCCTACCCCCCCCCCCCAAAAAAAAAGTAATCTAGGGCATTCTCACTGGAACTGAACTCAGGATGCTAATAAGTATTTCTATATCCCAGTATTTCTAATTATCTGTTGGCCGACTATACAAAATGATTCACACTTAAGCTGGAAGTAAGTGCAAATATACAGGGTCCAGCTTATTACCCCTGGAAAATTTCCACAAGTAATACTATCCCCGTGGGAAATTTCCTTCAGGAAAAACTTCCCCCTCCCCCCAGAAAATTCCTTCTGACAATTCCCCCCTAAAAAATTCTCCCAAGGGCAAAATTGAGCAGCCAAAGGGGAGTTAGAACAAATAAAAAGAATGAAGAAAAGTGTAAAATTGCGCATCAGATATTATGAAGGAAACGCGGTATGTCATTGTGTAGGTGGGGAGGGGATGCCAGATGCCTGAAAGAGCGGATTTCAATGCCCAAATTGTCTAAATCGCCAAGAACATCCAGACAAATATAGGAAGGTATATGGAATTAATCTTTCATCTACCTTCATTTAGAACAATTTTGAATAAGGGTGCTGCATTCCTTCTTATTGCAAAGAAAAAAAAAAGATGTTTCTGATATTTGTTTTAAATTTTCATTTAACTACACTAATTTGCTTCATATTAGAAAAATATATGCAATATGTTTAAGTGGGCATCAGCCTTTATGAACGATGGTTGGTGGGTAATTTTGTTGGCGGAGGTCTGGGGTAGATGCCTCACAAAGTGTATTTTAATGCCAAAACTCCCTAATTCTCATTGAGGCTCCAGAAAAATATAAATTAGTTCTACAGAAGGAAGGAGGTAGAAATTGATATCTAATCCCTCTTGATTTTCAGGAATATTTCTGGTCCGTAACATTAATAACGTAGAGTCAGTGGCGTCATTTAGGGGGAGGGGCAAGGGGGGCAGCTGCCCCTCCAATAATTTGGAAAAAAATATAATTTATTAAGTAGCTTTAAAACTGTTGCTTAATTGCAAGTTTCAAATTTGCTCTTTGCTTTGAGCAGATAATTTTTTTTAATTAATCCATGCTCGTTTTTAACATAAGGAAAACGAGAAAAATAAGGATCATTACACTTCATAATATGTTCCACATAATATTTTTCCAAATATACTGCCCTTGAAACATACTTTATCATCAAGTAAAAATGTCAGCCTAGTTAATGGCAAAATTGAAAAATGTTCTATGCTTCCTGTTTATCCACAGTTGCTCAAGTCAATTTTTTTCCCCTGATATTTAAGGTGCTTTTATTTCCTAAAATCTATGAGTTCAAGATTAAATTCTTTTGTTTTAAAACTTTTAAAATTGGAAATAAACACACCCTCTACATCTTCAAATAGGACAGAAATGGAATCATTGAAGATTAAGAAGGTAGATATACAGTGAATATAATTGCCTGAATGAAAAAGAAATCATTGAAAAAGAAATTAAGATTTAGTGCTTTTTATAACGTCCTATTCCTAACGTTCCGAATTCACATACTAATCCATAAATATAGAACTACCTCTATCTTTAATATTATGCTGACTTCTTGCTATTTTCGCTTTTCTAAATATTTCTTTTAACCAGCTCCAAAAAAAAATTGACATAAATGTGCTAAGAATTATGACTGAAATTAGGCGCATTTCAGATAACGCCAGCGCTTCTCGTGGGATTTTTTATCTCTGCATCAGCCTGCTGTACGGAATGTCTGCTGAGAACAGAATAGAGTAGATTTAAACAAAATATGTATAATTTTCTCACAATTTATAAACTTTGTGTGCACACATAAGCGGTACAAACCCATTCTCTTTTTCTATTGTTATCAGTTTTATCATGCAACACTAGGGGACCGAGCTTTACTTGTGAAGAGAATTATAGACATAAAAACAATAATTAGCGTAACCCCCTCCTGAAATGTATACCCCCCATAACCTGATTTTCGCAAGAAAAACTTTTGCGTAATTTATATGTAATTCGTTTTTTTAAACAAAGATACAAAGGGGAAGGTAATTTCCAAACTCTAGAAGTCAATTTTCCCTTCCAATTGGCATCACTGGCAATTTTTAATTAATTTAGGGTTTCTGCCGCAATGATGCCAAGATTGTTCAGTTTTCTGGATATTCTTTGTCAAAAAATACCCAACGGATAAGTTAATATTTCTTACTTGGTTTTTCGAACACTTTCAAATTTGAAATACGGTCGCTATTTAAATGTTCGTGGTAACCACAGTTTATAGAATTAGCAGTATGATCATTCTCTATCTCTCCCATTATAAAAACCCGGACAGGGGTGCGAGTGCTCCGGAGAACGTTTTTGCAGATAGAAACATAGGCGTTATCAGATCTTTTTGCGGGTAGACAAGTCAGATTTCTCTTGGACACGAAACAAGTGGAAACCCGCTATTACGAATAATGCACTTGGTAACCATTTCTCAGTGATTGACGATAACAGGACTGATCCGCTAAGGCAGAAACAAGTGGGAGGAGCTTTTTGTTCGCACCGAGACCGAAGACCAGAAATTATCGGCGATAAGCTTACTGTCTATAAACTGTGGTGGTAACGAACTGTAAGTAAGGAGCGACCCGGCTCAATAGTAATCGAAACTTTATAAATTTTGATACCAATAGTTATATCAAAAGGATCAGATTTTTATGGTGATCCCAAATATTTAAGTTTCATTAAGTTTAGTCTTACTTATCAAAGGTTACAAGCCTGAGAAAATTTCCCTGATTTTGGAAAAAAGGGGAAAACACCTTTTAAAAGTCATAGAATCGCAATGAAAATTTACACCATCCAATTCAGCGTATCAGAGAACCCTACTGTAAAGGTTTCAAACTCCTATCTGCAAAAAAGTGGAATTTTGTAATTTTTGCCCCAAGAAAGATCATGGATCCGTGCTTATTTTTTTTTTTTTTCCATGGGTGTCGTACAGACCCAGTGTTCCTAGAATATCGAGAGTGGGCTCATTCTAACGAAAATTAAAATTAATAGTGCCCTTTTTAGGTGACCAGAAAATTGGGGGGGGGAGGGGCAAATAGGCCCTCTCCCACGGCCTTTTTTCTTAAAATCGTCCGATCAAAACTTTGGGATAGGCATTTTTGGTTCAGCATAGTTGAAAGGCCGAATAAATTTATGTTTGAAAATTTCATGACCCCCCACAGCCCTTGGGAAAAGGTCTTTAAGTTACAACATTTTCCCATTGTCTACGTGTAGTTTTTGCTATTGGGGAGTATGCATACATTTTTCGGGTGGGGCGGGGATGAATTTTCTACAGATGGGATTTTTTAGAGTTACAATTTGTCGTGGGGAGGGAAGTTTTCAGGGGGTTGAATTTTTCAGTGAAAATTTCACACTGGTGAAATTTGCCAGAATTCCTATACGAAATTATTCTTATGTGTTGCTTTCTCTTTGTCGATTCAATTTTACACGTGGAGATGTTAGGGGTAAGTGTTCGGGGTAAATTTTCACCAGGATTTAATTTTCTAGAGCAGTGGTTCTCAAACTTATTTAGACATTGTACGCCTTCTTACCCACAAAACATTTTAGGTACCCCTTCTCAGTTACCGCTACTAAGTAAACTATAGCTAAAATATAAATAAAATTGCCAGTCCTAGAGTTAAAGGGTTGTTTTATTTTTGTTGGCTGGCCGTTAGCCCCCTAAAAATTTTAGCGGACCCCCAAGGGGTACGCGTACCACAATTTGAGGAACATCGGTCTAGAGAATAAATTGGTCAAGAGGAGGAATTTTTCCGTGGAGGTGTAGCCAGATTTCCTAGCATTATTTAAAAAACGATCAGAAATTAAATAAAAAAAGTTTTTTCAATTAAAAGTAAGGAGCAACATTAAAACTTAAAACGAACAGAAGTTATTACGCATATGAAGGGGTTCGCCCCCTCGTCAATACCTCGCTCTTCACGCTGAAGTTTTTCTTAGTACTTTCATAAGAGCTATTTATTCTAACTAAGCCCTTTGTGATTCAGGGGTCATTCTTAAAGAATTGGAACAAAATTCAAACTTTAGCGTAAAGAGTGAGGTATTGACGAGGGGGTAAACCCTCTCATATACGTAATAAAAACATACGAATATAAAACTTCGTTACATAAGTTAATTCGTAAGTTACGTATATTTATTACTAATAAAAACGTTCGTAAACGAAATTAAAAGTTCTAATGCCCTTTTTAAGTGACCAAAAAATGGAGGGCAACTAGACCCTCTTCCCCGCCCCTTTTTAAATTCGTCCGATCAAAATTTTGAGAGAGCCATTTAGCCAAAAAAAGTGAATTAATATGCAAATTTCGTTTTAATTATTAATTTACGGTGAGCCAAAATCAAAACCTGCATTAATTCAAAAATGTTCAGAAATTAAATTTAAAAAACAGTTTTTTTTTCAACTGAAAGTAAGGAGCAACATTAAAACTTAAAGCGAACAGAAATTATTCCGTATATGAAAGGGGCAGTCAAAGCCTCACTCTTTGCGCTAAAGTTTGACTCTTTCTCACAACTCTACTTTTTAAAACAATAAAAAACTTTAGCGTAAAGAGTGAGGCGTTGAGGAGGGGACAGCCCCTTTCATATACAGAATAATTTATGTTCGTTTTAAGTTTTAATGACGCTCCTTACTTCCTGTAAAAAAAGAACTTTTTTTTTTATTTAATACTTACACAGCACTATTGCGCTTTTCTTGAGTGGCTGTCTTGCGTGTTTCCCAGGTAATAGAACAGTACCCATTTTGCCTTAATTTTCAGTTATCAGT